>CM076582.1:209037432-209398710 GCA_034641835.2 Pinus albicaulis
AGCCCCGACCATACTTTTAAGTACCAACTATCTCTTACAAGGTGTTCAAGTATTTGATCTCTTAAGTTCATCCTGATAGGTATGAGGGAGAATATTCGAGGTCTTATACTTAAAGCATCTGCTACAACATTCTCCTTCCTTTTGATATATGCGATCACAAAATCATATTTGCTTAAGAGTTCACTCCATCGTCTTTGTCTTGCATTCAAGTCTCTCTGGGTGAACAAGTACTATAAACTTTGTGGCCACTTTTAACCACAAAGTTTCTTTCTACCAAGTAGTGTCTCCATATCTTTAAAGCTAAAACCACCGTGGCTAACTCTAAATCATGCGTAGCATAAAGTTGTTCATGGGGTTTTAATTTTCTTGAAGCGTATGCTATTACGCCTCCTTTTTGCATTAATACTGCACCTAACCCTTGTTTAGATGCGTCGGTACACACAGTAAAATCTTTATCCATATCAGGTACCCGCAAAATTGGTGCACTAGTTAATAATATTTTAAGTTCAGATAAAGCTTTATCACATTCCTCAGTCCATTCATACTTAACACCCTTGCGCTGGAGATTTGTGATCGGCTTTGCAATTTTAGAGAATCCCTCCACAAACCTTCGGTAGTAACCTGCTAAACCCATAAAACTATGCATTTCATGTGCATTCTTAGGTATCAGCCACTCCCTGATTGTGTTTACCTTTTCAGGATCTACAGAGATTCCTTCGCCTGATATGATATGACCTAAGTAATGAATTTCCTTTTGAAAGAACGTGCATTTGGATAATTTTCCATATAACTTGTGTTCTCTGAGACAAGATAATACTATTCGAAGATGCTCTTCATGCTCCTTCTCATTCTTAGAGTAAATGAGAATATCGTCCAAGAAAACTTGTACAAATTGGTCGAGATATTTGCGGAGAATTCTGTTCATAAGGTTCATGAAGACCGCAGGTGCATTGGTCAACCCAAATGGTACCACAATGAATTCATAATGCCCGAAACGAGTTTGGAATGCAGTCTTAGAAACATCGCTCTTGCTAATCCTTAGCTGATGATAACCTGATCGCAGATCGATCTTTGAAAACACTGTAGCTCCTTTCATTTGATCAAAAAGGTCGTCAATGCGAGACATTGGATACCTATTCTTTACATGGCCCGGTTTAAATCTCGATAGTCCACACACAGTGGTAATGAACCATCTTTCTTCTTGACAAAGATTATAGGAGCACGCCATAGGGAAACACTGGGTCGAATGTGCCCTACATCTAACAGTTCTTTCAACTGTATTTGCAATTCTTGAAGTTCAGGGGTGGTCATTCGGTAAGGGGTTTTAGATATAGGTTCCGTACCAGGTTTCAATTCAATGGTGAGGTCTAGCTCTCTCTTAGGAGGCAGTCCTGGTAATTCCTTTGGAAAAACATCCGGAAATTCTGACAGAATCGGATATTGATCTAAGGAAGGCCCTTTTTCTTTGCTTACCTCTTGAACTGCATACACTTGACAATCCTTCCTTAAGCACCGCTTCATTTGCATAGCTGAGATGAAACACAATGATACTTTTCTCTTAATACCTTGAATTTGGATTGTCTCTCCCACAACATTCAAGCAAATTATTGTTTTCCCGGAACAATCTACCCATGCTCGATGACACTCTAACCAATCCATTCCTATCACCAGGTCGTAAGTTCCTAGGGCCGTGACATATACTTTTAGTTTGGATGAACAGACTCCTAGATCAACTTTGGAATCCTCAACACTTAATTCTACCGGTTGAAGGTCTACCGAAGCCATTTCTACCTGTCTGAAATCGTTTTGCTTGCAGGCTGCCAACCTACATTTATTTAATGCATAAGATGAAATAAAACTATCAATAGCTCCAGTGTCAAATAAGATTTTGAGTTTTATTCCGTTGATTGTACCTGAAGATTCCACTACAGTGGATTGATGTGCTGCTTGGTTGTTGTTGATGACGGCATAGATTCTATGATTGCCTTGGGCATCTGATGATGGTCCTTTTCCTGTTTGTCGAGAGTTCTGTGGACAATCACGTCGAAGATGAGGTCCTCCACACCCCCAACAATCCACCTGAGCTGGCCTCCTTGAGTGTGACTGTGAATTTCCAGACCAAGAGCTCTATCCCCTGGTGCCACTTTCTCTCCCATTCCTTCCCCGATTACCAGTTCCTCGAGATTTCCAAGGACTGATGTTTGAGGATTCGAAAGCTATAGCATTTATGGTCATGGGAGCTCTTGCTCTCACTCCTCTTGGGGTAAAGCTATTACCATAAGGAGGTGGTCTCAAGTTATTTCCTCAGAAGAAATTTCGGGGAGTCTTTCCTGTAAATGCCTACGGTATTGGTTCAGCTGGCTTGAAATCCCTTTTAATCCCCAGATGTTCTTCTGCATAACGAGCACATTCAACCGTCTCTGCTACCATCGATGGCTTCCACATTCTTACCATGGCCCTAATTCGAGGATTTAATCCAAATACGAAACGCTCGGCTTGGCGTTCATCCGTGTCTAGATAAGGAACATATTTTACAAGTTCCATGAACTTTATCTCGTATTCTTCCACGGTCTTACTACCTTGGATTAGAGTATGGAAGGCTCTGGCTTGCTGCTCTTGAAAGAAAGGTGGTAAGTATTTCGCACGGAATCGGTCCACGAACAACTCCCAAGGAACGGTATCTGAAGTGAGATGCAGCTGTTTTTCCATATTTCCCCACCAAATCAGAGCATTCCCCTTGAGTTGGAATACAACGATCTTTGTTTTAGAAGTGGAAAAATATTCTCCTAGTGCGAAGCATCTTATCATCTCTTCCAACCATGCTTCAGCATGTTCTCCAGCTCCTCCTCCAGAGAATTCCAAGAGTTTAATCTTTTGCAGTTCTCGCGAAATATCTTCTCTATGAGGTTTGTACTCACAATCCTTTGGCTTTTCTGAATGTCTTTCTTCTAAAAGACGTCGTTCCTCCTTGCTACTGGTCGGCTGCGACCCTTTTAATGTTTCCAAAATGGCTTCCAATGAGCTCATCACAGTAGTAAGATCGAGTGCTGGAGCGACAGGTGCTGACGGCGATCTACGAGGTGGCGATGGTGATGGCGAGGGTGGAGGTGATGGCAATGCATTTCGCTAGTGTTGCCGCCTTTGGTACATTCTTAACATTGTAAATTTTCCTGATTTTTGTAATAAAATAAAGGAGAGTCAAAATACGATTTTAAATTTATTTTGTATAAAATCAAACTCTAAAAATAATTTATACATAGTAGCATTACAAAAAAAATAATTACTATTTTTAATAATAATATATATAAACAAAATATACATTATACCGTTTTAACCATAGATAAAAGTATTTAACTTTTACATCATATATAGAAGCTTGTTTCTAAACTTTCCATATGCAAAACTATTTAATCTCAATCCATTTATGAAGTGAGTTATCTAGTTATGTAATTTAAATTATTTTTCCAATTTTAACTATAGTTTAATATATTACACATACTATCATAACATATAAATGCCTAACCTTATTTTAATGATACCACATATTATAAGATTTCTCACCCTAACTTAGATGCCAATAAAACATACATTTCAAATTTTAATTTTCCAACCCATATTCGGACTTGAATTTCTTTAATATATGTGGACTTTTAGGTTATAATATAATATGTGGGGATAAATATTATTAATTTATCCAGAGTTAAGTGCTCATGCCCCAATTCATAATTAACTTGATATGTGATATATTTAATATTATATTATAATTTATATATATTAATATTTTATTTAAATCCAGATTTCTTATAAATTCCTCAAGTTATTAAATCTGCAAATGATAGGATTTAATGTCATACGTGTTATATATTTATTTTCAACCAAAATGATATATTTAAACTATACCTTATATATATATATATATATATATATATATATATTACATCAATGATATATATATATATATATCTTACAACCATACGATATATATATTAAAACTACATGATATATATTTCAACATGTTTTGCTGGGAACTACAACCATACAACCATATAAGGTATTATACCATATATATTACAACTATATGATATATATATTAAAAAAACCGATGTTTTATATATATTTCAAGATAAGCTTTACCAATGACCACGACACATAACTCTACTCCACACGACACCTTATGGCACTATCGATAAGTCACGCCTTTTTCTTTAGGGAACTACACCGTGGGATGAGTTTGCCCTCGGCAATAAGAGTCTCATATGCACCTGTGAGCCACGCTCGCTTGCTGGTGAATCTATTATGTCGGCCCCTTCCAAACAAAGGTGAGCCTTCAAAATCGATAATCCACTATAAATATACTCGCGAAACCTCATTTCTAATCATGTACCCCGTATATTATCTCCACGATCGTTTAGAGGTGCCAACAACATGGAAATCGTGTTCTGGCCACGAAGTGCCTTTGCTCTCATTGCTATGGTGGCTTCGTTGAAGAACTCGAGAACGGAAATCATAGCGTGTACCAAGAAGACGAAGCGTGTTCTGGATGCATCCGGTCACCCGTCGCACCTGCTCTTCAAGCACTTATACTCTCCTCCACCGCCATGGTGCCCAAGAAATTGATTACTTAGCGGATGCAAGCGGGTTGAATAAACAATTTCTGGACGCCGCGTCATTCTCCATAGGGCCTCGTATAAACCATTTCCCACTTGACATAATTTGTATTCAATTTGGAGTGTTATATCATAAGTGTGATTGAAGATAAGTCCTAGTGGTATGATTCTCGCTTTGGGTGCGAGGGAGGTCCCGAAGCGTAATTTAATGACCCACGATGGGAGCGAACACGATATGCATTAATGTTACTCTCGCCCCTATCTATCTATTCGTGCGTAAAATCTGCTGATTTTAAGTTTCTCTATTATTGCAGATTTTTAGTGGAAAGTGGTACATCAAGAGGGTTTGAATCCATCATTTGATACATTTGATTGCTAGGTTCATGAATTTTATCCAACATCGTAAAATCTCACTAAGAAAGTTTGCCATGGAGAATATCAAACTCTCGATGGTGGCTTCATCACTTGTTTTGCAAGCATGCAGATTTGTGTGTAGACTCCATCTCGACTTTGAGTACTCTAATGATCATGATAATGAATATCTACACTATGATGATGATTGTCTCTATCTTCATCCCGTAAACTTGTACCCAAATGCATCACACATTTTAATTTTAAAGGTATGTAGTGAAGTCATGGTGAAATGCATTTGGTTGATTTCCATGGTTTTTTTGGTCATATTTTCTTATTTAAACGTGGAAGGCATCAAATAAATAAAAGTACTTTTCATGTTTACTTTCATCCCTCAAGCTTGGCATTGTCAACAAGTAAATATTTCTTTTATTATCTTGTAGAACATTTACTTTCAATGCTTTTCATCTCGATCAATTGAAATTCTATTCAAATGGTAAAATACCGTTTTAGCCTACTTTCATTCAAACGAACCTCTAAATGCTATTGTTGCAGTCTCATAATCGGGCCTTTCCCTACAAGTCAACTCAAAAGAGAGCTCCAAATATTTTCTTGATCAGACAGTGTATTGGCCATTGTGAAAGCTTTTACACTTCGTAGATCGCAATTTTGGAAAGGACGTAATTTACTTACACTTGACCTATGGGTGATTTAATCATAGAAGTCGATTCTCGTATTTTTATCAGACTTAGTTATTCCTTTTAGGATTGGAAGGAAGTTTGGGAATATTTCGAGGATGAATGCATTTGTAATGTCTCCATTTCAGCTTTCCTTTATAATACGTGGGCTAAGATGGATTTCAGGCTAGGTGGAAATCTTTACATGGAGAGAATAAGGTCGAGATTGAGTCATAATTAAGGGGAAATTAGAATATAACAATAAATTTGTGCGCATTGTCAAAATTTACAAGAGAGCGTCGTTCGTTTCTATCAAATTTTCTTTCTTTTGTTTTGTTATGACTTATATGATATTAAAAACTCAGATTCGAGACTTTTATGAGAAAATTTCTTAACAAGTTGTAAAGTCGATGACATGTTTTGGCTTATGATTTTTTAAATTTATCTCGAACATGAAAATCGATATTGTATAATGCTTCAACAGTCATAGTCTCCATATTGTGCACGTTTTTATTTTGTTTGGTTTTGTGTCAACTTTTCAAATTAGGCTCATGCTACGAAAGCCTCTGAATCCTATCATCAGCTGATACACTAGGATCTCATGACAAACTTAGCAACAAAGTAAACTCGTATTTCAATTGCTATAAGTTGGAAATAACCATGAAGGCATCGTGTAGGACAACAACACATTTTGAAGATTGTGGCCGTTTTTATCGAGAGAAGAAGTATTATTCATTTGATTACCATGGAAACTGTTTCACCTTAAAAGATCTAGTACAACCTAATATTAAATTTGAAGTACTCTCAACAACAATAGCCATTGTTAAATTACCGGCTTGTTAACACTTTCGCAAAGAGAAAAAAACATTCAAGCAAGCAGTAAAACTTAGAACGGAATTTAATGGCCTATAAGGTCCCTAAGGTTTCAAATCGTGGTTCCGATACCATGTGTGGTAATGTGATCCATCATTTTAAACAAAACACCGATCCGATTTATAGATTTAAACCGATTTATAGAGTTAAATCCAAATTAAAATGATTGGATATTTAAGCAAATTTTAAAACTTAATTTAAGCGTACAATTTAGATATCAAATGCATAGAAATACCATGGTGTAAGGTTTCAATTCATCATTTGAAATAGAAACACTTATCCGATTTCTTACCGAAGGTAACTCACAAAGTGTAACTTAGTCCTAAGTTCACAAACAAAATAACTAGTTGATGTAGAGAGGAATACCGTAACTATGAGATCCTAAATGAATTTAGTTGATGATGGTTGAAATCGTGGTCCTTTCTTCAGTCACGTAATTTAGTTGATAATGGTCGAAACCATGGTCCTTCTTCGTCGTTGTTTTATCGCATTTCTCTCTAACTAATCGTTCCTCCCACAATTTAGGATTTAATCTCTAACCAGTATAGACGCTCCTTTGCCCCCATGCCCCAATTCCGAAAATAGTAAGTCTCCCTTCCACAAACATTTTTATCAATTTCATCAAAAATGTACTTTATCGCCTTCTCAAGGCACTTAATAAACACTCTCTTGATCATCACCTCCAATTTCATGCAAGAACCAAAGACCCCTAATCTGTTCATGTCTCATCGTTTAAATAACCTCCTCCACCGCCATCGTATTCTCTACCGCCCTAACATTATCTCCACCGCCACAACTCCATCGGGATTTTATTTTCATTAATGTAGGAATGAGTGTTATTTATGGAAATGTCATTCAAATAAATGATGGTCTCGAATTGTCTTTATAAATGTTATTCCTATCAATGAGGGTCATAATTGTCATATGTGGTTGTCTTATTCGTTGCTTTTAATTTTAATTAATTATTCTTTAAAGTTATTATGTAGTTGTCTTATTCATGGTGTTTTTAATTTAATTAATTATTCTTTAAAAGTTAATTTTTATTTTTTGATATTTATATTTAACTTAATTATCTTCATATTTTAATTATGTTCTTTATGAGTCTGATGAATATAAATATACCTAGCTATATATATATATATATATTTAACCGAGAAATTTTTTTTATCATATTTTGGCGAGACAAAATATAAGGAGATTTTCAATTTGTTTTCAACTTAATAAATCTTAAGTATTAGTGTATGTATACTAGTGTGATGTGCGCGATATACACGTGTAGCTATCACATGCGTATATCGTATTAATGCTAATATTATTTCGCTTATAACTTGGGAATGGGTCGTTATATCATCACTAGATCACTTATAATTAGAATAAATACTTTTATTAATCTCGTATTTACAATAAATCAAATACAATAATGTGTAGGGCTCCAACCCTAGACGAAGATACTAATATTTGTCTCTCCAAGCACCAACTTGTACTTTTCCAAGCACCAACTGGAATTCACGAGTCTCCCCCAACCTCTAGGGCTCCAACCTTGTCACTTTTGAGGCTCCAACCTATAGGGCTCCAACCCTATCTCACATACACGCACCAACTCTGGTTCTCTTGAGGACTCCTATCCTCTAGGCTCCAACACACAACTTCAATTCTTCAAGACATATTCAATGGTTCTCTCAAGGCTCCCACATCTCGCAATAAGCCCTGACCATATCTTCTCCAACACTACCTCAAATGATTCTGAAGGCACTTAGCTTTACAATGACAACTTTTGTTTTCTGCTTTGGGCTGTTTCTCCATGCCTCGCATGGTACCCAAAAAATTCTCCAAGGTCACTTCCATGATGACTAATGCATCATGGTCTCCTAAGGATCTCCATGATCAGCTAAGGCTTCAACAAAGATGTTCTCTTCAATAGGCTGCACTAAGCCTCAAGGTCTGCACCAGATAATTCTTCTAAGGATTCTTCAATGGACCTCAACACTGCCGCTTCAAGGATGCTTCTATATATCTCCAAGCTACCCTCAAAGATGCTTCTAAAAGGTCTTCTAAACTATCCAGAAATCTACTTCAAGATTCTTTCAAAGTACTTTCAAAGATTTCCAATCAGGGTCCTCAAAACCTGCTCAAAGATTGTTCTAGGGTTGTTTCTTTAATTTAGCTGCAAGGTTCTAGTAAGCTCCAAATTCTGCACGATGACACTCAAACTGAGCCTCTTGTCTTCACAATTCTGTCCTCCAAGATACCAAGTGTCTATTCTTAGATTTATCACCAGGTTGCTTCAAACAATGTCACTGAAAAGGCATCAAAGATGCTCCAAGATTTTCTGTCTAGGGATCTTACAGCAGCTAGTAAGACTGCCTGAAATGTGGCCTGCCAGTTCAAAACCTTCTTCGTGCAAAATTCTTTTCCTTTAAGCCCTTATTCTCTGCGCTGTCCAAAAAGGGTTTGGGCCCTTTATCACAGGTCTGCTTCAGTTGTAGGTTCGAATTACACTGTTTGCCTCAAATCTCTGTCCAAACAAAGATATCAACGAAAAATTAATTCTAGTTTCTGCTTAAAAATAATTAATCTTTTCGCTTCCACGCATTGCTATCTTCCTCTCTATGATCCTGAGTTATTATTTTTAGAATTGAGCTGTGTGTTGTGATGAACCCAAGCAATGACTTTAGCAACGATATTCCTCACAGACGATTTTAACCTATTAAAGCAATCATAGGTCAAATAAATATCATAGGTCCGCTGTAAGTATACCGAGCTGTGGCCAGATGTCCAAGGGTAACAATAATTTCAATTTAAAGAAATCACAGGTCAAATAAATATCACATGTGCACTTCTCTCCTTTTATTGTTCACGAGGTGTGAACTTATCTGAGCCACTGTGCTTGTCTAATGGTAAAAAAGGATAAGTTCAAGCCTTTATTTATAAAATGTTCTAACCCATGGTGAAGAGTCCTGTTGATGGTCAAACCAAACAGAAAGGCTGACTACTGTTTCGGCAACGCTCCAGCGTCCTCTGTCCAGCATGCACCAATCGTGATATGTCCACGCGTGTAATAGATATGATAAATTAAATCTAAGTTAGTCAGAGTCGATTGTTTGTTAACGTCCACCGTGGATTGAAAATTCATTTAACTATGTGGGGTCCATCATCCAGTTGTCCAATTACTTTGCATTTTCGATGAGAACGTTACCTCTTTTGCTTCATCTTTTCAGTAATGTCAAATACCTTTTGATTGGTGAATGATCAAACTTTAAATATACATGTCCTATATATTTATATATTCCTTTTTGTACATAATTTTTCTTTATTCTTTTTTTGGCTAGTTTTTATCTTATATATATTTCTATAGAATTAGGGTTATACTTTTATGAATTTATATATGGATTCGGTAGCTTTAATGTTAATTTTGGACAACTAAGTCCAAAACTCCTATGCTGTAAGATGTCAGATGAAGGTGATACTAATATTTTTATTGGGTTCCTTCTTTCGAGAGGTGCAGATCATCTAAAGATTCTATCTTGATCCAATAGAAAGGTGAGCATTTATTTTGAATTTATTCCACATATGTGAGGCTTCCATCTTAAGGTTTTGTGCCTCAGCACTGTGGTCACACAATTCCTCATCGATGCATATATATTACCAACGTTGATAGACATTTTTCACTCATCTCATCCTCACACATTTCTCTCCTCATCCGAATGGTTCAATGTCTTTGGTGGCTCTTCTTCCACACGTAGAAATTTCCAAGAGCAACACATTTTTGATTTCGGTCTATATTTTCATAGGCGAACTTTCTACCTTTCATTGCCAGACTTTGGCTTCAACTAAAGGGGTCACCAACTGTATTCCAACTCTCCCAAAATTTCGATTTTCCTAATCCGCATTTTTCTCGGCACTATTCAAAGGCAAAACATTGACTTTGACTTTTCACGTTGACCTAGTCATACGTTGTTTGTGTTGACCATTTTTTGTTGACCGTTTCATTGCCCTAGTGGTTACTGTGTGACATTGTTGGTTGGCTAACCATATTGAGAATTTGTCGTGTTGAAGCATCCCGTTGACCGCCGTAACGCACCAACACACTTGTATATTTCTGCTTGTCTTCTCGTCGATTCAATGGGTATGTTCTATCAACATTTTACTTCTTATTGTTTATGTGATTGTCAGTTTAATATTGAAGAGAAAGTAAAGTTGCATCAAGCATAGAATATCTACATAAATTTACATGGCATCGTAGCCGAGGTGAAGACAAAGCCCTCACTGTAGCAATCACCGAAGAAGAGCATGGTTCCTCAAACTACAATGGCTTTAACGCCGATGACAAATTGACCGGGAAGGATGACTCTGATATGAAGATGACAAGATTGATCTTAACTTGAAGACCAAGATGTCATGGACTATGGTAAAATCCAACATCGATCCACCTGCCACCGCCTATTCGCTTAAGCAAAGTATAAGAAGGGGGAGATCAAAGCAAAGTCGATGCGATTAGACCAATTCACAAGAGTTCCGTTGCCATATCTCTAGCGCTAGGCATATTAAAAGAGATGTGTGATAAGTTAGTCCACATGTTCAAGGCCAACAATGTTAACCGAAGTCTCATTCTTCAAGAACTTCTGACCTGAAGAATCTGGCCAGGCAGTATTGTTTGTTCAATCATATTTCAAGTCAAATTTAGATCAGAACACTGTCAAGCATGAAGACAATAGTTGATCGAGACAAGGTACCAACGCACTTGGAGGCGCCATCCATCTATATGTGTCTGGTAACACTACCATTCTCAATAAATAATGACATTTGGACTTTGACGTGCTACTCACTAGTGCATACAAGAAGAGACAAAAGAATGAAGGAAAAGGGAAAATGAAGGTATCATTGCCATAAAGCGCTATTCTAGAGCAACTTGGGTGGTCCAGATCAAAGGAAGAGCAAGGCTCAAGGAAAGAAGGGAAAGTGTTACACTTGTCGCAGGCCGTGTCACTATGCTAGAGAATGCCTTTCAAGAAGGATTCTCCAATGATGATGACAACAACAAACAACTCTGGAGGAACAGACAATCAAAGGAACACCAGTGTTCAAGGGAAAGAAGAAAGCTCCTTCTCCTGGGTGAAATGGTCAACCTTTCAAAAATTTGAGAAACTCCAGTATGAGGAATCAAATGTTGTTGATAAAAGAAATAAATTCATTCTTGTATCTCGCTTCTTTCTGCCGCATCTCCACCCGACACTATGGATGTTCTGTTGATAGACAGGAAGCCAAGGTACATCATCTGTTCAAGGAAGACCTTCGATATGGTTGAGAAGGATAGCCAATCGGGAAATTATCCTTGGATACACATATCCCCGTGAAAGGAGGCTGCTGACCCAGACCTCCACTTGTCTCAAGGTCGAAGTCCTCCACTGAAGGATGTACTCATGAAAATTTACCTTGAAGAAGAACTTGTGTCTATATCGGCCATGGAAGACAAAGATTTCAAATGTGGCATCTACGCTTTGATGGGAAGGTGCGCATTCGGAAGAAGAGCTTCAAGGAAAGCTATCACGATTGCTTAGAGTTGACAAACTCTACGAGGTTGGAGAGTGTCCACCAGGGAGCGATGACACAAGAGCATCATCCAGCCCAGACGGAATCATGGCAACGAGGGTTTGGACACCTTTCACTACAAAGCCCTTCCCGAAGAAAGGAAGGTGGTGACGGGGATGTCGAGTTTTCAAATAATCATGAAGGTGTATGTCAAGGTTATGCCGAAAACAGTACACAAAGGGGCACCTTTTTCCCTCAAGTGTCACATCCTCGATGTCTTGCAATTGGAAAACATTTTGATCTTCGTCTAGGATGCATACCGTACATCCTCGGGAGGATGTTCTGCGCAGGCGTGATATCTACAGATGACTTTCCATGTGTGCTTGGACATACTTCTTATACAGCAAAGGACTGCCATGTGGTTCCGTACCTTTAAAGCCTTGTGGAAATTTGGACAGGAAGAAGATCAAGATATTGGAGGACCGATAATGGGTAATCGAATATGAGACGAACAAGTTCGCGAAACTTTGCAAGAGAAGCTGCATCGAAGAGGGGAGACTACAACGCCCATATACTCCTAAGAAAAATGTTTGGCGCGTCGAACGAAAGAACAAGACTCATTGTAAAAGTCGCTTTCCGTGCCATGCTACATGTTACCAAAAGTTCATCGAAGTTTCTATATAGTTAAGTAACACCGCCAAAAGCACATACAAAATCGATGCCCGCATTCGCCTCCGGACCTTGAAAACTCCAGAGGTTTTCAACGGCAAGAAACCCGACGTCTCACATTTTAGAGTTTTTGGATGTCTTGTTTATTTTCATATGCCGAAAGAGAAGAAGAACAAGCCGGATGCTTCGAAGAAATAGGAATGTCAGGGCCATAACCAAACCGAAAGTTTCATAGAACTATGCCTAGTCAAAGGGAAGTAAGATATACAACATGTCACCTTTGTCGAAGATGCTTTCCCGAGGAAAGCAGTCAATCTTCCGGGATCCGAGGAAGATCAGAAGGCCTCGGAAATCAAGAAGAACCAAAGGATGCAGAGACGATGACCGATGCCGAAGGACCGTTGACCCGATTGATCCACCTTCTTCACTAGGGAAGAGACCACTGGTGTATTAGAGACACTTTATAGATGCCGAGGGATACAGACCCTGAAGGGGGGACATTTCGTAGCAAGAAGCCGAACAGATACCAAGGGCATCTAGCAGCCCATGAGTACTATTTTACAATTCAGGACTGGATCTTTTGAGGAAGCCGTAAAGAACAAGTCCGGAAGGATGCTATGTACCAAGAGCATGAGTCCATATTGAAGAATGATGTCGTGGATGTGGTTCTGAAGACCGCAGGACAAAGTAGTTGTCACCTCGAAATGGCTCTACAAGATCAAGCATGGGATCTCATGGGAAGTGCTGAAAATTTCAAGAAGATTCATTGCCCATGGCTTCTCTCAAAAGGGTGAGCATTATGATGACATATTTGCACTGTGGCCCGATGTACCACCATCCGATTCTATCATAGCCCTTGTCAGCTATGCAAGGATGGAGTCTTCATCGATGGATGTGAAGACCGCATTTTTGCATGGTGCAATAAAGGAAGAGGTGTATGTGGAGCAACCTCCTCGGGGTTCGAAGTCCGGTGACGGACAACGGCGTCCGCAAAGTTGAAGAAAGCCCTGGTGTAATAAAGAAAACACCCGCCGCTGGTACAAGAGGACAGATAGCTACCTAATGAAGTCGGGCTTCACTTTCAGGTAATGCCGATCCGAACCTTTACTTCAAGGTTGGGATAGAGAGAAGCCTCTCATTCTCAAAAGCCGTATGTACTCCACCTCTTCCCCGACAAAGGCCGACCCTCTCATTCATCGCGGCAAGAGGGAGCTCGCCGCGCCGAGCCCGAGATGAAGTGACCTAGGACCAATGCATTACCTTGTGGCTTCGAGGTCCGGCAGACTCAATGAGATTTTCCTTTCTCAAGGAAAACAGCCGAGGAAGCTTCCGGAAAGATTTCGTATGGTGGACTCGTTAGTCCGTGTCGACACCGATGGAGCTCAAATTTAAGAAGTCGAGTGAGCAACGCCGTTGGGCTTGGTGCGACAAATCCACCGAGTATCGGCTAACTCGTAGGGTCCCCGATATTCTTAGTGAACACTGCTCCGGGACATATGTTTTATGCGGAACACTTTGAGTCAATGTATGGCCGAGCCTCATCACACTCATCAAGTTGTTGCCAAGAATCTTCCAGATATCTTCGTGGCACGATGAACCATGGGCTAGGATATGCCGGCCGGGAGCATGACACCCTGGATATATCAGGCGTCGATTGGGTCGCGTGTGGTGGATCGAAAGCACATTCCGGGATGTCAGCTTCACACTTGGATCTGCCGATATCATGGATGAATATAGCGTGCTTCCGTGGCTTTGAGCACCGTTGAGTCGAATACATTGGCAGCCGAGTATGGTCTCGTTGTGAAGTGGGGCTTTGGTTGCGAAAGCTCTTCGAGTCGTTCGGCATAAAAGGAGTACCACCGTACACTTATGATAACCGAGTGGGATTCGCTTGTCCGAGAATCTCGTGTTACCTATCGATCCAAGCATATTGATACTGGGCACCACTTATACTTGATATGGTACAAGAAGGCGTCGTAAGGCTCAACACATAGGAACTAATGAGCAAAGGCGATATTCTCACAAAGCCCCCGGGGAAGGTCAAGTTCCTAACTTTCCGTGAGAGTCTTGGTATCGTGGAACGACCCTATGCCGAGGGTCCTATTGGATGATGAGCTCGGGGAGCCTAGGGTGCTCGGGGATAGCTTCTGCAGCTATAAGCAACTGTGGCTAGGCTTGTCGAACCTTGTTGGTGTGCTTCCGCCCACCGTTGTGATGATTGGAGTTGCCCGCCTCATTATCCGTGCCCCGTATGCATCCTACCCATTGAGTTCAAAATTGCGGGAAGTACCCCTCATTTGGCTGCTGAGGGTGGGAAAAGTTAGAGACGAGTAGCAAAGATCGATGGACACATCGAGAGATTGTCAAGAGCTCTCTATCTAGGATGGCACGTATCCAACCACGGATCAGATCAAGTTTAGTGAGGTTTTGGGACTTCCATCACTTCTCAATAAATAAACCAACTTTAAAGTTACATATGAGACCAGGAGTCCTATAGAGGTTTAACCTTCCGGGCTGAATCTCACAAATCTAGAATGATGTCTTCGTGACCGACTCACTGCTCGAAATAAAAGCAGACAAATGTCAAAGAAGTTACGACGGATGACGCACGATGTTTGGATTGCATTGTGTGGATGGAGTTCTCCTGAAGCTGAGAGGGAGTGTTAATTTGGACAACTAGGTCCAAACTCCATGTTGTGATGTCGATGAAGATACCAATATTTTTGCTGGGCTCCTCTTTTAGAGAGGTGCAAGATCGATCAAAGATCATCTTGATCCTATGATTAAATATTTATTTTGAATTTATTCAAGATAAGGTGCGTACATCGAATTTCGAGGTTTTGTGCCTCAAACAGTTGTGTCACACACCCTCACCGATGGATATATTGGTCAACGTTGGAGGACATTTTCACTCATCTCATCCTCACACATTTCTCTCTCCTTATCCGATTGGTTCGATGTCTTGTGTCTCTTTCTCCACACACGTGGGAAATTTTAAATAGTAGCACATTTTTATTTTGGTCTAGGTTTCCGCAAAGAAACTTTGACTAGCGTTGACTTTGGTCAACGCAAGGTCAAACGACCCGAAACTCTTCCCAAAATTTCTATCTTCCTAATCCACATTTTCCGGTATCATTCCCAGCCAAAAACGTTGGATCTGACTTTTCATTGACCTAGTCACACGTCGTTCGTGCTGACCGTTTGGCCGTCCCAGAGGGTTGTGTGAGATTATTTATTAGCCGACCTCATGGCTGAGACTTTGTCAAGTTGAAGCCATCCCGTTGACCGCCGTAACGCACCAACACACATATATTTCGCTTTCTTATCTTCCGTCGATCTACCGGTATGTTCTATCGCATTTTACTTTATTGTTTATGTGATTGCTATCTAATATTGAAGAGAAAATAAAGTTGCATCAAGCATAAAACATCTACATAAATTTACATTTATGGATTTAGGTTTAGACATTTAAGTGTTTCAATTTGCATATGTATTAGGGCATCCTAGGGTTTCACAAAGGCGTTCATATTATTATATATGCATCCATAGGTTTAGGGGTTAAGGGATTTTGGTCTTACCAATGAACTATTCTTGGTACTTTCTAGGATTAGGTTTCCATCAAGTACTTTGACAATTAGGGTTTAGGCTCTGTCACCTATGCTTAGGTTTAGGTACCAAATTAGGGTTAGGCCATTAATAGGATTAGGGCTTCATTTGTTCATCATGTAGATAGGGATATAACTAGTGGGTTTGTCATTATGGTTCAATCTTCATGCTTAGGGTTTTCTTTGTAGGGTTTTCCAACCCCCACATGCTCTTAGGTCAAGGGTTATCCAAGGCATGCTCCAACTAGGGATTGCCATTCAATCATGCTTTGTGGTTTCTTACACCATTAGGGCATCATGTAAAGCTAGTGTTTGCATGAGGTTAGGCACATCACAATAGGATTATTCACGCATCTCAAGAATATTTGCCATCTTAACGATATTGACATCAATGACAACTTTGATGAACAAGCAACATACATTTTAGTGGGAGGATTGTGGGGAGGTCGTGGTACCTTTCAAATTGCCGCTTCAAACAATTTGTACTCCAAGAGGACGCAAAGCTCGAATTGTTCCCATTTTGTAGAGCGAATTCCTAAGGGTGACAAGGCCGGAGAAATTTGGGACATTTCTGCCGTAGGGAAAAACCGTACTTGGGTGATTTTTGGAGCTAGAAATCGTTGCTTGGAGGGAGGTCGAATTATTGTTGTTGGGCTGCGTAGGGGTCATTCAAACGCGCTTTTTGTGGGGCTTGGTTCAACATACTTCGGCGGAATTTCAAAGGTGGAAACTTTCCTATATTCTAGAACAAGTTGTGGGGCTTATATGCACGTATTGAGGAGTGATAAGGTACATTCAATAATAGATTGGGGTAGGGGTTCAGCTTCTGTGCTTTGGAGGGCGGTGTCTTTTCAAAAATTGTATTTCTTGAGGTCGGAATAAGCCCAATTCCTCTATGGGTTTTGATAATATACTCGTATACACCTCTAATTTTGAAAATTTTTTGAGGTGATTTTGGGCCCTTAAACTCCAGCTTCCCGTTGTAGGGCAAACAATTTTTGGGTGCAACATACAACCGCCCGAGATTTCGTGGGGATTTTCAGCTATTTTCTATCAGTATGTGCTTGCTGAAGCAAGCCCAAGTGCACAAATTCACCGATGTAATAAATTTTCAGCCATTATTGTTGGGTAGCTCGTACTCTTGCTGTTTCAACATGGTTTTTGACTTGTGTCTATTTGTGAAAATGTTTCCCAAATTTATATTAAGGAATGAGCTATTACTTGTGGCATGTTTTTTGATATTTCCTCACTTAATATTTCTGTTAGGAAGGACAGCAATGGTATCAAAGCATGTTCTAGGCCAACCTGTGGGCTTAGGAGCAAGTGATCATGGTGGTCATGGTGAGAAGGAACAAGGACAGTTAAGAGAGGTAGAGGAAGATGCATGGCCGAGGTAGGAGAGGGAGAACCAGACTCTTTTTCTGACATGGGGAGGTGGAAAATATTAAGGGCTACATCGACAATCAACAGGACAATGAGAAACCCCCGACAAGTGGGCCAAACCATATTTAGAGGAGGTTGTTGAGGACCAACTAGCAATGAGGGGCAAGGGAAACTCAGATGGATATGATGCAAAAGAGGGTGATAAGTTTGCAAGTGAATGGAGACCAAAGGGAGAGCATCAGCAGGATGAGGGTTCCAAGAGTTCAGAGGAGGTAGCCGTACTTATCGCCCCCCACACACCGCGTGATTGTGTTGGCCATCCCACCATGCCTCATTTCGGGTATGGTCATAGCGAGAGCGCAGAGGGAGCTATACCTGGGCTGAAAATCTAGTCCATCCAGCTTTACCATATCGATGAGTACGAGGGCTGGATGTCATATCAAGAGGGTGATGTCCCTTGGGGAACAAGGCGGGGTTAACGCTCGGGCGGGAGAGATGTACCGTTGTGGGAGAAACACATATTTATAGAGGAGGAAAATCAGATAGGAGGTACAAGATAGCGATAAGTTACATCAACTTAGTGGCCTACCAAGACCAACTAGGCATACAGATGTTAGATGGCAGACTTTCACTTGAATCCCATGCGTGACAAAGGTTATCCGGTTTGTTACTCTACACCTTCAGAGGGTGATGCCCAGAGTGGCTGTACTGGCACACTATTGGGGCATTGTGTATATCCCCATGAGGCAGCCCTCCCGTTGAGGTCCGTACCTGACACGCCTCGCCGGGACCGCGTAATTGGGGACCGCGCGAGGGTCCCCGTCCTGCAGATGCTCCGAGGTTTTAAGACCCCACCGCCTGCTCATTCTTGGCGCCGCCCACCACGGCCGAGCTTTTGGCAGTGGCTGACTGCGGGTATCGTAGCCGAGGCCCCGAGGTCGGCATCTGCGCAGCGTGGTGGGCCGTAACATCCCCGTTTAGGCGGCACTCCTCCCCGTTGGAGGGTCCTAAGCTCGACACGTCGGGGACCGCGTAATTGGGGACCCGCGCGAGGGTCCCCGTCCCTAGATGTTCGTGGTTTTAAGACCCCAAATTCTTAACACTGATGCCGCCCCCACCAATGGCCCAGCTTAGTATGTTGGATCAATCATCGATATTCCCAATTAGCTTTGCTAATTGGAATATTGCATTTTTGTTTATTTTTGTCGTTTTAGACAGAAATAATAAATAAAGTGAGAAATAAGAGGGGTCACCTCACTAGTCACCTCACTTTATAATAAAGTGTTTTTTCCCCAGTGGATTGATTGCACTTAGAGAGGGGTCTGTATCCACGATATGATGGAGAGGCATCAGTTAACTCAAGGTAAACTCCAAGGCAGATCCAGTGAGTTAAGTTTCTGGAGGGGAGTTTGATGTTATAAAAAGGAGAGTGCTCTCACCCTCATTTCAGATCGTTATCTATGATTTATTATTTTGCTGATAGCCTGACTCTGTCCGTTTTCAAAGACGCTCTGTTGTTTGTCTGGTTTCAAAGATCGTTAGTGCACAGCGTCTCCTGCTGAGATTCCCCACCTGAAGCCCTGGCCCCTATGCAAGAAGTCAAGCCATCTTTATTTTGTGGGGACTTCGAGTGCTCCGCTCAGTATGTCATCCTTAGCATAGTTTTTCTGGCCCAAAGAGCAAAGGAAGAAAGGCTTTCAAGTATATCCGAGGAGGAGAAAGCCCTCTTGGTGGTCACAAGCAGAGCAAGAGGAAGGTGGAGGATGCCGAGCCCCTTCGAAGGAGAAGGACGCCGGTTCCCTATCCGGGAGAGAGACGCCGATCCTTTCGTAGAGGAAGGACGCCGTCCGCGGAGGACGAAGCTTGAAGTCCGGGTATAGAAGGCAAACGCTCATTAGATAAAAGTGCATGACTGCCTAGCCTTGAGTGAGGACGCCGTCCATTTCAAAGGCAAGGTCGCATCCGAAGGCCACAACAGATCCGCCTGGGAAGGACAGATTCCTGCATCTGTCTGCAGCGTGCGTATCTAGTCTTGTATGTTGCAGTATCCGGGGTTTGCACCAGATCCGGGCTTGGAGGAGCGTACGTATCCGAGGAGACATTGACAGAGATTCAGTCCCATCCGAAGGATAACACCGCATCTAGCCCTAGAGGTCGAGATCCCAGGAGACGCTCCGCACTCAGTATAGATCCGAGCGTGCGCGTATCCGGTATTGGAGGACGATCTGAAGGAAGGACGCAGACCGACGAGCTCGTATCCACCGGGGACCCAGCTTCCAGGAGTGTGGTTACGAGAGGAGCTCAACAATCGTCGGTGACTCCGTAGGGGCCGTTCATCCGTTCGGGAGGGCGAGGGTCAGGTCGCCGCCGCCTGCCGCCCAGCAGGCGCGTTTTCCATTTGTGAGGGTTGCGCTTGGAGACGCCCCGTGTCACAGCGCTCATCTCCAACATGCCAGCCTAGACGCTCGTCCTTATTGCACCATTTTTCTTGTATGAGAGGCTCACCGCCTGTCGCAGGCGTTGACAGGCACCGATTCGATTTACTCCTCTCTATGTACCGATTAATAAAATGGCCCGCTCGGCATTACATGTGTCATGATTCAAAGGATCCGGTTCAAAAGATTGTATTTTCTATATCCGTCCGGCATACTCGTTCATTACCGGGTTATCTCCTTTGGGGATATTAAGGCAGTATCATAGCATAGTTCTCCGGCACAAACCGTGGTGCCAGCGGTGACTATGACATCTGTGTGGGTCACCCCCTGCTTTCTTTGGGGGAAGTGATTCGATTCGACATTTAACCATTGCATCCAATGGAGGCCATGTTTGGCAAAGTTTGCAGAGAAGATGGATGTATTCATGCAGTATATGAAGAAGATTGCGCAGGGGACGCAAAGGAACCCCCAGGGAAGCTGTAAAGGATCTGGGAACGCTCAGTTGCATACCGTATGCTATTCTATCATGGCTGGGCCGCGTGCTGCCCATTCCATGGACACGCGACTCACTATGCCTACTTTCCTTGTGAGAGGAAGAGGAGCAACCGAGCCTGAAGAGATGGGGGTCTCGATCTTCATGCGTTGGTTTGCGGGGGACACGGCGCGATTGTGGGGACCATGGATGCTCTCCCTTTCAACGAATATCCGGGTAGCTCCGTCGGCGGTGTAGCCTCATGATCGAAATAAGGGACGGGGCTCCCACCGTGATAGTAATCATAAGGGCCCAAAGAAATCTTCATTTGCCGATGTTTTTTGATGGGTCACCAAAGAACACACTGTGTCTTGGGTGGAGAATGACCTCTATTTACCAACTGGGGAGCAAGCCGTAGAAGGAGGCCATTAAGATGGGGAGCCAGATGGCATCTAGAGGGTGAGGCCCAGAATCGTGTGGTTTCTATGGTTGGACAACACCGGGCATTCCATGCTGACCACATAAGGCCGAGTTCACCGTGAGGTGGTGAAACGTTGACCGATGACCCGACCGGGCCCTTCCTCGAGGGGCCGACTCAAGCTCAAATGTATGTGGGAAAGGGGAGGCATACATCTCGGACTTTTGAGGAGCCAAATGATGAACACCCGACATATCGCCACTTCGCTTGATCACGATGTTTGTAGAGTGTCGTCGTAACCACTTCGTGGTCTAGTCCTACGAACAAACCGGCTACACTTCGAGATGCTATCAGGGGCCGTGACCTACAAGATGTCTTGCCTAGACTCGGCCACCTTATCCTTGCATTGTGCTTTCCGCCCAAGGCAAGGACACGAGGGTTCCGCCCCTCGCTAATCCCGACGAGGAGCGTATGATGATGAGGCTAGGAGAGAGCCGAGACGTAAGCGACCGTGGGGCCGCGACCGCTGTGAGCTATGGCACCGTGACACAAGTGCACAGCAGGAAGACAGCAGAGGTCTTCTCGAGGGCAAGGAGAAGAGGATGAGTTGGATGATGAGGAGGTGAGGAGGCAGCAGTGCAAACAGAGAGTGCTTTACCGCCTCCGCCACCCGATGCAGAGAGGCATCATTTGCACTCATCGGGGGAGCTCTAGCTATTACGCAGAGTCCCTGCATTCGGGACATCGCGCGTACGTGGACAAAGGCGGGGACAGCGTGTTCCCGGCTTAGGGGCCGATGTTACCCACAATTTCATCGATGCCCGCATGGTCGCACGAGAGGCATAACCACTGCGAGGGAGCTTCGAGGGTTTTTTCTCGTTTTGTCCCGGTGAGGACGACCATGGCTCGTGTTTCGCATACCGCAGTTAATGCGATTTATGGGCACCCATACTTCGATCGATCACTTTTTTGTGGTGGACATTCCTGGCTCAGCGATATTGGAGGCAAAGGCTTATCACCAGGACACGGCCGTATTGAAGGTTTTGAATGGAGGGGATGATCCCCAAGACTAGAAGGCATGAGAAGATCCGAGGGTGTAACACATCCGCCCCACGTACCCGCACGCATGGATGCGACATCCTCAGGTGATATAGAGTGCGTCGAGTCAGCGGCCGTAGATAGTGCAGATACAGTAGGGCGTGCACCCCGTATCTACGTACTTTCTGCTGTGTATGCGTAGTTTTTGGAGATATTCCACTGTGTGGATGTGCCCACTCGACGGGGTTTGAGCACACGATCGAGTTGTCGTGATAAGGTGTATGATCACTCACTCCTTATCGCATCCTGCAAGGCCTACTCAGATGAGATAGAGCGGCCATTCAGAGTCATTGGCCTTTGGGCACATTCGACCCAAAGACCAAATTTTTCGTCTTTCTCAAAGAGGCCGGTGAAGAAGAAGGATGGCACATTACGCATGTGCATTGATTACGCAGCTCCTCGAACAAGAAGACTTTGAAAAATGGTGCACCTATCTTCAGATCGATGAGTCGATGGACGAGTTGAGAGGAGCACGATTCTTCTCAAAGATTGATTTGAGGTCCGGTACCATCGTACACGCACAGGAACAGACATTCCCAAGATCGTCAGTGTCATTATGGGCACTTTGAGTTTCGAAGCAGGCCATTTGACCGACCAATGCACCGCTAATTTTCATCAGCCTTCGATGAACCATATCTTTCGGGGATCATCTCGAGAAACAAGTAGTTTTCTTTGATGATATTCTCATACAAGCAGACTGGAGGAGCACCCCCTCCAAAGACATCGAGACGGTCTTCATGCATTCGAGGAGCAACAGCTTTTGCCAAACTCTCCAAGTGTGAGTTTGGATTGACAAAGAGATGTTGTATTTGGGACACATCATAGGGAGTGGACTGTGAGTGAGAGTCCATGACGGTAGTGATTCGGCCATCGTGACCGGCCGTAGCCGCTTAACGTACGTAGGCCAGAGGGTTCATTGCAACTGTACTTACCACAGAAGTTCGTCAAGGGCTTGTTGTTTTGCTTTTCATCTCCGTCAGAGTCGACGAGGAAGGGTCTGGGCCACGGAGCACGCCCCGGTCGAGCTTTACAAGCTCAAGGAGGGTGATGAGTAGTTGTCCCCAAGGTCGGCATTGCCCGACGACGCCCAAATTTCATCCCAGAGGCGATGCATCGTGGCGGGATTGGAGCGCTTTTGATGCAGGAGGGTCATCCGATTGCACGAGAGCCGAAGCTCCTTCCACACGAGAGACTTTACCCCATCTATGATATGAGATGTTGGCCATCACATGCATTGGCCACCCCAGCATTTCTGAAAGGCAGTATTCGCAGTCGCATCGCATCACAATGCCCCTGGCACTTTTCCGGGAGCGTAAGGAAGCAGGTGAGCAAATACAAGTGGACCGGGAAGAAGATCCGTGCTTACGACTTCGACATAGAGTGTCAAAGGGAAGGACAACGGGCAGCGGCATGCCTCTTTCCGCAGACCGGCCCATGTTATCCCTCATGAGCGCTGGGACGCCGACGGAAGGTTCTACTCACTCGTCGAGTATTCCAAGGATAGATTTGTATGCGAGGGTGTCGGATGGACAAAAGGGGATAGTGATACAAGGTAGCAGATGAGGTCATCTATTACAGGGATTGGATTCTTCTTTGACCGAGGGATCTCACTAAGGAGAAAATACTCCATGCCTCTCATGATTCACCATCATGGCCATCGTGGTTCCGCCAAGATGTGGTTGCACACCGAGAGAGATTTGCATGGAAGGGCTCTCATAAGGAGGACGCACCCAAAGACAGCCCGGGAGTGAGGTTTGCCGCTCAACAAAGGAGAGATGAAACCATCCCGTAGGGTTGAAGCAGCCCGCTTCTGCCTCCCGTAGGGAAGTGGGAGAGTGTTTCGATGAGATCATCACCAAGCCTGCTCACGTGGGCAAGGCAAGGACCGCATCTTCGTGGTAGTTGACCGAAAGCTAACGAAGTATGCTCACTTCTTCGCCATTTCGGCACACTACACGCGGCACGACGGTGGCGGAGTTGTTTTTCCGGGAGGTTTTCGATTGCATGGTCTACCCAAGACCATTGTTAGTGTGAGGCCATGTACCGCTTTATGGGTGGATTTTGCGCGGAGCTCTTTCGACTAGTAGGGACCGAGTTGACACCGAGGCACCGCCCTATCATCCCCGGACGGACGGCACGAGCCGGAGATAGTTAACAAGTGGCCGGAGAGGCTACTTGCGTAACTACGTCGGTAGGCATATGAAGCGTCGCCGAAATACGCTATCATCACGGGTGAGCATCATTGCAACACAACCCATCATATGTCTATTTGCATGACACCTTTTTATGCATTGTATGGATATCATTCCTTATCTTTGTGGATGTGATGTTTGGGGTTGAGAGGGCTCGCGAGCCAAACTATGGATCCAAGAGAGCCAAGACATCCTTCTGCGACTCTCAGGACAACATAGCCACCGCACAAAATCAGCGAGCAAAGTATCATGCGACAGGGGCGAAAGTGGAGAGACACTTTGAGGTAGGGATTTGGTCTACCCACGCATGCTGACCACATACTGCTTCGAGCCTTCACTCAAACAAGGGGGCGAGAGAAGCTTAAGCCTCGTTTTTATGGACCATACAGGGGTGATTCGTAGGATCTGACGGAGTTGCATATGAGTTGGGTTGCCCTAAGCGCGCTGGATTCATAACATTTTCCATGTATCATGCCCCGAAGAAGGCACTGGCGCGCATGATGACGAGCCAGGGGAGCTACTCAAACCCAGGATGATGAGGGGCACTTCGTACTACAGCCAGTAGGGCCATTATTGACACCGAGGAGAGACAATGCGTAGCGAGAAGATCGCGAGAGTTCTTGAGTGAGATGGGAAGAATCGTCAGATGAGGATGCCACTTGGGAAGATGAGAAAGATCTACAGAGCATCCCTCATCTTCGCCAAGTTCGTGAGGACAAGCAACGTTTTGTCGAGGAGACCGTAATATTCCCAATTAAGCTTTGCTAATTGGAATATTGCATTTTTGCTTTATTTTTCTGTCAGCGTTTAGATAGAAAATAATAAATAAAGTGAGAAATAAGAGGGGTCACCTCACTTAGTCACCTCTACTTTGCATAATAAAAGTGTTCTTTTTTTCCCTACGTAGATTGACGTTGTAACTTACGAGAGGGAGGCCTCGGGGGTCCCACGTGGATATGATGAGGGGAGGCATCGAGCTAACCCAAGGTGGCTAACCGCGTGCATCCCGTGGGTGAGATAAGTTTTGGAGGGGAGTTTTGATGTTATAAAAGGAGAGGCTCTCACCTCATTTGATTCATTCATGATTTGATATTCTTAGTATAGTCAGACTTTGTCTCACGTCTTGAGCACGCCGTTGTTTAGTCTGGTGCACAGACGCACTCGTTTAGTGCACAGTGTCTCGCACGGAGATCTCACCCTTAGCCTCGGGGGACTTCGAGTGCCCGCCCCGGTAAAGGTTTTTCCGGTTTCACCCTTAGCTTCGGGGGACTTCGAGTGCTCCGCCCTAGTAAGGGTTGTCCCGAGTATACTTTTCGATTCCGGGAGCAAAGCGGCGGCAGTTCACAGAAGCATATCTCGAGGAGGAGAAAGCCCTTCTGTGTGGTCGCGCGCAGAGCAAGAGAAGGGAGGACAGCACGATTCTTGAAGGAGAAGGACGCCGTCTCATCCGGAGAGAGGACGCCGATCCTTTCAGGGGAGAGGAAGGACGCCCCGTCCAAGGAGGGACGCATGATTCAAAGTCGCGGCATAGAAAACGCCGTGTTTGGGGAGTGCGTAAGGACGCCGTCTAGCCCTAGAGTGAGGGACGCTGTCCATTTCTCGAAGAGTAAGGGTTGCGTATCCGAAGGCTTATTGTTAGATCCCGACTTTGGGAAGGATAGATCTTGCGTATCTAGTCTTGTATGTGAGTATCTAGTCTTGTAGTGTTGCGAGATCCGAGGGTGCACTAGATCCGACTAGAGGAGTGATGAGATTCGAGGAGATATTGATAGATCTAGTCCGTATCCGAAGGGATAACACCCGCATCTAGCCCCTAGAGGTCGTGAGATCCGAGGACGATGGGGCCCGGATCTAGCATAGATCCGAAAGCTTGTGCCAGGATCCGGTGTATTGGAGGGACGCAGATCAGGAAGGGGAAGGACGCAAGATCCGATTGGAGGCTTCGGATCCATCGTGAGAACGACGAGCTTCCAGGAGACAAGCTATTGTGAGAGAGCTCAACAGCATTTCCGCATCTGCGTAGCCGGTTCATCCGTCCGGAGGGTTGAGGGGCTTGTGCCTCACCGCTCCCCGTTGCCGCTCTTCACGCAAGAGACACGCGTTTTCCATTTGTGAGGTTTGCGGCTTGAGATCGGCGCCTCTGGCACGGGCGCGTAGCTTCATCTCCGACTCTTTCGACAGCAGCCTAGACGTCGTCCTTATTGCGCCCATTTTTCTTGTATGAGAGGCTCATCACTTGCCTAGGGCAAGGACTTATGTGCAACGATTCCGATGTACTCTCTCTATGTACTTTTCGATTAATAAAATGGCTCGGTTTACCGGTATTACATGTGTCATGAATTCGGCGGATCTCGGTTCGGTATTGTATTTTCTATATCTCTGTCGGCATATTTACTGTTTGTCATTGCGGATTATCTCCCCTTTGGGGATATTACTGAGCATATCCACATCACTTTCTTACATAGAGTTCACTTGGGAGGCTAATTGAGAGGTTTGAGAGGAAGGACCCCTGAGCTAGCACTTCGAGTGAGTTGGCCCATCTCGAGTGCGATAATAGTAGTGCGAGGCCTATATCTCGTAGTTTCGCAGCTAACCGTGACCCGGTGACAGACATTTCGCAGGATCAATTAGTCACTGCGTCTGTTTGTGGAGGGACCAAGCGTTAGCCATTACGTGGTTGAGTGAAGGCCATCTGAGCCCACATCATTGTTGGATGTTATCTCAGGAATTGTGGTATGATTGTACGCCAGCTCTAAGACCCGGGCCGTGGATTCCCTCTAGACCTCTATCGCTTCAGTAGGGGAATCGTGATACTCGACCACCCTCGAGAGGGATGGAGGACATGGCCGCTTGGACGAGGAGACTAGAGGATCGTAGGAGTAGGAAGCTATGCTTCACATGCCGTAGAGCTTGGGCACGCACAAATAACGACAAGGGCAATGCCCACTACATTAGAGGTGTACTTAGATAGTGAGTTGGATGAGGAGAGCAATCTAGACGCAGATCGGGGAGATGAGGGGGCAGCGTCATCGTGGGGAGCACCAAAGCACCAACACCACATAGAGGAGGGCCCATTTTCTCCATTAGGGGGTTGTTCTTGAGTCGCTTCAAGGGAAGTTTTAGTACTTGACACTTGGGGATCGCAGGGAATGTACAAGGGTAGCGAGTGTCGCTTCTAGTAGACGGTGGGGCCACCCACAATTTTATCAATGCCCGTGATGATGGAGTGGAGAGGCATTCACGAGAGAGACATTTGGAGGGGTTCTCGGTGTATGGTGCCGGTGAGATTGGTCGATGAAGTGCATGAAGTATGTTCCCAACTTGACTCGACGTTAGGGGAACTACTACGCATCACCGATCATTCCTTTAGTAGTTGATGTTCCTAGGACACCAACGTGGTGATGGGGGTGTCCAATGTATATACATCATTCGGGGAGAGCTGCCACCGATTGGCGTAGCTAGAGATGGAGTTTATAGGCATGGATGGGAAGCTCGTATTGATGAGAGGATGCACTCTTACCCACCCCGACAGCTTTCCGCTCTATCGGATGGAAGCGGTTACGACATGGGGAAGTGAGCTTAGGATTTCGAGAGATGGGGGCCTCGACATACCTTCGTGCATTCGACATACTAGCCTTGTTGGAGAGACACCCGGGGAGGTTTTTGGGGAGATTCTTTCCCTACTGTCCACCAAATCGAGGGTTTTAGCGCACTATTGAGCTAGAGAAGGGAGTGCACACGAGTGGTTACCACCTCGTATAGGCATCCTAAAGCCTATCGGGATGAGATCGAGAGGGTGATACACGGGAGTTGGCTGAAGTTGGGGCACATCAAGCCCAAGTCAAGTCCCTTTGCTTCTTCCCCTGGTGGCTGGTGAAGAAGAGAGGATGGGACTCTCCACATGTGTCGAAAGAGTAGGTACCCCATTCTCGCGCATTGAAGATGTTGAAGAGTAGGTACCCCATTCTCGCGTACGATGAGGCGATGGATGAGCTTAAGGGAGCGAGATGCTTCTCTAAGATGAATTCGCACACTGGGTATCACGAGATCGGGTGAGGGAGCAAGCACATCCCCAAGGCTCAGCTTTTCGTCGCCATTATGGACACTTTGAGTTTTTGGTGACGCCCTTTCGGGGTCGACCAACACTACGGCTACATTTTAGTCCCTGTATGAACCACATGTTTACGGGTAGTTGCGGCACTTTGTCCTAATTTTCTTTGACGACATTCTTATCTATGACCGGACTAGGGAGGAGCACCTCCAACACTTGGAGGAAGTACTTCACATACTTGAGGAGCAATAGTTGTATGTGAAGATGTTCAACTGCGAGTTTGGGGTGACGCGAGATGTTGTACCTTGGGCACGTGCATAGGGGAGGATGGAGTGAATGTACAATAGGAGAAGATTAGGGCCATTTTGGATTGGCCAACACCTGGGAATGTGGCGACTTGAGAGAATTCTCGGGCATTTGCACATACTATAGAGATTCGTGAGAGGATTCTCATAGCTTGCGAGCGCCCTAACGAATTTGACTAAGATGGGGGATTTTGAGTGGACACGGTAGTGGTATAGGAAGCCTTTGAGATGCCTCAAGAAGGTCATGAGCAAGCTGTCATGTTTTGGCTTTGCCGAATTTCACACTGTCGTTTCGTTGGAGTGTGATGCTTCACGAGTGAAGGAGTTGGGGCCATGTTGATGCAAGGGGGGCCACCCAATCGCATTGAGAGTAGAAGTTGTTGCCCCCATGAGCGACTGTACTCTATTCATGACAAATAGACGTTGGCCATGATGCATGCATTGGCCAAATTCGAGAAGATTTGGTGGGCAACCGGGTTTCACAGGTGAAGGCGATCACGAGTCTTTGATTTGTCCTAAGAGCGACGAGACATTGTGCGGAGAGGAAACAAAAGTGGGTAGGAGTAAAATATAGGCCTACGAATTTGAGATTGAGTATGTCAAGGGGAAAGCAGAACGTAGTGGCGGATGCCCTCTCTTGGGGAGACTCGTGACCCTGCCCTTTGATGGACGTTAGTCATGATTGGAAGGCTCAACTTTTGGTTGAGTATTCCAACGATAAGCAAGCTTGTGAGATACTGGACAACACACATGGGGATGATAGGTTCAAAGTGACGTATGATGTGATATATTACAAGGACGGGATATACTTGGTGCCCGGGATCTCGGCTGAGGGAGAAGATTACGAGGAAGCACATGACTCTCTCTAGTAGGGCAACCCCATCGGAGAACGGTTCTCATGGGAGGGGACTCAAGAGGGGATGAGTTGAGACACGAAAGTATGATTGCGTAGTCTATCGGAAAGAACAAGAGGGAGCTATAACACCTGGCGGCGGCCTACCTCACCGCTCCCCAATTCTAGAGAGGAAATGGGAGAGCGTGTCCATGGACTTCATCACGGGGCTTCCAACCGTACGAGGGACGCAGATTGTATATATGTTTCTTTGGAAAAATCGAGCCCAAGTTTGCTCACTTCTTCGCTATCCCTTTTTGAGGTCCTCTTCTTCTTCCAGTGTAGCAGAGTTGTTCTTTAGAGAGGTATTCATGCCACATGGTTTTCCAAAAGACAGTAGTCAATGATTGAGATAGCGATTTATGGGGGGGCTTCTAGCAAGAGTTGTTTAGACTAGTGGGGAGCGAGCTCACACGCAACACTAGTTATTACCCCTTGGTGACGGGGTAGGGTCGACATTGTGAACAAGTGGTTGGAGGGATACACGTGTAATTATGTGATGGGGGCAACAAAGAGCATGGGTGAAGTGTCTTCACACGGGGGTAGTTCTACTACAACATCACCTACCATATGTCGATTGGTATGTCTCCTTTTCGAGATCTTTATGGGGTATGATGCACCATCTTTTTCTAACATGGTTTTTGGGAGATAGCGAGGTCCCCGGGGGCAAAGGAGTCGGGTCCAAGAGAGCCGAGAGATTCTCGGGAGCTCTCGAGGACAACTTTCAAAAAGGTGGCACAAAACCAACAAAAGTTGTACGGCGACATGTGTAGGGTGGAGAGACGAGCTTTGAGGTTGGGGATATGTCTACCTATGTCTTCGATCCCTACCAAGAGTCATCACTTAGCGTATGAGGGGTAGGAAAGCCCAGCCCCACTTTTATGGGCCTTACAGGGATCACCGGGGAGAGCTTGGGGAGGTAGCCTACGAGTTGGAGTTGTTGCTCGAGAGCCGCATTCATAGTGTATTTCATGTCTCATGCACGAAAGAATAGCCTTGGGACAACGGAGTCCACTGCACCGACCGAGCGCATCGTTTGGATGATGAGGGACACTGGCACCGACACCAAAGAGACATTTTGGAGACACGGGAAAGGAAGTTGAGGAGCAGGGCCATCCGAGAATACTTGGTTTTGATGGAAGGATTTTTCTTTGGAGGATGCCACTCGGGAGAGTGAACAAATTTTGCAAGCATTCAACCTTAGCGGTTTGCGAGGACAAGCAACATTGGGAGGGGAGGACTATAATATCCCTTCTCAATAAATTTTTCCAAAGGAGGGAACTACCCCTTTTTTGCAATTTTGGAGACTAATACAAGTTTTGACATCCCATCTAATGGAAATGGGCCGAATTATTTTGTTAGTGTAATGTGGGGCCACACCCACATGGAATACACCCCATTTAGAGAAAAATCAAATGCCTAATGGAAATCGAATTGTTGGATGGAGGGACCCACATGGGGCAAGGAGCAACTAGTATAAATACGAGGAAGGGAGCAACTATTGGGACCTTTTTGACATTTTATCTCTTACCATTGTTACTCAAGCTGTCTCAGTTGGGTCACAAGCATTGTTGAGCACACGAGTTTTCTAGGGAAAAAGACTCATCCTTCTCTTCGGTGGACCTAGAGTTTCACACTAGGAAGGCAACATACATTTGAGTGGGAGGATTGTGGGGGAGTTTGTGGTACCTTCAGCTGTCACTTCCAGCCAGTTCGTGTTCCAGGAGGATGTGAAGGTCAAATTGTTCCCATTTAGTAGAGTGAATTCCCATGAGTGATCGGTTTGGAGAAATTTGGGACATTTCACTGAGGGAAAAACCAGCATTTGGGGTGATTTTTGGAGCTGGAAATAGTTGCTTGGAGGAGGCCGAATTATTGTTGCTGGGGTCTGTGCAGGGGGTCATTGGGATAGTTTTTTGTTGGGCTTGGTTCAACCTACTTGGGCGGAATTTCGGTGTGGGAAACTTATCCTATCTTCTATGCACAATTTTTGGGGGCTTCTATACAGCAAATTGAGGAGTGATAAGGCACATTCATCAGCAGACATTTGGGTGGGACATAGTTTCTAGACTTGGAGGGCGTAGCACAAAATTGGGTCAATTCCGGGATGTAGGAATTATCCCAGAGGGAAAAAAACCAGTATATGGGGTTATTTTTGGAGCTGTGTAATCGTTGCTTGGAGGAGGTCGAATTATTGTTGCGGCGGCTTTTTGCGCAGGGGGTCACTGGGATAGTTTTTGTCGGGGGGCTTGGTTCAACTTACTTGGGCGGAATTTCGGTGTGGAAACTTCTCCTATCTTCTAGGTACAATTTTTGGGGCTTCTATGCAGCAGATTGAGGAGTGATAAGGCACATTCAGCAGCAGACATTTGGGTGGGACACAGTTTCCAGACTTGGAGGGCATAGCACAAAAATTGGGTAATTCGAGAGGTCGGAATTAGCTTTAATTCCTTTATGGGTTTTACTGGGTTATATCTCAGGATCCCACCTCTAATTTTGCAGAATTTTTGGGGTGATTTGGGCCCTAAAACTCCAGTTTCCGGCCGCAGTAGTTCAACAATTTCTAGGTGCAAGGTACAACCAGTTCTGAGCAGATTTCGTGGGGTGTTTTCAGCTATTCTTGCCTGGGGTATTTGCTTGCTTTTCAGCAAGCCCAAGTGCACACTTTCCACCACCCGTTGAAACAAATTTTCAGACCATTATTAATAAAAAAGGCTCAGACTTCGGTTTGCTGCAACATGGTTTTTGGACTTGTGTCCATTTGTGAAATGTTTCCAGAAATTTATGTTGGTTGAATGAGCTATTGCTTGTAAATGTTTTTGATATTTCACTTAATATTTCCGTTAGGAATATTACAGGTATGTACTAATCCTTGATAATCATAAATCTTGATGAAATACTCCTCTATGTTATATCAAATTTGACCACTGCTTGCAACATGCTAAAATTTATACACACAAGACAAGGGGGTCACTATCACCACAGCCCAGATCCCCCACTCTTCTAGCTCACTACCTTGAAAATGGCTATGGGAGGCTTCCCTTGGATGACTTCAACCAACCAACACAAGAATAGTGCTTTGTATGGGGTCAAATGGCTGAAGTAGAGGAGTTCTATGTTGTTTCCCTGCTGGCCCAATGTGTAAAATCAACAAAAAGTATACTAAACCAACAAAATATACTCTAATCTAACAACATATATCATGTTAGTAGTCAAATTGAGCTAATACAAGAAATATGCTAACCAAATTTAAAAATACTCTTACAATTAGTACCTTGGTTAGAGTGGTTGCTGTGTGATTTTGCTTGCTGTTCTGTTGCATCAATTTGCAAGATCTGTGTAAAATAATAAATTACAGAAAATAGCAGTAAAATCTATTTTATAGGCCACCCAAAAATGCCCAAACACCAATAGATCAGAAGATCTAGAGGTGAGGAAGCCTTAAGATAGAAGTTAGGTCATTTTTGACCACTTACAAGTCCTAAACTGTTACCAAAATTGAATTTCCAGCAAGATGGAAATTCACTTGCTATAGGTTTGGGGTCAAACCCCTGGGTGGAAAAAACCCCATAAATTTATTCCAGCAAAAATCAGATGTTTTAATGGTTGGGAATGACTAGATTTAGCTACAAATGAAAGATGAAAACTTATAAAATAGATTTGAAGCTAATAGAAGGCATATTAAAGATACTGACTCGAAAAAATTAGGCCTTGTGTAGTGAGAAATTTGCAAAAACTAGTGTGTTACAACTATGCTTCACTGCAAATCTGCACAAATAACTCATTACATGTGTGAAAGCTGTGTATAAAATATGATTACAAAGAAGGATGTATTTGAAGCTAATAGAAGGTATATTAAAGATACTGACTTGAAAAATTAGGCCTTGTGTAGTGAGAAATTTACAAAAACTAGTGTGTTACAACCTATGCTTCACTGCAAATCTGCACAAATAACTCATTACATGTGTGAAAGCTGTGTATAAAATATGATTACAAAGAAGGATGTATTAGTTCCTTGGTTTATTTATGAAATTTATTATACTTTTTTGGATGATAAAAATTATGGTAGCAAACTAGTGATAAAATAAAAAAAGAAGAAATATTTTGGATTTTTAAATGAGGTGGTTGAAGAAGTGATGTTTCACTTGGCCTTTTTTCTTACCACTTTGTTTGTAATATTCCTAATAGAAATATACAGAGATAACACGAGACATGCCATAATTTTCAACACAGAAATTTATTCAGCAAATGCATATATAAACAGAAATTTTGCCTGGAACACCAAATTGGCCAATTTTATTAAATATGAGTGTTGGAGTACAATAGAAGATGGAAGGAGTGGACCTGGGCTTGCACAAGGCAAACTACAAGCCTCAGGTGATCAGTACAAAAGATCCCAACTGCTGTAGGAATGCTGCTCTCCAGAAAACTGCGTTGACCCTCTGTTTCTGTTCTGCTGGCTGACTTCAGACCCTGATTTCTCCCCTCAAAACAACCCAAAAAGTTCTGCAAAATTAGGGGTGGACTCCTTGCCCCAAACTTAGAAGGATTTTCCTTAGTTTTGACCTTCCAAATTTGGCCTCCCACAACTTGGCCCTTCTCCCAACCAGAAATCTGCACTTGTAGACGAGTCTGTCAATTCCTACTCCCAAAATGCTAGTAATCCCCTCTAAACAAGCCTCCAACCAAAATCCCAGCAACCCAACTCCTCAATCCTCCAGCCAAGGCTCTCCCCAAATGGCTCACACCAATGACTGCGCAGTCTTTGAGTTCATAAATTTGTTTTGGGTGTTATACTGCCTCCTCTGCTGAAGCCTCACTCTTCTAGGCCGGAAAATGGACAAAGAACACTCTGATGACTCCACAAACCCAACTCCCAACTCCTCTGCTCCTCCAAGGCTGCGTGGTTTCCTAGGGTGGCACTTGAGGTCCACCAAAGAAAGGATGAGCTTCACTCCTAGGGAAGCTCTTGTGCTAAACAAACACAATGTGGCTCAGCTGAACAACCAAAGAAACGTTGAATTTCAATTGTCAAAAGGCCCCAAATGCTGCGTATCTTCCCCTATTTATGCTTGCTGGCTTTGAGTCTCATGTGGGCCCCATCTCTAATTTTGACATCACTTAGGAAAATCGAATTGACTTCCATGTGGTGCGTATTATTTGTGGGTGAGTGGCCCCCACATTCCACTAAAATTCCCATTGACCCACTTTTCCTAAGTTTACTTCACAAAAATTTGCCTTAGACCAAAAATAACAAAATTGTCAAAATTGTTCCTCTTACCTTAGGAAAATAATTGGGAAGGGACATTACATTGTCAGGTTGCGATCACAACCCTCTCTTTCTTATCTTTTCCTCAGGGACTAGGAATGAGTGAGGAGTTGGGGATGAAACTATCCCACTCAACTAGTCTAGATTGCTTGCAAAAAAATTGATCCCACCAAGAGATCTACTCATTCAAGATGCCCTATCCACTATACCAATAGTAACACCAATATTCCACATTCTTGTTGAAAATTTCCCCTAGAGGGCTTGTCCAACATTAGAATCTAGATTCTCTCTTATTGATGATAGCTAAGGGTGAGGTGAAAGATTTGGGCTTAGATCTCCTCTTCCACGTGATTGTCTACCCCTCAATGGATTGCTATAGCAGCTTTGTGATAACCAAATAATTTCTACAAGTTGTTCAATTAAACACAAATTATAGGCTAAAGCTAAGAAAAGAAGGAATTGAAAAATCAACCCAATAACAAAAGTATTTGCAAAATGGTTTCATTACTGAATGACATAAAATGATCTCACAATCAACAGTCTTTTACTAGAAAAGGCTAGCCTTTTATAAAACTTTTCTTAATGGCTAGCTAATGGCTGGTTAGAAGTCTTCTCTAGAGATTAATATTCACTCGTCATCTAGATGTTAGAGACTTAGTAAATTCAATAAAATATTTCTTTACATTCATGAATTCTCCACAAAAGAGGTTATACTGACTTAAATGCCCTGGGAGGTCCATATTCCCTTTGCTTATGTCCTCAGAAGACCAAAAATGAAGAATAGTAAACTTTGGAGGCCCAATGTCCAACATGGAAAACTCAACTTGGTCCACACAACTCGAATTGGTCCTTTTGGAATTTGATTTGGTTGAAGAGAAGGCTCTTGACTTTCTAACGACTACTTTTTTATCCATTCATCAACTTCTTGGTGCATAACATCCCAACATTTCACTTAACTGTCCATAATGGCTAGTTTGAAGCTTTAACAACTAGTTTTCTTGACAATCAATGAATAGTAAACTTGATTTCACTTCCTTTTTTCCTAGTCGGTGAATTTGATGATTCTACCACCTTCGTTTGTTGTAACCTACTTTGATTTCACCTGAGTCTTGCTCTAAATTTTCATATCATTCTCAGTGTTGCCACATCATCATTACATCTACCAGGTGATCACACTGCTGTGCTAGATCTCTAACACCTTTAGGAACTTTGAAAATTTGAGAGATGGGTTTTGTTCCACTCTTCTTGTAGATCACTTTTGACGCAATGAATGTCAAAATCAACCCAACACTGCCCCTATTTTTCCAGCTGGAAACTTGTAGTACCTATTGTTAACTTTGACTAGCCATAACTTGACAATGCCTTCACTGTTTGGAGGAATTCAACATGGCATGTCATCCTCTCATCAAACTGAACAATCTGGTACCAATTTGACTTTTTGACTTCTGGGACCACTTGCATCGAGAAACGTGAACTACCTTGGGAAACACGAGAAGTTCACACTGTGAGACTACCATGTTGAGATACATTTGAGGGATATTGCACCATGGCCAAGGTCACATATAGACTCAATAAATACATAACCATGTGGTAAGACATGTGTGCACCCAACATGGACTAAACTAGCCCCTACACTGATAATCACCCGTACGAAAACAGGTTTCTCTAAAACCATGAGTGCTTAAGTAAGTCCATCCATGGTCTTCCAATCCTATCTATGCCAAAAGGAGCCAGAGATGAACTCAAAGGACCAGCCATGGTCTGACCAAACATAAGGTCTAGGACACCTAATATAGGGTTTCACATTGTTGTTACAAGGCTTTAACTTGTGGCCTTGGGCTTACAATGGTGTGAAAAATGCTGCAAAAATATATATGTACCCCTGCTGACATGAGGGGTAACAAGTCCGTAAAATTTTGCAATTTTTAACCTTTTTTCATGTGTCTATTGATAAAGTCCCATTTCTAAACAATGTTCCTATATGATGAATGATCAAATGAGTTATAGCTCCTCAGTTCTGCTGTTATTATTGAAGCCGTTTTTGTATCACTTTGTATCTTGCTCATCCTGATGCTGGATAGTTTGCAATCCTTTATTAGTAATTGACAGTGAATTTCTTTTATTTCTGGTTGTAGCTGCAGTCAAGGAGTTCACAAATAGTTTATCACATCAAGCAAAAGAAAGTCCTGAGGTTGCTATTGAAAGTGCAGGTTACCAAACTTCCACTACAGCGGCCCTTGCTACTGAAAGCACAAGTTATAAAACTTCCACTACAGCAACTGTTGCTACTGAAAGCACAAGTTATAAAACTTCCACTACAGTGACCGTTGCTACTGAAAGCACAAGTTATAAAACTTCTACTACAGCGACCAAAGGTCTCATAGTTTTGAGCCCTTTGGAGAATGGTGGAAGCCAAAAAACAACATATACATGTACAGAGGCAACAGATATTACTCAGGGTATGAATAAATCTGATAAATCCTCTGAATTGAAGGAGCAATCTCCACAAGACCAACTGAGAGAACTACATTTAGATGATTCTGCTAGATCACATGCTAAACAAGAAGAACAGGACCATGCAAAAACTGAAGCAGCCAGTGAAGATGCATTTATAATTTTACCAGATGCACTTCCTAAAGATATAGAGACAAGCATACAAGATGAGAAGATTCATGAAGATTCATCTACACATGATCAAGAGTCAAATAATTTTTCTGCAGTATGGCGAGATGAAGAGTTGCAGCAGGATACTGAAGTGCAGAAGGATGAACCATATAAGAATGACTACATGTGCAGTTGTATTCCAGTTTCTAATCAGAGTGTCTGGTCAATATGGCCATTCAAGGAGAGAACTATTGGTTAGTTCTTTACCTTGATTTGAATATTTCAGAATAAATGAACATACTTCTTGTGTTTTTTTCAGAAAACATATTATATTCTGTTGTTTTAGTTAGAAGTTCTTTCTGACATTGTGCTTTCTTGAAGAAAGAATTTAGAAAATGGTACGATTGGAAAACTTCATCTGGAGGGGTAAATTATTATCTTAATTGCACATGTAATCATAAATAAAACATCATGCTAAAACTTTGGCAGACGGAGGCAATTCACCACTAGGCCCCAAATAAAACTGTCGTAATATCCCGGATGGGATATTTTAACTAAAATGCAGAAGAAAAATACTGAATACCACAATTTTCCCTAAAATAATCATTTACTCAACAGAAGATTTCCATGTAAAATAAAAGACAGGAAACACTGCAATCCAATACCATATGGAACAGAAGAAAAATATCAGCTTTTATTATAGATAATAAAAAGGGGTTTACATATAAATCTGACCCAGAAAGAGCTGAGATAGAAAACTGGCCACTAAGATAAGTTGCTGAACGGCGCTGGCCACAAACTGAACTGCTGCACTCTCCCTCCGGCAACAGCTGACACTCAACCCACTGAAAATGATGAAGCCCAAGTTGAAGATCTGAATGATCCTCACACCAAAATTTGAAGCTATGTGAAACTCCTAAGTGAAGTCTCCTCAAGAGAGTTGGGTTTTCGTCCAACACTCACAAATCACCCGAGGATTTCCGTCCTGGGGCTACGGCTGAAGTAGAGAACCACGTCCTCAAACCTCTCATACACAAGAAAATGATCTAGTCCCAAGATGTCTCCCAATGGCCTCCTCCCTTTCTTTTATAGATCCCTTGGAGCCTTCTAGAGCATTATTTTATTATTATTTTATTTATGGATCACTTTTCCCTTTTATTAAAATATTATAAAATATTCCTTTTTAATGCAGAAAAGGGTATATCGACTACCACGCCTCCTCTGGTCACTGAAATCTCTGTCTAACTATCCCATCGTGTAGGTCTCCTCGTCCCGGTTCCGATGAGCTATTACACTAAGGTGTTCCATCGTGTATTCCTCCCAGAATTCCACCTTGAGCATAATCAGCTAAGTTAAGCCCATAAATAACTCAAAATTCCGAAAGTTATCGGAATGCATCAGAATGAAAGCCAAACTGCTCGGATGGTGGAGTATATCAAGCAAATGCCTCCGAACACCATGAAAACTCCTCAAAACTCCTCCGAAAAGCTCCTGAGCCCACTGATAGCACCAATCTGTACATGTGACCTATCTGCTCCTAACTCTGGAAGTCCCTCCTAGCCCTGTCACGGGTGATACCAAAAATGGGAACATTACAGACCTCTCGCCTCAAGATTGCTTGCCCTCAAGCAATCGAAATATGTGGGCCACTCTGTTGGCCAGCCACATCTCAGACCCAATGCCTGGATCCCATACCAACCTCTGGGTGCTGCTATGCACCTGTGTCAAACCTCTCGGAACAGATCCCTCAATGCCGGGATCCCAAATTGATCTCTCTCTGTCCCAGTCAACAAACAATCCTCCCGGATCCCAATTCCACCATGGCCAATCATCGCCCAAGTCCCACGGCTCAGGCTGCGCACTGTCTCTGGCTATTGCTGATGCTCTCAGAGGTGAAGCCCACCAGCAAGCATCAATGCTCCCGGGCTCCTGCTGTGTTGTACCTATAACGACATATGCTGCCCCACCAACTGCATACCAACTCATCACCTCTCTCCAATCCAATTCCTGACTCAATCCCATGCTGATCCTGTTCTCCTAGAATCGGGAAGGAGTCCTGAAGTAACGACAACCGGTGCCCTCCTGCCAACTGGAATCTGTAACATCTACTGTGTCTAAGGGCCCCTGCCCCACTGTGCTCGCCACGAAAAATACCGTACCATCAAGAGGGTACCAACTCATGATCTCCCGCCAGTCCATCCTGGAAGAAGAATCCAATGTAGCAACAACCACACATGGAACACGCCCAGGGTGTTGCTGCCAGCCTGTAATCAACTCCCACTGCTCTGCCCTGTCTACCAATGGAAGCTGCTTGTAGAAGGAAGCCCCTCTCTCTATAGTGGGCCAAAGTGGGCAAGACATGCTGCAAGCCCCATCGATGTACTCCTGGAGAGTACTACTCATCGAAAGTGTTGCAGCCCGGCCGACTGTATGTACATCTGTCTGTACCTCATCAATGTGTTGGCCCAAAGATGGATGCTCCACCATCTCCAACAACTCATCCCTCTCATCGGGGACGTAAAACTCCCACTGTCCCCTAGCTCCCTACAGAACTATCCCATCTACCTCCAACGTCTCTAGAGGATATGGATCTGAAACTGGTGTCTGTGCATCTGACTGCTCCTCCTCAAAGGCTGACCCCAATGTTAGCTGCATATCCATCATAGGCTCAATGTGGGTGCCCATCTGGATCTCACCCAGGGAAATGTCATGCCTGATGTCCATAGTATCCTCCTCTACTGACTCAGGCTCCATCATATGTTGTTCTGGCTTAATCGTCACAAGTGAATCATCACCCAGAGTATCACCTATACAGTTCCCTGACTGCTCACCCTGCACACTAGAACACAGCTCTGGTCTACTGTCATCATCATCTCTGCATGGCTGCTCTCGCTCCCCAGAAGCATCCTCATATGATCCCATGGACTCATCTGAAGAAGAGTCCTCATCCTGGCATACAGAAGGAACGTCTACCTGCTCTACCTCTGCCACCTCATATGCATCTCTCACACATGAGTGATCAGGCCCCCAAGGTTCTTTGCAAATGAAGAAAATTCCCTTCCTCCTCAGCTCATTTTTGCTGCCTGACCCACCAGACTAAAGCTGCTCCTCCCTGGTCAACTGTCTCCGGAGAAACTCAATTTTCTGCCCAACTAGCCCTTGGGCTAGCTCATAAGCAGCAGGCGAGACCAACTGCTCTCTCCTCCAAATGCTCAACAACCGGGTCTGCAACTCTCTGCCAATGGTCTCATGGTCTCTCATACATGATGACAAGATGGATTGCATGTGTGCTATGACAGTATCAGGATGACGTCTCCTAATGCTAAAGAAGCATCAGAACATCTGCAAAATCAGGTCATCACACCCAAGGTCAATCATGATGACATAAGTCTTGATTGTGGCCATACTCCATAGAATCTCAAGCTTCTTCCCAAAGGTAGAACCTGTGCTGTTGTCCAAATCCTGAAAAGTCTCTACAATCAACCTGAAAATTATTTTCATAATATCATCATTGTAGGGGGGGAAGGGTGCTGTTATCCTCAAAATATCACTGAAGCAAGAGGCAGCTATAAGCTTGACTCTTTCACTTGGATGTTCCAAAAATCTAGCTTGTACCAATGCAAGCATAGATGGCTCCAAAGCCCAATTTAAACTCTAATCAAATTGCTCTACCTTTGAAAGGCAGGAATCTAATTTCTCTAACATGGGAAAGTCATTTTCTGATCTGCCACTCTTTAAGTCCATCTCAAGTGCATAAAGCCAATTTCCCACTTCTTCCTCTTTCTGCAAATTCCTCGGATGCCTTTGTTTGAGCAAATTATGTACCTTCTTGGAGAAGGCTCTGCTGTTCTGTTTTGTTCTCTGGTTTTCTGATGCATGGTGGTTTAAGGAACCAACCTCTATTTTCATTTTCATCAATCTGTTTAGGAATTCCTCCATGTTTCAGCCAATGATGTGGTCACTGTTTTTTCTGAGTTTTTTATAGTTGTGTAGGTGTGGTTTTTTGTCAAACAGTTCAAATACACACTGCTGTAGGTGACATGTGTTTGCTGGTGTCAAATACAGGTGTTTGCTGGTGTCAAATATAGGTGTATAGTGGAGAATTTATAAAAGAACCAGTCTTAGCCCAATGGCTGGTATTTCTTCTCATACCCATAAATGCACAGACCCAAATATTAAATGCAAACAGTAGCACCACTGGAAATTAATTACATAGGAAATAAAACCCAACAGCTTGAATTGTTTCTAAAATGCGTACAACTTCAGCAAATTTAGGTATTAAAATAACAAAGTTGTAGTGCCAAAGTTAACATTGAGAACCTGGAATTGATGCGCTGGATTAGCAAGGGCGTGATAATTTTTCCCACGTATAGTGAAGCGCCCAGCATCCTTCTCAATGCCCAGATTAATACGCTCAGCTGGTATATGCAAAATGACAATAATCTCGAGCTTCTTGAATTCTATATCAGTCCCCTATGTAGAGAAGAATACCAGTGCTGCCTGATACGCTTGTTCCAGCAAGATGACTCTCACAATATCAGTCATCCTCAGTTATGTATCAACCCCTTTTAGCCAGTTCCAGCTGTGCATATTTCAATGGATTAACCCAGCTACAGGAATAAATTTGTCCTTAATTCCAGTGTGTGCTCATATTGTCGAACAGACAAATGTTCAGCTTGTATCAATACTATGGAATTTGGGCCCTTTGCCAATATTGTTGATCTTGATTAATTAAGGAAAATTGAAACACTTAATTTCTGATATCAACAGCCTGGATGTCTCCCGCTCCTTCCAGTGCTTGCTGTTGTTGAGGAAACCGGCTCAGAGATGGTTAATATGCAGAGGGTGGTCACACTAGATCACGCAATGAATCACGTGCATAAGAGGAAAATCACAAGTGAAAGCCACCGCATATATCCGACCCTCCTTGCGGCTCACCTGATCAATACTAACTTGTCCGCAATGGAATTCTACGCGGAAAAATGTCCAAATATACTGCTTACCCCTGGCACCCTGCTTTGATGTAGAACTGGCGGCTCGAATCTTTCTCACAACCCCACGTTTTTAAATCGGTTTGATCTTGAATTCCTTGCAATACAAAATTTTGGCTCCCGATTCAGCGCGAAGTGGCAAGGGAATCCGAATAATAATTTTGGCGGTGTTCCCCAGGTAATGCGACCTCAACAACACGCAATGATCCCGACGACTTGGCTTCCCTTCAATTTCATTCACAGCATGTGCACAACGATGTCAAACAAATTGTAACTCGGCTGCAGGCTCAATGATAAGGAATGTGCTTGACCCATGCTCTATTTGCGCGTCTTCCGGGTCTCCTTATTAACACGAAAGGTCTTGTTACCTTGCGTGTGATCCCTTAGACAACGTCGACTCTTCTGTGTTGCGCCCAGCTAACACCACACACCATTCTAATATGCTTCGATAATTTGTATGGACGTTTGAAAAACATACTCGAGCCTTTTCAAATCTGATAACGTCGTCCCAATTGAAAGGGGCCCCGCTGCGTATGGAATTCTCCGCTTAGGTAAAACTACTTCATGAACTCGGCCTCTCCGGTGATAATTCACAGCGTCTATACATCTGGCCCTCAATAAAATTAGGACGGTTACCACTAACACCAAAATTGTAATCCCTTTCTAACATAATTGGCCTTTGCCCTTCACACACATTTCACACACATGAGAAAAGAAATGTGGCACTTCTTGCACAGTCTTTGACTGTAACCCCCAAAAAAATTATTTTTTTCAAGTGCTGGGTTTTGGCTCTTCTCGTGATAGCAATCCCATGAACTTGGATTTACTAGATAACCTGCAATTTAAACCCTCAATATTTTCGGAATTTGATCGGTATTCCCCCGGAAATAGATTTCTTCCGGCACCTCCGAAATAAACCCTAGAACTGAAACCCCGCAGGCTGAACCAAGACAATGCTTTGATACCACTGTAATATCCCGGATGGGATATTTTAACTAAAAATGTAGAAAAATACTGAATACCACAATTTGCCCTAAAATAATCATTTACTCAACAGAAGATTGCCATGTAAAATAAAAGACAGGAAACACTGCAATCCAATACCATATTGAACAGAAGAAAAATCTCAGCTTTTATTATAGATAATAAAAACGGGTTTACATATAGATCTGACCCAGAAAGAGCTGAGATAGAAAACTAGCCACCAAGATAAGCTGTTGAACGGCGCTGGCCACAAACTGAACTGCTGCACTCTCCCTCCGGCAACAGCTGACACTCAACCCACTGAAAATGATGAAGCCCAAGTTGAAGATCTGAATGATCCTCACACCAAACTCTGAAGCTTTGTGAAACTCCTAAGTGAAGTCTCCTCAAGAGAGTTGGGTTTTCGTCCAACACTCACAAATCACCCGAGGGTTTCCGTCCTGGGGCTACGGCTGAAGTAGAGAACCACGTCCTCAAACCTCTCATACACAAGCAAATGATCTACTCCCAATATGTCTCCCAATGGCCTCCTCCATTTCTTTTATAGATCCCTTGGAGCCTTCTAGAGCATTATTTTATTATTATTTTATTTATGGATCACTTTTCCCTTTTATTAAAATATTATAAAATATTCCTTTTTAATGCAGAAAATGGTATATCGGCTACCACGCCTCCTCCGGTCACTGAAATCTCTGTCTAACTGTCCCATCGTGTAGGTCTCCTCGTCCCGGTTCCGATGAGCTATTACACTAAGGTGTTCCATCGTGTATTCCTCCCGGAATGCCACCTTGAGCATAATCAGCTGAGTTAAGCCCATAAAAAACTCAAAATTTCGAAAGTATCGGAATGCATCGGAATGAAAGCCAAACTGCTCGAATGGTGGAGTATATCAAGCGAATGCCTCCGAACACCATGAAAACTCCTCAAAACTCCTCCGAAAAGCTCCTGAGCCCACTGATAGCACCAATCTATACATGTGACCTGTCTGCTCCTAACTCTGGAAGTCCCTCCTAGCCCTGTCACGGGTGATACCAAAAATGGGAACATTACATTATATCTGGTGTCTCTGTGCATGATGTTTATGTGTTGATCTGATTTATATCTTCTGCTTAATACCTGTTGCTCTCATATTAAGTCTAATGTTATATTATATTAATACTTACTGCTCACATTCTAAGATTACTCACATATTAAGTTGGACATGAAATGAAGGTGTAAATAAGTTTTAATGAAAAGTTTCAAAAGTCCATGAATGTGTTAAACTGATTCACCCCCCCCTCTCAGTTTAACTAATGGTTCAACAATTGGTATCAGAGCAGGTTCCTTTGTACCAGTTTAACAACTGAAAGGAGATTCTAGGTTCTCATAATGGCTAGTAAAGAAGGATGCTCAACCACTAAAGCCCCTTTCTTTACAGGTGTAAATTATGCCTTCTGGAAAATCAGGATGAGGACATACATAATGTCTCTAGGAATAGAAGTTTGGGGTGCTGTGGAATTAGGATATGCCCCAAAGTCAACTGACTTAGAGAAAGAATCCAAACAAGATTTTGTAGCTAACGCAAAAGCCATGAATGCTATCTTGAATGGATTGTGTGAAGCAGAGTTTATCAAAGTAATGCAAAAAGACACTGCCAAAGAGATGTGGGATACTCTGGAGAACATCCATGAAGGAGACAAGAAAGTAAAAACTGCCAAAATTCAAGTCTATAGAGCCCAGTTTTAGAATTTAAAAATGAATGATGATGAAGACATTGACAGTTTCTTCCTAAAAGTTGCAGAAATTGTTAACAATATGAAAGCTCTTAGAGAAACCATGCCAGAAAGTATAATTGTGCAAAATATTCTAAGATCTCTTCCATCCAGGTTTAATCCCAAGGTGTCTGCAATAGAAGAAACAACTGATTGGGAGACCTTGACCATGAACCAGCTACTTGGAAATTTAACAACATACGAGATGAGGCTCCCACAGAAGAAGCCAAGTACGAGAGAGGCAGCCTTTAAAACAGAAAAGAAGAAAGAAGAAGAGGAAGACATATGCTCTTGCTCGGATGAAGAAGAGGCAAAATTTTTCAAGAAATTGGATAGAGGCTCAGGTAAATACAAAGGTAAACTTCCTTTCAAGTACTTTAACTGTGGAAGATTTGGACACTATGCTGCTAAGTGTCCTCACAAGAAAGTAAGGAATCAGGCTTAAGAGTCAGAGAGAAATACATCAAAGAACTGGCACAAAGGAAAGAAGTTCAGCAGAAAATCCTTCTATGCTCAACAAGACAGCAGTACATCTGAAGATCCAGATGAACTCTCAAGTGAAGATGGAACCTTTGAATTTTTATTGATGGCTATAGAATAACTTGAAGGTCTCCTACTAGAAGATGAAGAAGAAGAAGGTGAAGTCAACCTTGAGGGGGAGCTAATAAGTTCTCCGGAAGAGATTGATAGACTCAAGCTGAAATGCAGAAAACAAAAGGACATTCTCCTCAAGTTTGTACGAGAAGAACATAATTCATAAGTCCTGATGCAGCTAAAGATAGAGCTTGAAGAAGCCAAGAAGATAGAGGACATGTTACTTAAGCAAATCAAAGAAAAAACTCAGGAACAAGAAAAGTTGGAAGAAGAAGTAGTATGTCTCAGGAAGAATTTATAAAATGCTCAAAGTAAATTGGTTATAAAATCTTCTCAAACAACAAGCTCTAGTAAGTTGAATGAAATTTTGGTTGCTCGAAGATCCCCTATGATAAAAACTGGAATAGGCTATGAAGGAGAATCAAGTAAAGGCAAAGAAAAGGTTGACAGAGAGATTATTTTGTAAAAGAAAAGAAGAATGATGAAGAAGATCAAACAATTCCTACAAAAGAAGAAACCTGTAATAAGGAAGACAGAGATCAGAAGAAACCACTAGTAGCAAAGAATGTAATAAATACTAAGACCCCTGAGTATGTAAAATTTGGAAGCCATCAAAGGAGATTCTTCCCTCCTATGAAGAATGCCATCTGTTATGCTTGCCACAAGCTGGGACACATTGCTGCATATTGTCATGCAAGGAGGAGTAATTCAAACCAGCAAAAGATGCAAACATTGAAGATACTGCCTCAAGCAAACAATTGGAAGAGACAACCTTACATTAGGTATGCAAATGGTTTCTATGGTTACTGTTTTTATTGTAAGGAATTTGGCCATAAAATCATTGAGTGTAGAAAGTATGGACAAAGATTGATGTTTAACACCTCAAGGAGGTTTATGAATCAAAGAAATTATGTTCATACTCATAATTCTACAAAAATTATGATCAAATGTTGTGTATGCAATCAAGTTGGACATATACCTTCCAAATGTCCTCTAAGAAGATGTAGTTCATCACCTCACAAAAGATACCAAACAAAAGGGTGCCTCCAGTGGATAAAGAAGGTGAATAAATGTGACTTGGCTCTAACTACTCAAGACCTGAAAAGCCAGTGGTATTTGGACAGTGGCTGCTCTAAACACATGACTGGGGACAGAAGCAAGTTTATAACTTTTGATGAAAAGAAAACTGGTAATGTTACTTTTGGCAATGATAAATCAGGAAAAATCAAGGGAAAGGGCTCATTCAGCTTAGATAATGGCAGAGGTAAGGCCCAAGATGTACTATTTGTAGATGGGCTGAAAGCAAATTTACTAAGTGTCAGTCAGATGTGTGACAAAGGCTATGAAGTTCTTTTTAGAGCACAAGATTGTGAATTCAGATCAAGCACCACAGGTAAGACTCTGCTCAAAGGAGTCCGAACAGAGAGTAATGTTTACATCGTAAAGGAGAAAGATGAAGCATGCCATCTTAGCAAACTTGAGGAGTCATGGTTATGGCATAGGAGATTGGGACATCTCAGCTTCGATCATATTATCAGACTGAGCAAAAAGAAAGCGGTCAGAGACATGCCAGAAATAAAAAGGCCTTCTAATAACATATGCAAATCATGTCAATTGGGTAAACATACCCGTACATCATTTAAGGCCAAAGATGAGTTATCAACAACTAGACCACTCCATCTTGTGCACATGGATCTGTTTGGACTTGCAAGAACTAAAACACCAAGTGGAGAATCCTACTTCATGCTAATAATCGATGATTTCTCCATAATGACATGGGTTGCATTTCTCAAGAATAAATCGGAAGCTCTGGAAAAATTCAAAATATTCAAAGAATTAGCTGAAAACCAGACAGGATGTAAGCTAAAATGCATCAGATCGAACAGAGGAGGTGAATTCGCAGATTATGACTTTGCATCTCTATGCAATGAATATGGCATAAAACAACAATTTACTATTGCAGGGACACCTCAGCAGAATGGAGTAGCAGAGAGACAAAACAGATCTGTTCAACAAATTGCCAGAGCCATGATGCAGGAGAATAATATTCCTCAAACCTTCTAGGCAGAAGCGGTACACACAGTGGTGCGTATCCTTAATAAAGCTCACTTAAGGCCAAGAAGTGACAAGACTCCCTATGAAATTTGGCATGGGAAACCAGCTTCAATCAAACATTTTAGAATCTTTGGAAGCAAGTGTTACATAAAGAATAATGATGAAAATCTTGGAAAATTTGATGCAAGAGCAGATGAAGGGATATTTCTAGGATATGCATCCAAAAGCAAAGGGTACAGGTGCTACAAAAATACTCTTCGAAAAATAGTAGAAAGCATTGATGTGAGATTTGATGAAGAACTTCCAAACAATACAAGAGATACAAACTGCTGCAGTCCATCAGACAACCATGAAGAATAAAACCAAGATGATGAGGAAACAAGAAAGACAACAGAAGATACAGAGCTGAGTTCTAAAGCTCCCTCAAGATATACTCAGAAAAACCATCCTGAAGATCAGATCATTGGAGACAAGAGAGTAGGGGTCCAAACAAGAAGGCAGCTAACATAACAAACTGAAGAGGTATACATAGCCATGTTTTCACAAATAGAGCCAAAGAAATTTGAAGAAGCCAGCAAGGACAAGTCTTGGGTAAATGTTATGAATGAAGAATTGGACCAAATTGAGAAAAACAATACCTGGGAATTAGTTCCTAGACCCACTGAGAAAAATGTCATAGGCTCAAAATGGGTATTCAAAAATAAAATGAATGAGCAAGGACAAGTAATCAAGAATAAAGCCAGACTGGTCTGCAAAGGATACTCACAAATCGAAGGACTTGATTACGATGAAACATTTGCCCCTGTAGCCAGAATGGAAGCTATCAGAATGTTCCTAGCATTTGCATGCTACCAAAACTTCAAGGTATATCAAATGGATGTAAAATCTGCATTTCTGAATGGAGACTTAAAAGAAGAAGTCTACATGGAACAACCAGAAGGCTTCTCATTAACAGACAAAGAAGACTATGTATGTAGACTGAAAAAGGCTCTTTATGGACTGAAACAGGCTCCTCGTGCTTGGTACTCAAGACTAGATAAATATTTGCAAAAACAAGGCTTTAAGAGAGGTGGAGTAGACAGCAATCTATACATAAAATTCCATGAAAATGAACTCCTGATTGTTGTAGTATATGTTGATGACATTATGTTTGTAAGCAACAGAGATGAACTTGCAAAAGGGTTTGCTGAGGAGATGAAATCAGAGTTTGAGATGTCCATGATTGGAGAACTCAGTTTCTACTTAGGACTTCAAATTCAGCAAAAGAACACAAGCACATTCATCTCACAGGAAAAATACTTAAAAGAAATGTTGAAAAAGTTAAAAATGGAGGACTGCAAACCTGTGTCAACTCCCATGATCATAGGATGCAAGCTATGTGTTGATGATGGGTCTGCTGATATAGATCAAAAACTCTACAGATCCATGATAGGAAGTCTGTTGTATCTGACTGCATCAAGACCAGACATCATGCTAGCAGTAGGACTAGTGGCTAGATATCAAGCAACACCTAAACACAACCATCTTCTGGCAGTAAAAAGAATATTCAGATATCTATAAGGAACAACACAATATGGACTTTGGTATCCTAAAAGCAAAAACTTCACTTTGACAGCATACACAGATGCAGATTGGGCTAGCTGTGTATATGACAGGAAAAGCACAAGTGGAGGTGCATTCTATCTAGGAGAAAGTCTGGTGGCATGGTTAAGCAAGAAACAAACATCTATCTCTCTGTCTACAGCAGAAGCATAATATATAGTAGCAGCAGCATGTTGTACACAAGTCATGTGGATGAAGCAAACCCTCCAATACATGAAGGTAAACATTGATGAACCTATCTCAATCAAATGTGATAATACAAGTGCTATAAGTATATCTAAAAATCCTGTGCTTCACTCAAAAACTAAGCATATCCCAATCAAGTATCATTTTCTCCGAGAACAAGTGGCTCAGAAGATAGTAAAGCTGGAGTATGTGCCAACAAAAGAACAAACAACAAATATATTTACCAAACCTCTTGCTAGAGAACCATTTGAATATTTGAGAGATATACTAGGGGTAGTATCTGTATATGCTACTCTCTGATATAAAGAGAAAGCAGAGTTTCAGGGGGAGAACAGAAACGAAAATATCATTCCAGGGGGAGATCAGCCAACAAGGAAACCATGAAATAGGTCCTCAGGATCAAAGGCTTATGGAAAGAATACATTCAGCATACAGGAGTCAATGAAAAGGCTAAAGGATCAGAATTTTAGATTTAATCCAAAGGTTGGAGCAGCAGGGTACAAATTCAGAAGATCTCAGAGAGAGGAAATGCAGAAAGCAAACGAGGAAATGTGCAACCCTTTTCCATTGATGTCAAAGGGGGAGGAAAAGCAGATAGCCAGAGGAAGCATTGGATTATTGGTGGATGTGTTGCCATCAATGCAAAAGGGGGAGACTGTTGGAATTGTTGTCATTGATGGCAAAGGAGATGACAAAGGAGGAGCACCTGAAACATCATTCAAGGGGAAGAAAGGCAGTAGAGACATCAGAGGAAACAGAGACAAAGAGAGATAGCAAAAGAAAGGCAAAGGAGATAGAAAAAAGAGAATTAAGGAGAAGCATCAGTCAAGGAGCAGAGGATAGCAAAGAAGCAGAAAACTATTCAAGGTGCAGAGTGGGTATCTTTAAGTGTTCAGCATTGCATGGGTATGGTTTGACTCTGTAATTCGAAGTAAATGGCTCCTATGTGAAATTATGATTAACTCTGTACATGGATTTACTGTGGAGTATAGTGTGTGAGGTTATATATATACTAAGGAAATTACAGTCATAACACAATGAACCAGCAAAGGAAACTGTGAAATCAGGTGATGGCACAGTAATAATTGTATGGGAAATGCTCTGAATGAATTTCTATGTAGAGGTCTTGTGGTCGATATTGGTGAAGTCAAGTTTAAAAATTCTGGGTTGAAGTATTAAATTGAATTGATATGTTACAAATTTGGGCTGGATTCATATAATCTATTTTATGAAGAAATTATGTATTTTATGGTGAATGTACATTACTTTGGAATTGAGTAGATGAAAATTTCAATGTGTGCGTAGCGTTCTTGGAGTATCACATTGCAGAGATCGTGAAATTAGATCGACGGCGTAGTCCGATTTCTATGAATGAGATTTAACTACAATAGAGATTCATTATAATGATAACAGTTGAGTAGTATCATTGAACTGTATTGGAACCACGATTTAGTGTTGTACGCGAAAGCTAAGCGAAACTCGGAAGACGGAACCCGGTAGTGGAACGCGGAGTTAGGCGGAACCCCGAGCCAAAAGGGCGGAACCATGACCAGATGAACAGTGAGGGCAGTTTATGGTTTTCATCGCACCACCTTTACATGGTGGGCGGTATTTGAGGAGTTGGGAGCGATTCCACAAGACGGACGACGCGTGTCCCAGAACAAGTTGGCAAAACCACTCTCACTGCGCGCCATCGTGCATTAACTCTCGACTGAGGACCCCGTACGATATCGATACAAGCCGTCGATCTGGAGGGAAGAGATTGTATGGTGATCATATTGGGAAGATGCACGAAGGTTAACTTAAGGTACAGGCGTGTGTATTTGATTGATTCCGTCGATGGTATGGTGGGGCCCATGCATACGAATGTGTTGATTATTGTTAAGATTTGCGGATTTATTAATATTTGGGGTCATAGTTATAAGGTTCGAACATTTAGTTATGAGGTGTGAAGGAAGCCCCCGAAATGAAATAATAATTGTCGGGTTTATTTAAATATCAAAGGTCTTGGGTCACATAAGGGCTGTCTATTATATCAGTTGGTACTAAGCCCGTCAACACATTCCTTAGTCTAAGTCTATGAATTCGATAATTGAACCTGAAGAAGAAGGCTCCCTTATTGAATTAATAGAACGAACCAAGATATTGAACTATTCGAATTATGGGTTGGTTGGGCAAAGAAATTTGAATGTATTTTACACAGAGGTTGAAATTTATTATAAAGGTCGAAGGTTGACCCGAATCCTTACAAGTGTATTGACAAAGATTCAGCATGTAAAGGTTGCCACTGCAGAAATTAAAAGTATTGAAATTTCCCAGCAGTGATATTAAAAGACAGTTATATGTACCACAGTTATATAACTGCAATGAAGAAGAGAGCCTACAAGAACGAAAGAGAGAGAAACATCAGCAGAAAAGACAAATCCAGTCAAGCCAAAATCCAGAAAAGAAGCTGAGTGAAATTGAAGTGTGTAACCGAAAATGTGAATGTAAATGTTGTAATTAAATTTTTTATTGTTTGTGATGCATTGGAAAGTATCCTAAGGAAAAGAAAAATCCAACTATAGCATGGAAATTTGTACATATCATTACAATTTTAAATTGAGATTGGATAAAGGAATGAGAAGACAAAAGCCAAAGAGTCATGACTGTTCACTCAAAATTCCTTGTGAAATACAAACAGTCATGAGAGGAACTCTATAAATAATATCAACTGGATATGCATAAGAGATGTTAGAGAGAGTAAATATAGAGAAGGCAGAGTATAGAAGAGAGAGGCAGAGAAGATTAAGAAAAGAAAAGCAGAAAGAGAAGCTACAGAACAGATCTGATATCTGAGATAAATCAGCAAACATTTAGTTTGATAAATTGAGGAAGTTGGAGCTTCCCTATCAAGTTGCAGCTTGATAACTGTCAGTTGTAGCTGACTGAGGTTGGAGCCTCCTGTAGGTTGGTGCCTGCAGAAAATTGAAGGGATTTGGTGCTTCCTTGCAAGTTGTAGCTTGCAGAATTGAGGTTGGATCCTCCTGTGGGTTGGTGCCTGCAGAAAAACAGTGGTGAGAGGGAGTTGGAGCTTGCCTTTGCATCACAACAATAATAAGATGTGGTTTTCTCCCTTTATGGGTTTCCACTTATATCTGGTGTCTCTGTGCATGATGTTTATGTGTTGATCTAATTTATATCTTCTGCTTAATACCTACTGCTCTCATATTAAGTCTAATGTTATATTATATTAATACTTACTGCTCACATTCTAAGATTACTCACATATTAAGTTGGACATGAAATGAAGGTGTAAATAAGTTTTAATGAAAAGTTTCAAAAGTCCATGAATGTTGTTAAACTGATTCATCCCCCCCTCTCAGTTTAACTAAGGGTTCAACAATTGGTATCAGAGCAGGTTCCTTTGTACCAGTTTAACAACTGAAAGGAGATTCTAGGTTCTCAGGATGGCTAGTAAAGAAGGATGCTCAACCAATAAAGCCCCTTTCTTTACGGGTGCAAATTATGCCTTCTGGAAAATCAGGATGAGGACATACATAATGTCTCTAGGAATAGAAGTTTGGGGTGCTGTGGAATTAGGATATGCCCCAAAGGCAACTGACTCAGAGAAAGAATCCAAACAAGATTTTGTAGCTAACGCAAAAGCCATGAATGCCATCTTGAATGGATTGTGTGAAGCAGAGTTTATCAAAGTAATGCACAAAGACACTGCCAAAGAAATGTGGGATACTCTGGAGAACATCCATGAGGGAGACAAGAAAGTAAAGACTACCAAACTTCAAGTCTATAGAGCCCAGTTTGAGAACTTAAAAATGGATGATTATGAATACATTGCTAGCTTCTTTCTAAGGGTTGCAGAAATAGTAAATAACATGAAGGCTCTTGGTGAAAACATAAAAGAAGATGTAATTGTCCAAAAGATTCTAAAATCTCTTCCACCCAGGTTTAATCCTAAGGTGTCTGCAATAGAAGAAACAACTAATTGGGAGACCTTGACCATGAACCAACTACTTGGAAATCTAACAACATATGAGATGAGGCTCCCACAGAAGAAGCCAAGTACGAGGGAGGCAGCCTTTAAAATAGAAAAGAAGAAAGAAGAAGAGGAAGACATATGCTCTTGCTTGGATGAAGAAGAGGCAAAATTTGTCAAGAAATTGGATAGAGGCTCAGGTAAATACAAAGGTAAACTTCCTTTCAAATGCTTTAACTGTGGAAGAGTTGGACACTATGCTGCTAAGTGTCCTCACAAGAAAGTAAGGAATCAGGCCCAAGAGTCAAAGAGAAATACATGAAAGAACTGGCAGAAAGGAAAGAAGTTCAGCAGAAAATCCTTCTATGCTCAACAAGACAGCAATACATCTGAAGATCCAGATGAACTCTCAAGTGAAGATGGAACCTCTGAATTTTTATTGATGGTTATAGAAGAACTTGAAGGTCTCCTGCTAGAAGATGAAGAAGAATAAGGTGAAGTAGACCTTGAGGGGGAGCTAAGAAGTGCTATGGAAGAGATTGATAGACTCAAGCTGAAATGCATAAAACAAAAGGACATTCTCCTCAAGTTTGTACGAGAAGAACAGAATTCAGAAGTCCTGATGCAGCTAAAGATAGAGCTTGAAGAAGCCAAGAAGATAGAGGACATGTTACTTAAGAAAATCAAAGAAAAAACTCAGGAACAAGAAAAGTTGGAAGAAGAAGTAGTATGTCTCAGGAAGAATTTATAAAATGCTCAAAGGAAATTGGTTATAAACTCTTCTCAAACAACAATCTCTAGTAAGTTGAATGAAATTCTGGTTGCTCAAAGATCGCCTATGATAAAAACTGGAATAGGCTATGAAGGAGAATCAAGTAAAGGTAAAGAAAAAGTTGACAGAGAGATTATTTTTGTAAAATCAAAGAAGAATGATGAAGCATCTCAAACAATTCCTACAAAAGAAGAAACCTGTAATAAGGAAGAAAGAAATCAGAAGAAACCTCTAGTAGCAAAGAATGTAATAAATACTAAGACCCCTGAGTATGTAAAATTTGGAAACCATCAAAGGAGATTCTTCCCTCCTATGAATAATGCCACTTGTTATGCTTGCCACAAGCTGCGACACATTGTTGCATATTTTCATGCAAGGAGGAGTAATTCAAACCAGAAAAAGATGCAAACATTGAAGAGACTGCCTCAAGCAAACAAATGGAAGATACAACCTTACATCAGGTATGCAAATGGTTTCTATGGTTACTGTTTTTATTGTAAGGAATTTGGCCATAAAATTATTGAGTGTAGAAAGTATGGACAAATATTGATGTTTAACACCTCAAGGAGGTTTATGAATCAAAGAAATTATGTTCATACTCATAATTCTACAAAAATTATGATCAACTGTTGTGTATTCAATCAAGTTGGACATATACCTTCCAAATGTCCTCTAAGAATATGTAGTTCATCACCTCACAAAAGATACCAAACAAAAGGGTGCCTCCAGTGGATAAAGAAGGTGAATAAATGTGACTTGGCTCTAACTGCTCAAGACCTGAAAAGCCAGTGGTATTTGGAGAGTGGCTGCTCTAAACACATGACTGCGGACAGAAGCTAGTTTATAACTTTTGATGAAAATAAAACTGGTAATGTGACTTTTGGCAATGATAAATCAGGAAAAATCAAGGGAAAGGGCTCAATCAGCTTAGATAATGGCAGAGGTAAGGCCCAAGATGTGCTATTTATACATGGGCTAAAAGAAAATTTGTTGAGTGTCAGTCGAATGTGTGATAAAGGCTGTGAAGTTCTTTTCAGAGCACAAGACTGTGAAGTCAGATCAAGCACCACAGGTAAGTCTCTGCTAAAAGGTGTTCGAATAGAGAGCAATGTTTACATCGTGAAGGAGAAAGATGAAGCATGCCATATTAGCAAACTTGAGGAGTCATGGTTATGGAATAGGAGATTGGGACATCTCAGCTTCGATCATATTATCAAACTGAGCAAAAAGAAAGTGGTCAGAGACATGCTAGAAATAAAAAGGCCTTCTAATACCATATGCAAATCATGTCAATTGGGTAAACATACCCGTACATCATTTAAGGCCAAAGATGAGTTATCAACCAGTAGACCACTCCAGCTTGTGCACATGGATCTGTGTGGACCTGCAAGAACTAAAACACCAAGTGGAGAATCCTACTTCATGCTAAAAATCGATGATTTCTCCAGAATGACATGAGTTGCATTTCTCAAGAATAAATAGGAAGCTCTAGACAAATTCAAAATATTCAAAGCATTAGCTAAAAATCAGACAGGATGCAAGGTAAAATGCATCATATCGAACAGAGGAGGTGAATTCATAGATTATGACTTTGCAGATCTATGCAATGAATATGGCATAAAACAACAATTTTCTATTGGAGGGACACCTCAGAAGAATGGAGTAGCAGAGAGACAAAACAGATCGGTTCAACAAATTTCCAGAGCCATGATGCAGGAGAATAATATTCCTCAAACCTTCTGGGCAGAAGCGGTACACACATCGGTGCATATCCTTAATAAAGCTCACTTAAGGCCAAGCAGTGACAAGACTCCCTATGAACTTTGGCATGGGAAACCAGCTTCAATCAAACATTTTAGAATCTTTGGAAGCAAGTTTTACATAAAGAATAATGATGAAAATCTTGGAAAATTTGATGCTAGAGCAGATGAAGGGATATTTCTAGGATATGCATCCAAAAGCAAAGGGTACAGGTGCTACAACAAGACTCTTCGAAAAATAGTAGAAAGCATTGATGTGAGATTTGATGAAGAACTTCCAAACAATACAAGAGATACAGACTGCTGCAGTCCATCAAAAAACCATGAAGAAGAAAACCAAGATGATGAGGAAACAAGCAAGATAACAGAAGATATAGAGCTGAGTGTTAAAGCTCCCTCAAGATATACTCAGAAAAACCATCCTGAAGATCAGATCATTGGAGACAAGAGAGTAGGGGTCCAAACAAGAAGGAAGCTAACAGAACAAACTGAAGAGGTATACATAGCCATGTTGTCACAAATAGAGCCAAAGAAATTTGAAGAAGCCAGTAAGGACAAGTCTTGGGTAAATGCTATGAATGAAGAATTGGACCAAATTGAGAAAAACAATACCTGGGAATTAGTTCCTAGACCCATTGAGAAAAATTTCATAGGCTCAAAATGGGTATTCAAAAATAAAATGAATGAGCAAGGACAAGGAATCAAGAATAAAGCCATACTGGTCTACAAAGGATACTCACAAATCGAAGGACTTGATTACGATGAAACATTTTCCCCTGTAGCCAGAATGAAAGCTATCAGAATGTTCCTAGCATTTGCATGCTACCAAAATTTCAAGGTACATCAAATGGATGTAAAATCTGCTTTTATGAATGGAGACTTAGAAGAAGAAGTCTACATGGAACAACCAGAAGGCTTCTCATTAACAGACAAAGAAGACTATGTATGTAGACTGAAAAAGGCTCTTTATGAATTGAAACAGGCTCCTCGTGCTTGGTACTCAAAACTAGATAAATATTTTCAAAAACAAGGCTTTAAGAGAGGTGGAGTAGACAACAATCTATACATAAAAGCCCATGAAAATGAACTCCTGATTGTTGTAGTATATGTTGATGACATTATGTTTGGAAGCAACAAAGATGAACTTGCAAAAGGGTTTGCTGAGGAGATGAAATCAGAGTTTGAGATGTCCATGATTAGAGAACTCAGTTTCTACTTAGGACTTCAAATTTAGCAAAAGAACATAGGCACATTCATCTCACAGGAAAAATACTTAAAAGAAATGTTGAAAATTTTCAAAATGGAGAACTGCAAACCTATGTCAACTCCCATGATCACGGGATGCAAGCTGTATGCTGATGATGGGTCTGCTGATATATATCAAAAAATCTACAGATCTATGATAGGAAGTCTATTGTATCTAACTACATCAAGACTAGACATCATGCTAGCAGTAGGACTAGTGGCTAGATATCAAGCAGCACCTAAACAAAACCATCTTTTGGCAGTAAAAAGAATATTCAGATATCTACAAGGAACAACACAATATGGAATTTGGTATCCTAAAAGCAAAAAATTCACTTTGACAGCATACACAGATGCAGATTGGGCCAGCTGTGTAGATGATAGGAAAAGCACAAGTGGAGGTGCATTCTATCTAGGAGAAATTCTAGTGGCATGGTTAAGCAAGAAACAAACATCTATCTCTCTATCTACAACAGAAGCAGAATATATAGCAGCAACAACATGTTGTACACAAGTCATGTGGATGAAGAAAACCCTCCAAGACATGAATGTAAGCATTGATGAACCTATCTCAATCAAATTTTATAATACAAGTGCTATAAGTATATCTAAAAATCATGTGCTTCACTCAAAAACTAAGCATATCCCAATCAAGTATCATTTTCTCTGAGAACAAGTGGTTCAGAAGATAGTAAAGCTGTAGTATGTGCCAAAAAAAGAAAAAACATCAGATATATTTACCAAACCTCTTGCTATAGAACCATTTGAACATTTAAGAGATAGACTAGGGGTAGTATCTGTAGATGCTACTCTCTGATATAAAGAGAAAGCACAATTTCAGGGAGAGAACATAAACGAAAATATCATTCCAGGGGGAGATCAGCCAGCAAGGAAAGCATGAAACAGGTCCTCAGGGTCAAAGGATTATGGAAAGAATACACCCAACATAAAAGAGTAAAGAAAAGGCTACAAGGTCAGAATTTTAGATTTAATCCAAAGTTTGGAGAAGCAGGGTACAAAGTCAGAAGATCTCATAAAAAGGAAATGCAGAGAGAAAACTAGGAAATGAGCAACCCTTGCCATTGATGTCAAAGGGGGAGGAAAAGCAAAAAGGAGCTTCTATAAGGCAAACAAAGGAAGAGTATTGCCATCAATTCCAAGGGGGGAGACTGTTGGAAATGTTGTCATTGATGGAAAAGGAGATGACAAAGGAGGAGCACCAGAAAGGTAGCAGAGACATCAGAAGAAATAGAGACAAAGAGAGATAGAAAAAGAGAAGTAAGGAGAAGCATCAGTCAAGGAGCAGAGGATAGCAAAGAAGCAGAAAACTATTCAAGGTGTAGAGTGGGTATCTTTAAGTGTTCAGCATTGCATGGGTATGGTGAGACTCTGTAATTCGAAGTATAAATGGCTCCTATGTGAAATTATGATTAACTCTGTACATGGATTTACTGTGGAGTATAGTGTGTGAGGTTATATATATACTAAGGAAATTAGAGTCATAACACAGTGAACCCGCAAAGGAAACTGTGAAATTAGGTGATGGCACAGTAATAATTGTATGGGAAATGCTCTGAATGAATTTCTATGTAGAGGTTTTGTGGTCGATATTGGTGAAGTCAAGTTTAAAATTTCTGGGTTGAAGTATTAAATTGAATTGATATGTTACGAATTTGGGCTGGATTCATATAATCTATTTTATGAAGAAATTATGTATTTTATGGTGAATGTACATTACTGTGGAAGTGAGTAGATGAAAATTTCAATGTGTGCATAGCATTCTTGGAGTATCACATTGCAGAGATCGTGAAAATAGATCGACGGCGTAGTTCGATTGCTATGAATGAGATTTAACTACAATGGAGATTCATTATAATGATAACAGTTGATTAGTATCATTGAACGGTATTGGAACCACGAGTTAGTGTTGTACGTGAAAGCTAAGCGGAACTCGGAAGATGGAACCCGGTAGTGGAACGCGGAGTTAGGCGGAACCTCGAGCCAAAAGGGCGGAACCATGACCAGATGAACAGTGACGGTGGTTTACGGTTTTCATCGCACCACCTTTACACGGTGATCGATATTTGAGGAGGTGGGAGTGATTCCACAGGACGAACGACGCGTGTCCCAGAGAAAGTTGGCAAAACCACTCTCACTGCGCGCCATCGCGCATTAACTCTCAACTAAGGACCCTGTGCAATATCGATACAAGCCATCGATCTGGAGGGAAGTCATCGGACGGTGATCATAGTGGGAATATGCACGAAGGTTAACTTAAGGTACGGGTGTGTGCATTTGATTGATTCCGTCGATTTTATGGTGGGGCCCATGCATACGAATGTGTTGATTATTGTTAAGATTTGCGGATTTATTAACCTTTGGGTCATAGTTATAACGTTCGAACATTTAGTTATGAGGTGTGAAGGAAGCCCCCGAAATGAAATAATAATTGTCGAGTTTATTTAAATATCAAAGGTCTTGGGTCACATAAGTGTTTTCTATTATATCAGTTGGTACTAAGCCCGTCAATACATTCCTTAGTCTAAGTCTACGAATTGGATAATTGAACCTGAAGAAGAAGGCTCCCTTATTGAATTAATAGAACGAACCAATATATTGAACTATTCAAATTATGGGTTGGTTGGGAAAAGAAATTTGAATGTATTTTACACAGAGGTTGAAATTTATTATAAAGGTCGAAGGTTGACCCGAATCCTTACAAGTGTATTGACGAAGATTCAGCATGTAAAGGTTGCCACTGCAGAAATTAAAAGTATTGAAATTGCCCAGCATTGATATTAAAAGACAGTTATATGTACCACAGTTATACAACTGCAATGAAGAAGAGAGCCTACAAGAATGAAAGAAAGAGAAATAACATCAGAAAAGACAAATCCAGTCAAGCCAAAATCCAGAAAAGAAGCTGAGTGAAATTGAACTGTGTAACCAAAAATGTGAATGTAAATGTTGTAATTAAATTTTTTATTGTTTGTGATGCATTGGCAAGTATCCTAAGGAAAAGACGAATCCCACTGTAGCATGGAAATTTGTACATATCATTACAATTTTAAATTGAGATTGGATAAAGGAATGAGAAGACAGAAGCCAAAGAGTCATGACTGTTCACTCAAAATTCCTTGTGAAATATAAACAGTCATGTGAGGAACTCTATAAATAATAACAATTGGATATGCATAAGAGAGGTTAGAGAGAGTAAATATAGAGAAGGCAGAGTATAGAAGAGAGAGGTAGAGAAGATTAAGAAAAGAAAATCAGAAAGAGAAGCTATAGAACAGAGCTGATATCTGAGATAAATCAGCAAACATTCAGTTTGATAAATTGAGGAAGTTGGAGCTTCCCTATCAAGTTGCAGCTTGATAGCTGTCAGTTGTAGCTGACTGAGGTTGGAGCCTCCTTTAGGTTAGTGCCTGCAGAAAATTAAAGGGAGTTGGTGCTTCCTTGCAAGTTGTAGCTTGCAGAATTGAGGATTGGAGCCTCCTGTAGGTTGGTGTCTGCAGAAAACTAGTGGTGAGAGGGAGTTGGAGCTTGCCTTTGCATCACAACAATAATAAGATGTGATTTTCTCCCTTTATGGGTTTCCACTTATATCTGGTGTCTCTGTGCATGATGTTTATGTGTTTATCTGATTTATACCTGTTGGTCTCATATTAATTCTAATGTTATATTATATTAATACTTACTGCTCACATTCTAAGATTACTCACATATTAAGTTGGACATGAAATGAAGGTGTAAATAAGTTTTAATGAAAAGTTTAAAAAGTCCATGAATGTGTTAAACTAATTCACCCCCCTCCCCCCTCCCCCCACTCTCATTTTAACTAAGGGTTCAACATGTTTTTGCTACCTCCAAAAGGCAAGGGACCATGCCATCCTCCTCAGCTCAGCCATTAGAAAAAAGGAAACAAAAGGTAAAGGAAGAAGAAGAAGATCATGAGGTTGAGAGGGAATTTGAGATAATCCAGGTGGATAGTGATGAGGAAAATGAAGCAAGAATCACAAACATGCTCCTCCAGGACAGGAATGCATAAATCAAAGACCTCCAAGCACATTTGGGTAGGGCCAAGAGTGTGAATGATGCCCTTGACTTGGAGAACAAGAAGTTGGGAGCATGAATGGAAATCTATGAAGCTAGAGCCGTCAAGGCCCAGAAAGAAGCCCAAAAGGCACAGATGAAAATAGAGGAGGTAATAGGAACTTACGAGGAGAGTAGTGATGAGGAAGGAAAATCTAGGAGAAGACCTAGAAACATGGGATTGAAGAAAGAATTAGCTAAACAAAGGGAGGAAGAATCAGCCCTAGAATAACAACTCTCTTTAGATGAGTTTTTGGCTATGGAGATAGCCCATGACTGGGAGCCTTGGTTGGAGAGACCCAACATACACTTGGAGGCTAAATTGAAGAAAGAAAATCAAGATCTTGACCTCCAAAGAAGAATGACTAAACATTATGCCCGAAGGAACCAAATTGCAAGGGCTAAACTAAAAAAGGCTCAAGACAAGCTCTAGGCACTAAAAGAAGAAAAATTCCAAGCTAGTTTTGGAATCTTGGTACAAGCCTCTCTACAGGTCTCCCAAATCCCATGAGGCACTCATCCACTAAATTTGGGAGAATTTTGACAAGTTTTTGTTTTTTGCTGATTTTGAGGACCAAGGGGGTAGCACACATGGTGATATGATTTTTATCAGAGCATATTCAGGAGGCAAGGATCACATTTTTAGAATCCTCATCTCAAAATTAGTATTCTCACAAATTTTCATATCAATTGGAGTTGTTTTGGTCTTTCAAAAGGGTCAAAAACACCCAAATTTTCACCATTCTGCCTGATTTTCAGGACATGTGATGCACCTTTACCAACCTTGCAATTTTTTATTTTTGAATAGGTTTCATATGGTAGATCAGAGAACCAAGGGTATATTTAGAAATTATACCTACAGGGCTTTCCAACGGGCCATCATGGAGCCTTTTTTGACATCGGGAAGGCCTTCAAAACATTGTTGCAAGATGACCCAATTTTCCTGCTCCTATGCTACGCCCTTGGCATGGAAATTCCTCCTAAAGCATAGTGTTGCGCCCTTAGCAGAGGGAAAGTCAACAATGTACACTTGGAAAGTTTTAGGAGGCTTGTCGGACCTCAAATATCATTTTATTTGCTAAAATTGTTCGAAAAGATATTTTGTTTTAGATATTTTGTGCCTTGGGCCTTGCAAGGTCTCAAGGACAATAGTGACATTTATGATTAGCCAATAGGCTTCTAGATACTCTATTAGGTTTTTCTCCTCCTTGCTGATTAAATAGAGAATTGAGGACTCATTGTTAATGTTGGCTTTTGATGAGTTTTGAGAGCAATACATGGTTCTTTGAGGTTGAAGAGAAATTTGGTTTTATGGAGCTTGTGAATGATATGCTTTGATTGATGATGATGAAAGCTTTCTTGTAGGATCCCTAAGCTTGGTGAACGGTGATGTGTCTCTAATTTGTTCATGTTTTCTTGTTTATCATTGTGTCCATCCTTCTATGTTGCAGTAGATCAGAAAATTATAGACTAAGAAATGTTGTTTGAGGCACCTTAGTCCTTCTGTTACTATTGTCTTTATGTTTTCCTCTGTTGGGTGTGTTTAAGGAATTCTTAGCTGCTCCTTAGGCCTTATTGTGCTTGTTTATTTCATCAATGGATTAATATTATAGTTTCCAAATATGTTTTATGGCAAGCCCTTCTTATTTGACGCTATCTAAACTCTTTTTTGAAATCTCTCTTTGAAGTATTACTTATTAGGTTAAGTCAAGGAGGTCTTGTCCTGATCTTGCCCTTTGTCCATGCCTATCAGTTTCCCTCAAAATTATTTATAGCTTGATTGATGATGTCTATGATTTCCCTCTTCATTGGTTAATTTTATTTGTTGTCTTATATGTTTTCAAACTTTCTAGGTGAAATCGCTGAAGTTAGATAGGATTTATTTCTTTCTGTGTTTCACTAAATTGTTCATCTTGGATGTCTATTTGTTTAAGTATTATCATTGATTTGGTTTTCCATATCTCATGATTATTATCTTTTTCTTATTAGTATTTGAGACCTTTTTTTTATGGGTATATGACAAAGGATTCTTAACTGCCCTTTGCCCTACCTTGTTTCCCAAAATTAATGTCCATTTCACTTCACACAGATCCATTGACTACACTAGATTTTCCCTGTGATGCACCCTGACTCATTGTTGAGATATCCATGACTTTTGTAGACTCCATAGCCCAATCATTTGATGACCTCTCAATCCACCTATTCTACTTGATCATTTTACCTAACCCAACCAAACAAAAAAAACCCTAAACTTCAAAACTAGCCTAAAATCAACCATCTAAAGCAAACAAGTTCACATCCTTTGCATATAATAGAGAGAGCCCTCTCTGAGTCCAAGAAGGCTAGGTCCTAGGACTCCAAATATTGGTTTCATGTTACCTTGTGCATTTGGTCTACCAATCTTCTAAATCACGAGACCCTAACACAACTCACCATCTCCCTATAGTTGATCATATAGATTAAATAGGAAAAATTGAAAACGTCCCATATCCACACATATTTTTATTTTGAGCAAGGAACAATAGAAAACATTTTAAGTAGGGGATTTTGAAAAGGATCATCGCAAATCCACATGTTCAAACTATGTGCTTGTTCACATTTTTCTCACACACATCCACACCCTAAGAAAAGTAAAGAAACCTAAAACTAACCTAACAAAACTCACTAAATTGTCCCCACAAGGGCCACAAAAGAATTTATGGTCTAAGTTAGGACCAAGGGTGTAGGCATCCAATAAGCCACCTTGGTTAGTCTTCATCTAGAAACATAGAAATCGACTGTTTAGGGAACTTTCAAATCTACCTATCAGCACACAGAAAATAAAACCTTAGCGTGACAGAGACCCGATTCGGAGGGGGTTAGGCTTAGGCGTAGTGCGTGCGGTATCAGTTAGGGCTACTTGACCCGGTTGATACTCGGTACTCATAGCTGAACTAACAAGAAGCCGAATACTCGAACGCTCACATGGGACGGTGGTGCTTAGTGTAAAAAATTAGGGTATCCTTTCCCTATAGGTGACAGTGCAAGAAACCCTAGATCCTCAACCCTTACCTTGGTGGATTTTATTTGGTTAACTGGGGGCATCACCAATTTGTTTGGGACATTGTGCCAGCATTCGCAAGATATCTTTTCAAGGCCCAGTTACATTTGAGTGTGTGATGATGATTAGGTCTTCTAGGATTTGAGTATCATACACAAACAACAAAAAAACATATTTTTTGATTGAATGATCACATAGGATTAATCTAAAGGGAAAATTTATTTTATTTTTCGATTTTCTTTATGTATGCGATCCTATTTTTGCTTTGATTATAGTCTCTATCCTCTTAGATATTTCCAAAACCATACCTAGTCAATGCTAGAATGGACCCAATGGGACCTCGTCAATCTAGACATATTTTGGACCCCCCCCCATAACCGAGAGGGGTTCTAGGTCTTTTTCCATTTAGGCGTCAAAGACAGAACAGTGCCACCCTTAATTGTTCATCCTTTATCAGGGCATATATAGTTGGGAACCTTGGTCGGTCTCCCAATGCCACACCAGTGAACACCCCCACAGGGTCACCACACACCACTCCTCCCACAACCCCTAGCGGGCAAAGGAGTGCTACCCATTCGGGAAGCCAGGTGAACGCACAAAATGACACGTCATAGAGAAACCCTATTCCTAACTATAACATTGTGTTTTCACAAATTGCAATGGCTACAACCTCACAGTCACCTTTTCTAGCTTCGTTAAATCTACCATATTTAACCAAGTTGACAAAAAACCCCATTTCTCACAACCGCATATGGCCTCCCATGCTGATGAAGCTCCCTTTGGACATTCCAAAGTTTGAAGGAAATCAAGTAGAATACCTAGGAAATCATGTTATGAATTTCCACCTATGGTGTTCGTCGAACAACATCGTTGATGATACTATCCGACTAATATTGTTTCAATGCACTCTAATCGAAGTAGCAGTGAAACGGTATGTGGAGTAGCCCTCTGCTACACATGGAACCTTCAATGCCCTTGCTACTGCATTCTTGACCTATTTTCAGTTACCCATCCACCACAATTCTGGAATGGATTTACTGACCCACTTTAGGAAAACCCTCGCCGTCCATATCTCAGACCATCTCCACGAACGGTGATAGCATCGTAGTTTGTGCAAAGCCAAACTCGACGATTGATTTCTGTTAGACCTGTTCCTGAAAACTCTCACTGCATAGATTTTGAAAGGTGTGGCACAAAAAAATACCATATTTGAAGAGGATGCCATTAGTAAGGCCCAACAACTCGAGCTAATCTATACATAGTCAGGGTATATTTAAAATATCTTGTCGAATTCCCCGCGCTTGCAAACATACAAATAATTTCCAGGTGTGTCGAACTCTGATCCAGGTGGATATCGATGGCCTCCCACCTATTCCATTTGGACCCGCAGCATCAATTCTTTCAGTTTTTCAGCTTCAGCACAGCTTACTATTTATAGCAGGGTTTCGGGTCCTGCACACCCGGAGCCTTTTTGGGGCATTAATAATCCAGGTGGATATTGGTGGCCAGCCACCGAGTCCATTTGAACCCCCACCATCAGTTATTTCAGTTTGTAAGTTTCAACACAACTTACTATTTTTAGCAGTTTTTCGGGTCCTAAACTTCCGAAGCCATTTTGAGGCCCTAAACGACGTTTTTTGGGAAAACAGAGAGCAACATGGGTCCATGGACCGATGCTGCTCGTTCAAAAATTGTACTCCTCGGACAGATCTTTCTAACGAGCTATTGAGCACAGCCAATTCGGTGGATGCAAATTCAGCAAAATTCAAGACACAATTTAAGCCACAGGGCCCATGATTTGGCGCTTCATCTCCTACGATTAGGGTTTTGGACATTTCGGATTCTACATTGTTTCTCAACAATAAATAGGCCCTCGAGCCTCATTGCCAGAAAGCAGTTCGAGGGCTGAGGTATACATCTCTCGGAGATAAACGCGTGATGCCTAAACTTGTGCATCATGTATATACGCATTAGATGATTCAAGGAGGTACAGTGGGAAGCCACATCTCTTCTCAGGGATACGCTGCCAGTACCCTAGCTCGTTTATTTCCATTATGTCTATAATAGGTCTGCGAGCCTCAATGTAACACAGTTCAGAGGCCTGCGTATGCCACATCTCTTCTCAGAGATACGCTACCAGCGCCCTAGCTTGTTTTCCATTATGTTTGTAAGCTTATTTCAGTCATTCGTTTATTAATAAAATGAAGCATTATTTCCGCTACATCTCTGTATCTATGGTTATATCTGTATTCTGTTGCACTCCTGCGTAAAATCCAGATCAGTGGTATCAGAGCGGGTCTGCTCTTTCTTTGTTTTTCTCTTCATGTCCCCAACACGGCCAGGGTATAAGGAGTTGAACCTCGCAACCCCGACGACCCCCCATGGCGGAAGGAAAGAAAGACGAGGGAGCAGGAGATCCTGTCAAAATCTTGCTGAGGATGCCCTAGTAAGGACCGTGATGGATAATTTTTTTTCGAGAGATCCTTCAATGGGCGCCTTGGTGGCACATCTATCCAGCCACATGCCACACAGCACACAGAGTTAATGAAATCCTCCCCCCCAATTGGAAGACACAGTCAATGGAACCATTAGCTTCCACAAGGAGGAATGATCAGGAGTGGATATCAAGGTGGCCTCCATATTCCATTTGGACAGCAATGGACAGCAGCATCAATTCTTTCGATTTTAAACCAATGAAACACTATTTATAGCGAGGTTTGGTCACGGAAGCATTTGGGGGCATTAATAATCCGGAGTGGATATTGGTAGCCACTCAACGGGAATCCATTTGAACCCCCACCATCGGTTATTTCGTTGTAAGTTGACACAACACTATTTTTAGCAGTTTTTCGGGTCCTAAACTTCCGGAGCCGTTTTGAGGCCCTAAACGACGTTTTTTGGGAAAACGGAAGGCAACATGGGTCCATGGACCGATGTGCTCATTCAAGTAACACTCCGTTGGATATTTCCTAACGAGCTGTGCAAGCATCAAGAGCATAGAATCCAACTTATATACCAAAAATTCCTCGCCCGGAGATTGAACCACCAATTTACCCAAACGGGGCCCACAGTTTTGGCGCTTCATCTCCTACGGTTAGGGTTTTGGACATTTCGGATTCTACATTGTTTCTCAACAATAAATAGGCCCTCAAGCCTCATTGTAAGACAGCTTAGGGGGTTGGGAGCCGATACATCTCTTCTCAGAGATAAGCGCTACCAGTGCCCTAGCTCGCCACATCTCCATTATGTCTCATTGTAATACGATTCGGATGGCCAGCCACATCTCTTCTCGGATCTTACGTGCTTCTGGCAGACCCGAAAGTATATGCAGCAATAGGCACAAGGCCTCGATATGGCACTGCAGTTGAGCTTTGCGTACGCCACATCTCTTCTCAGAGATACGCTACCAGTGCCCTAGCTTATTTCCATTATGTTTGTAAGCTTATTGCAGTCATTCGTTTATTAATAAAATAAAGCATTATTTCCGCTGCATCTCTGTATCTATGGTTATATATGTATTCTGTTGTGTTCCTGCATAAAATCCGGATTAGTGGTATCAGAGCGGGTCTGCTTTTTCTCTGTTTTTCTCTTCATGTCCCCAAAGCGGCCAGGGTATAAGGAGTTCAACCTCGCAACCCCGACGACCCCCCATGGCGGAAGGAAAGAAAGACGAGGGAGCAGGAGATCCTATCAAAATCTTGCTCGAGGATGCCCTCGAGAAACAGAGGAATGCGATGATGGACAATTTTTTTTTCAGATCCTTCAATGTTTGCTTCGGTAGCACATCTCTACATCGGCCATGCACGACACAGATTCAATGGTCCCCATGGAGAAGTCATGGGACCATTGCTTCCTAAGGAGGAGGAATGATCCGATCAGATGTCGGTGGCCTCCACACCTTCCATTTGATTTGTATCGATTCTTTAGTTTTAAGCTTCGGCACAACACTATTACCTGCGGGGTTCAGATCCTTTTTGGGCCAGATTTACAGACATCAGCAATCCAGGTGGATATTGGTGGCCACCCACCGAGTCCATTTGAACCCCTACCATCAGTTATTTCAGTTTGTAAGTTTCAGCACAACTTACTATTTTTAGCAGTTTTTCGGGTCCTAAAATTCCGAAGCCGTTTTGAGGCCCTAAACGACGTTTTTTGGGAAAATGGAGAGCAACATGGGTTCATGGACCGATGTTTCTCATTCAAAAATTGTACTCCTCGGACAGATCTTTCTAACGAGCTATTGAGCGCATCAAATGGAGATCGGATGCCAAAGTTACGCCCCCGGGAAGTTGAACCACCAATTTACCCAAACAGGCGCCCACAGTTTTGGCGCTTCATCTCCTACGGTTAGGGTTTTGGACATTTCGGATTCTACATTGTTTCTCAACAATAAATAGGCCCTCGAGCCTCATTGTAACACAGTTCAGGGGGCTGGGAGCCAACACATCTCTTCTCAGAGATAAGCGCGACCAATGCCCTAGCTCGCCACATCTCCATTATGTCTGCATTGTAATACAGTTCAAGGGCTGGTAGCCGCCACATCTCTTCTCAGGGATACGCTACCAGTACCATAGCTCTTTTATTTCCATTATGTCTGTAATAGGCCTGCGAGCCTCAATGTAACACAGTTCAGAGGCCTATGTACGCCACATCTCTTCTCAGAGATACGCTACCAGCGCCCTAGCTTATTTCCATTATGTTTGTAAGCTTATTGCAGTCATTCGTTTATTAATAAAATGAAGCATTATTTCCGCTGCATCTCTGTATCTATGGTTATATCTGTATTATGTTGCGTTCCTTCATAAAATCTGGATCAAACTCTACAGATGGTTTAATTGGGTCAATGAACCAAAATCACCTAAGAAACATCATTCAATACCCCAGTTACACGTATTATTCTACCCAGAACATACCTAAACTCAACTACCAAAGTCATCACATGCCTCCATAAAATTTGACCAGTAGGGTGTCATCATATCACCATAAGCATGGAGGACCCTATCCTCCAGCTCAGCGGACCCAATATGTAGATGGACATATTGATGAAAGAGTTCCCCCCCAATAGCCATTTACAAACCACAGACTACAATATGCCCAGTACCCAGTACAAGAACCTCCCATGTAGAATAATGCACAGGTGAAATTTGTGCAACCCTCCCAAAACCAACCACACCAACCATACAACTAGGATAATCCAAATTATCTTCCTAATGTGGTTAAGAAAAAAGGAAAAAAAACAAATCCTAAAGGAAATCCTAAACAGGGGGGAAACAATCAACAATGCCCCCGACGATCTCAGGCTGGAGGCAACTCCAACTGAAATCAAAACCAGGAGCCAAGAAAATCCCAAAGACAGAGCTAAAGGCCAATTCTTCAGAAAAACCACTCTTGTTCAATCTATGGTGAGTACAACCATTACACTCACCATTGTCCTGACCTCCCTGAGCTAAAAAAGCTACAAAGTAACCGTAGACAAGGGGGATCCTCCCAACAAACAACAGTCATGTAGGAGCCTTTCCCCCATCAAGAGATAGTTAGCACGCAGCAACAAACTCCCGATGATTCTGGAAAAAACAACCACGAAATCTACATGAATGGCAAAGAAATGTTTTTTCAGACACAAAATCGAAATTATGGCACCCCACCAGACACCAACGCATCAAGGGCTAGTACAAGTGCACCAACGACACCTTTGACCATATCAAAGATGCCTATTGAACCTTTGCCAAAAATGGCTAAGGGACCAACTAGGCGGGCAGGAAACTATTCCAAAGAAACCCATAACTATAGCATTGTGGATGATCTAGCTCAATCTCCCGCCACAATGTCCGATTTAGAGGTGTTACAATCATGTAAAAAGCAACAGAAAGCCTTACTTTCCACCCTAGGTGCCATCGTCCCTGTCGATTTGCGCCTAATGGCTTTTGATTTAGAAAAATCCACCCCTATGCTTCCTTCAATTGTCGCCTTTCAGATACTAGTGTTGGTCGAAAATATTACCATTCATTGATGTATCATTGAGGAAGGTGCATCCACATGCATCATTTTGAAGAACGTTTGGAAGAAGTTAGGGTCTCCCGAACTAAATCCATCAGACATCACACTTAGAGCATATGATGGTCGCTCTTTAGCCCCCGTCGGTCTCTACCAAAATGTCCCAGTCTTCTTTGCCGGAAAGATGGTCCTTATAGACATTGAAGTCTTGGACACCAAATTGAACTAAAATATAATCCTTGGCCAGAGTTATATGTATGCCATGTGATCCAATGCCTCCTCCGTCTTTCGAACTATGACGTTCCCCCATGAAGACCACATCATTACTGTCGACCAATTAACGCATAGTGAAAAGTGGGCCCTAAAAAATACCAATGTCATTCTACCCTATGTAGACACATCTGTGGATGTGCTTACACAGTACCAAGAATACAACACCTACCAGTTCAAACCGTCTTCCATCCTAGGTTCATTCCTAGGAGATCCCCCTGTTATACTTGAGTCATCACCTGATGTCACAGGGGCTCTGGTGTGCATGATGTCCACATCAAGCATTGAAGCTAGTCATGACACGAAGACGAGTAGTAATGACATTGAGTCCTCAGCCACGACAACCTCTCTAACCTACACCACCTCCCAAACTCCTTTCCTCTTCCCCCCAGCTGGTTTTGTGTCACAACAGGTCATGGCCACAGTGGTCCTACCAAACTTATCATTTGCAATACCAGTTTGGTACCTAGTGTTAGTTCCTAGTAATTTGTTAGATTAGCAAGACCAAATGTACAAGGGTAACATCAAACCAGTATTTGGATTCCTAGGACCTAGCCTTCCTAGACTTAGAGAGGGCTCTCTCTATGTTTGTATGAAAGATGTGAAATTGATTGATTTAAGGGTTTTGATTTTAGGCTAGTTATAAGGATTAGGGTTTGTTTGTTTGTTTGGTTGGTTGGGTAGGTTGCCAAGTAAAATAGATAGAGTGAGAGAGGTTTAAACCATTAGGCTATGGAGTTTGCAAAAGGTCTTGAGAAGTGCAACAATAGGTCAAGGGTATATCACAGGGAAAGTCTACCAAAGCCAAATGCATCTAAAGGCTTACATGAGTGAAGTGAAACATTAAATTGTGAACATAGTAGGTGCAAAGAGAAGTTAAGAATCCTTTAACAAATACTTTAACAAGAATAGTCTTTAAAATCGCTATGCATAAATAAATAACCAAAGACAGGGTATACCAATGACTTCTTTGACCAAACCCTAGCAAGTAGACATCAAGACAACAATCCAATGAACCATAGAAGGCAAGAAACTTGTAAGTCTTCTAGTGATTTCACCTCCAGGAAAAGAAAACATTTAAGATACACATATAGTAGAGATAAAAGAGTAGGAAACTCCTAATTTTCTTAATCAATCCATAAAGACCTCCAAAGAAACCATTTAAGATGAACAGAAGGGCATGTCACATCATAAACCTCTTCAGCTAAACCTAATCAGCAATACTTCAAAGAAAAAACCTTAAAAACAATGTTTAAGTTACATCAAAGAGCAAGGCTAACCATGAACTACTTTGAAATTGGATTCATCAAATCATCTTTAAGATAAACAATCATAAGTGGAACTAGAGAGCATTTAAGGATTCTCTAATTTGACCTAGCAGAGGAAAACATACAAGCAGTAGAGAGAAAACAGAGCTAAGGTGCCCCTAAACAACATTTCTTAGCCTAAAATTTTTGTCCTACTACATGAGAAAGATGAAACAAAATGATAACATAAGAAAACAAACACTAGATAGGAAAGACATCACCATTAACTATGTTTAGGAATCCTACAAGTGAGCTTGCTCCATCATCATGCAAATCAAGACATTCACAAAGTCCAAAGCCAAAATTTTCCTCAATCTTCAAGTCTATGATATTTCTCTCAATAATCATCCAACATGTACAATGAGGCCTCAGTGTTGTATTTAACTAGAAATGAGGACCAAAACCCTAACTAGGGCTCCCAAAATGTCATTAATACATCATAAATGCTATTTTTTTCCAAAGAGACCATGCAAGGCCCAAGGCACAAAATATCTAATGTAATAACTCAAAAATAACTTCAAACATAAATTCTGAGCTAACTAGGAGTGATTTGCCTTAAAATTCCTCAAAAATATATTTTTTCAATAAATTTGTGTCTTCTATTGACTTTGCAGGCAAGGGCACAGCGTCAAGGCCAAGGGCGCAACACCTACACCATAAACATTGCATGTTTGTTGACCAAGGATTGGAGGCCTTCCAGGTGTCCAAATGTGCTCCATGATAGCTCATTGGAAATCTTGTCAAGTATAATTTCCAAGAATGATTTTTTTTTCCATTTGGTGTCAATTTACTTGCCCAAAAGCAAAATCTCCCAAGATTGCTGAGGGCGCAACGCCAAATTTGAAAATAGGGCAGAAAGGTGATTTTCTGGGTGTTTTTGGTACTTTTGGAGGACGAAATCTGCTCCAAATGATCTGAAATGTTTTTTTGATGATGTACTTGGCCTGATTAATCTGAAAATTTAAACCACTCCTCAAAAGAGTGCCCCCAAAAAGAGTGCAGTGCCAGTGGCGATGCGCCTTTGGCCCTCCAAATCAGTAAAAAAACCAAATTTTTCAAAAGGTTGCCAAAATATGAATTTGCCTTACTCATGGTGTTTGGGATGCCTATTTGGACGCATCAACAAGGATTTCAAGGTTTTATTTTCCCTTTGCCTCCTTGAGGGCTTCAATATTTGCAAGGGCTCTTTTGAGCTTGGCCCTTGCAATGCTTTTCCGTAAGGCATAGTGCCTTGCCATCTTCTTTTGGAGGTCAAGATCCCTCTTGGTCTTCTCCAATAGACCCTCTAAGTGCATATTAGCCCTCCCAATCCAAGGTTCCCAGTCATAGTCAATCTCCATGGCAAGAAGCTCACTTGGAGTGAGCTGCTCTGCCAAGGCTGCCTCTTTCTCTCTCTCCTTGGCTAAGGCCTTCTTTAAGCCAATTGTTCTTGGCCTCCTCCTAGGAAGTTGCTCTTCCTCTTCATCAGTGTCTCCATATCTATTCAAGGCCTCATCTAGCTTAGCCTTGGCCTTTTCAACCTCTTTCTGAGCTATTATAGCTCTGATCTCATAGATTGCCTTCTGTGCCTCCAACTACTTTTTTTCAACCTCATAATAGTGGATGACATTCCTAGCCCTACCTAGATTGGCTTGCAAACCTTTGATTTGGGAATCTTTACCTTTGAGAAACATGCTTGAGATCCTTGCCTCATTTTCATCATCACTGTCAACATGAATGAGTTCAAATTCTTGCTTAGTCTCATGCTGGTCTTCTTCTTCTTCCTCCATGACCTTTTATTTTCCTTTGTCAAGCTGCTTAGTTGATGTGGAAGGAATGGCCCCTTGCCTCTTGAGGGCAGCAAACACATGCCTATTTCCTCTTTGGCAAGTCAAAGAAAAGGTCTCAATGTTCACCATTTTAGTATCTTCAATCTCATTTCCATATTTTTTGTCATCTTCATTGGCATCCTCATTGTCCTCATGGCTCTTATCAACACTTTTGCTTTCATGGTCATCTTCATCATTGGTATCACCATTTATATCATGGCCTTTTGACCCATTGTCATCATTTGTGCCAACATAATCATTATTTTCTGCTTCAATGCTCTCTATTTTATCACTGATGTTAGTATGAATTCTTCGTCGAAGTGTACGAAAAAGAACCACTTTAGCTACGCATAACTAATAGCCCTAACAACAATAATGGCTGCAAAACATCTTGAGATCTGCAATTAGTAGTTAAAGTGCTGCAACAAACAGATCTATAAATGGAAAGACATTAAGCAGTAAAGTAAAGAGTTTGCTCCATGCATCCAACAGACAAGACAAGAACACGATTTTGAATGAATTTTTATATTACAGGGCACCTGGGAGGAAACAAGAAGGTGTATCCAGATCTCCTCAATGGGATGGGTTCTTTGTAGTCCTCAGCACTTTAGATCTAAGCTTTCTCTCTCTTGTAGATGTAGAAAACCCAATGTAGAAGGTAGAGCTCAATGGGAGCAAAATGGCAGAAATGAGACCAAGTGTATAGATCCAGAGAGATCTAATATGCAACAAAAGGTGAAGAATGAAGGGGAAAACCCTCCTATTTATAACAAAATATTGGGTCATTCTAGATCTTGGTGCATGATTAAAATAATGTTAACCAAATCTAGATCCACCTCTATGGAATATTTTATTATTATTTGTTGGAGGGAAAGGATGTTTGACTTGGGTCAAATCCCTTGATTAGTGAAAAATAAATAAATAAATGATTTATTTATCTTTTTAAGGAAGTGGTTGGGATATAATCAAATAAATAATGATTTATTTGATTAATGGTGGTTGATTTGGTCATATTTAACAAGGAATATTATTTAAATACTTATTCCTAGAAAATAATAAGATAACTATGGGTTTATCTCATTAATTTCTTTGTTTTTGGGTTAAACATGACTGGGAATAATAATTAAATTATGGTTTAATTAATTATTCCTTTTGGGGTTTCTTTAATTAACATAGTGAAAGCAGTTTTACTTGGGGTAAAACTGGTCTTGCATGGTGTACTTGGGTCCATCTAATGATAAAAGGTTAGATGACCAAAAAATGGTGTAACAGATTGCCCCCCAGCGTGCGAGTGTCAGGAGCAAATCGTATGACCGAAGTATGTTGTAAGAATACAATCACCAGACAACAAAAGGGGATGTCAGAGAGAGAAGTGTGAGGTAGATAGTGTGCTGAAGGACTAGACCCCGAGGAGACGAGACTCGCAGGTGCAACAAGTCTATTTTTATGAGAGGGTACCTGTGCTGAAGGCGGCGGGGGAGGCATACCTATGCCCGCCGTGACAAAGTACAAAAGAATAGTGTGTCCAGTAAACAAGGGACCGAACCATAGAGAACAGCTGGCATAATCAAGGGCCAGATAAAAATACAATGAAGAGTCTCACATACATGTTGTGCCTGGGATAACAGCCAGGACTAGTACAATAATATCTGAGTACATGAGATAAATACAACCCAAATGCCCCCTGTAAATGGGGAAGGGCTCACAAAATCTGACTGATACATGCGAATCATAGAGGTGCTGCAAGTGGCTAAGGCCATCATCATCAAAATCTGGAGCGGCATCAAAGGCTGCAATGAAGAGGTCATCCGGGCATGTGGGGGGCTACCTGCAGGGCCACCCCCTCATGAGGGCCGAGACATCTCACACACGCCCGGGAATCATCAAGAGCTGCTGCTGGGTCACTGGACTGTCCAGTATACTCATCTCGATCATGCTGAAAGGAGCTGGAGAAGTAATCTAGTCAAAGGGAAGTGAGAGATCCCCCTGCCTGATCCGAGGCACCGAACAAGAGTGGAAGCTGGAACCAAGGTACACCGCCCTCTAGACCTTGCTTCTGGAATAAATGTGCTGATGTCGACAGAAGGAGGTCCGCCGTAGGTGAGGCAATAAGAGACCCTCCACTAAGGCACGAGAGAAGAACAATAGAGCGACAGACAGACTGACACCAATGATGATAGTGGAAAGGGGAAGGATGGAGTGGCGAATGGACGACTTCCCTTGTTAGAGCATAAAGGGCATGAATGACATGGCAGCGACTGACACAATATCGAAAGGGATAGGGGGTAGTGGGACTGAAGGTCATGATATGCGACACAAGGGAGGAACCAAGCAAAGAAGGATGGAGGGCTATAGTGGGGTGCAAAAGGACGCAGGATAGACTCCATGAATGCAATGATGACTCGACTTGGATGCTCTAAACAAGGGCGACTGTAGAGTGATGCCACACAGTAAAGGCCCCAATGGGGGGTCATAGAAACATGAGTACAAAGTGGGCACTCATGACGAAAATCAACACGAACATGGGCAAGTAAGGGGGCGATGTGGTGCCCCAAGTACAAGTGTCGTAAGTGAGGAAATTCGATTTTAAGGAGTGGTGAAGTGACCCTTCGTGGAAAAAATGTGTCCGGGTGAAGTATCAAATCACCAAAAACTGAGTAAAACCCATTTGAGAGCTCGGTGAGATCTATCCAGCGGTGCTGACGGTTCGTCGAACGGGGCTACGGTGTGGTCGCAGCAGTCGAAAGAAGAAACAGGGGTTCTCTTTTAATGAAGCGGTTTTCCCTCCAAAATCATTCATTTTCTATTGTTGCTGTGGTGAATGTGAAGAGGAGAGAAGGCCCTAAATCTTGCGGCGAACGTAGCGGACAAACCGACCGTTGGATTCGAGATCTGTCAGTTGGAGGTAAGAGGCCTAACCTTGCTCTTGCATTTTGATGGATTAGATTTGCAGTTTAGGGCCCAACACCCTAGAAACAACCCCTCCCTCCTCTCTACGGCCGGGTCGCACTTTTTGGGGCAAAAAGTGCGACCCAGGACGCAGGTTTGAGGGCAAAAAGTGCGACCTGGTCCAGAAATGGGCAGAAAACTGCGACCTGGGAGAGGAGGGGGGCTTGGTGCTGTTTGATGGCTGGGAGTTGGGTTTTGGTGTGTGGTTATGGTTTGCCCGATCTGTACCCTGACAAAAAGAATGTGTTTGTGCAGGTATGGCAGAGTTACGGGTCAACTAGAGAGAGAGGGATCTGGTAACACTTCGGGCAGAGATCCAGGCGTCCGTCGTGTATTGGCCAGATTTGGGGTTCTCAAGTTTGTGGAGAACCCGTTGATGAGAGCCGGGGAACCATTACTGGCCCGGATTATCAGTTATTGGGATCCAAATCAGGAGATCTTTGTAGTGCAGGGGCACAGGATCGAACTGACGGTCCAGGATGTGTACTTTCTGACCGGCCTCCCACCACTGGGGATAGTGGGAGACACGTAGCCAGTGTTGCCGCGGGGGCGGCATATCATGGAGTTTGTGGAACGCCATTGTCGACCGGGTCTCCAAGTCAAGGGGACTCGGATATCGATCTCCAGGATCTGTAGGAGGCCAGGAAACTTGTGTGCGGGTCGTTGCTCGTGCCGCGAATCCCCGGGCACCTGTGCGTTCCATCACATCACCGGTGGGCAGATGATGATAGTGGAGAGTGTGTTGAGCGGGACCTACTTTGGGTGGGCCCAAATGATGTTGGTGTCGCTAAAGCGACAGTTGTCGCTATGCAGGCGGCAGGTGAATCATGATTTCTCATATGGGACTTTGTTGTGCGCCTTCTTCTTTGAGAAGATCCCGACCTTGAGGCCTCGTGTGCATCTTCCATATGGGGGCCCGAGAGAGCCCAGGATGCGTCGTTGGGGACGACTACTCTGCAAAGGAGGAGGAGGGGCGGTCGGGCGAACATTTCGACCGGAGTTCTTTGCCCATTGGGATCAGATGCCGTTGTACATAGACGACTACCCTTATAGTGGGATGAGCTACTATGGGGATCCGGATTTGCCACTTCCGGCTGGTCGAGTTTGGGGGCCCGATGGTAAGTGACAAATTGCTATTCTTATATGGGCATGTTTAAAGTTTTTTGAATAGTAAATAATGATACTGATTCAGGGACTTTTGGTATGCAGATATAGCACCGGTAAAACCGGCCGGATATATGGGACGACCGGCAGCGTCTGGAGCTATGGGTCCGAGTGGATCGAGAGCAGCGCAAAATGATGGTGCAGCCGCCCTACTGGAGGACATCCGCCGTAGATGTGAGCAGCTGTTGACCGGAGTATCAGAGCGCGGGTGGCAGGATTTAGACGACCAGTACATAGAGCCATGTGTTGGTCTCCCCGTGGAGTGGCGAGGTATCATGCGGCGCATGGCGATGGCCGGTCAAACTATGCGGGATCTACATGCTGCAGGGGCAGAGCCATTGGCCCGGGAGCCTCCAGATAGTGATTAGGGGCATATGGTGCCCCTTCTGATGTATGTAGGGGCAGGTGGTGCCCCCTAGAATGTATGGAGGGGCATATGGTGCCCCCAGTTTTTGTTTGTAACATGCTATGGGCATGTCATATGTATATGTATGGGGGGGGCGTATGGTGCCCCCAGTTTTTGGAACATGCTATGGGCATGTCGTGTGTATCAGAGTAGATGGACTCATCAATATATGGTTTGCGACACATATTATGGATATGCATCGTCTTTTGATGGTTGATTTAATGTTATTGTCTTGTATGAATCGAGTGTGATAAATGCCAATCTAGAACATGGTTTGCAATACTATCTACGTAGTGATTCTGGTCTCTGGGTACATGGTTGAAAGTTATGGTTTCAAACACACGTATTAAGACTTTTACTCGTAAATAGCGTCTAAACAGCACAGGGTTACGCACACGATAAACACCAATTAGTTGCATGACAAGAAGCAAGGAATCCAAACGAACGTGCAGGTGGCGAATGCGATGCAGCAAAGCATCAGCTAGTAGGCCACGCACTGCATCGTATTCGGCCTGATTGTTGGTGGCAGAACCAATGCATACCCCGTTAGACATAACGAGGTCATGCAAGGGGGTGAAGATGGCCCACCCTGCCGAGGCAAGATTCCTGGAGTAGCGACTTGCACCATCGGCGTAACCGATAAAGGATGTGGACGGGGGGATGCGCAAGGTGGTGTGGCAAGACAATACATGAGGGGATGAAAGGAAATGACGGCAGCGTGAGGGGGCAGAAGTCATCGAGCGGTAATGGCGGGGGGAAGGGGCAGGATGAGCAAAACTCAAACAAGGTGATGTGTGAGAGCTATCGGAAACATGGCGAGGACTCGGGCTGCGAAGGTCAACAGAGACACAAGTGGAGTGATCTCGAGTATCAAGGGACACAAGGGGGGAGGTTGCAGACGGGCTAGGCTCCGAAGGTCGTGCAGAGGAGGATAGGTAAAGAATGGTGAATGTAGACTCCGTCATCTGGACATCAGGGGAGGGAATGTGGATGGGAGCGGGGGGATCCTCAGGCTGGTCTGCAGCATACTGCGCGAGAATGGGAGAGGCGGATTGATTTTGTTCAACCTCATACTCGCGGATCACCTCCAGGGAGGCACGGTAATGCATCAGGTGAGGACAATGATGGGAGTAGTGGCCATGGACACCGCACAAAGCACAAGGCTTGTTGGTGCGGAGAGTCTTGGGGTTCTTGGAGACGGTCGAAGCAGGAGTGGGAGTTTCAGGGACCGTAGTGTCGGGGAACGCAACTTTTACCATGGGGCGAATACGGGGTAACTCGGGACAAGCATGGGTGGCATGACCGATGACATCACATAAGGCACAAGGCTTCGAGGGTGGGGGAGGAGCCGTGGTGGTTGTGGTGGTTTGGTCCGTGGTTGCCCCCTTGCGGGCTTTTCCTTTCTTCCCGGGAGCCGACTCAACAGGAGAAGGGTCCTGTGGAGGTGCTGGGGGCACAGTGGCTATGGAGGAAGCGAGGGGGACCCCATGGAACCTAAATCAAAGCCATGTATGTCTGGGGCACTGTGGGGGGTGGCTACCGGGGGGTCAAGGTACCAAACCGGAATACCCAAGGTCAAGTTAGGGAGAGAAAGGGTGGCCAAGGATTTCCGGGACGAAATATACTCCGGGAGGGGGAGCCAAGGATCTGTCCAGCAGGGTAATGACCAGGAGGTATGGCGCCAAGATGGTTAAGGCCAGGGGGGACCGAGCCCGGAGGATAAAGAGGTTCGGGGGCACCAGCTGTAGGGGGAGGGCCAGAAAGAGGAGGTCCGGCTGGCTGAGATGGATGGCTAGGAGCGGGTTGCGGAGGGCGGGGAGGAGGGTGCGGGCTAGCCGAGGCAGGCCGTTTATGGGCAGCCTGAGACGATTGCATCATGCAAACATTCGACAAGCCGGGATCAGTAACAGGAGGGGGAGGAAGGTGAGGAAAAGTACTCGCTGTGGTGGAATCTTTATGTACGCCTTGGGAGACACCGGTCAAGGAATCGACGGTTTGCTTGTTGGCTACAGAAGAGATGGTCGTCTCAGGTGAGGTCTGAGATTTTGGCTCATGATATGTCAACTGGTCAATGGTGACTATCTTTCCATTATGAGGGAAAGACATCTTGTGGAAAACCGCGGATGGGACAGCAGACATAGCATAGGTGTAGCTTCGCCCCAATAGAATGTTGTAGTCTAGCGGGGCGTCGATGACTTCGACGTCAACACAAACAGTCTTCCCGGCAAGGGTAATAGGACAATTACGGAAGAGGCCAATGGGCTGTGAGGCGTGGCCGTCCCACGCTCGAAGGGTGATCGTGGAAGGGGCCAGCTCAGGGGATCCGAGTTGCTTCCAAACCGAAGCGAACATCACGCAGGTGGATGCCCCCTCATCAATTATACACCGGGATACAGTGGCGTTCCGGATTTTGACTGGGATTTGGAAAGCAACGGAAGGAGGAAGAGGAGGGTGGTCCGATTGAGTGGCGTCGAAAACAATCATTTGGTCATCAGCAGGATCAACAGCGCCCACGGCAGATAGTAGAGCCTTCCTTTGAGAAGGGCACGACTGGAGGAGTTCCAGTGTGGAAATGGCAGCAGGGGATTGTGCCAAATCATCTACTATACCGTACGACTGAGCGGCTCGACCAGAAGCAGCATTTCGGCGTAATGGACCCTTTGGAATCTTTGGGTGGACCTCAACTTTGGGTTGAGGGATGTGTAAGGGGCCACTGGATGTCGAAAGAGGCTCTGTAGAACCTGAAGATGGGGGCTCGGGAGCAGACTGAGCAGGAGGCTTGGGGTACTGGCGAGACCGAGTTTGAAGGTGAAGGTCGACGGAAGGGGAAGGATCGGAGCGCATCATAAGGATCTGGTAATCAGAGGAACCAGAAATGGACGAGGGGGTGGCTACATGGCTGTCGGGGGGTTGGGTAGCCACGAATCCCCGTTGAGGGAAAGGATCAGTGAACACAGCTGGCTGGGTAGTGACCACATTAGGAGGAGTATGAGGGGAGGCGTGTTTTCCGCGCAATGTGGCTTGAGACTCCCACATCTGTCGCATCTGGGGTAAGAGAGGACAATCGTGAGTGTAGTGACCGTAAACACCGCAACACGAACATGGCTTGTTTGTGCGAAGCGGCCTGTCCGGCCTGGGCGGAATGCCCTGAGGCTGGTTGCTAGTGTTAGGGTCCATACCGGAATTGGGTCCTCGGTTACCGGGGGCAGATGGGTTCTGGTTGCCTCTCCGCCTTCTTTGAGAAGAAGGGGGATTAATCGCACCCTGCTGTGCAAATACTTGCCCTGGAGGGGGTTGTAAGTGCTGTTGCAGGTTGGGAGGAGGCAAGGGAGGCGGAAACGCATATGCTGGAGGAGCTGGCGCACCAGGCTGTGGATAAAAGTAAGGGTTGGGTTGGGCGACATTGAGGTAAGCAGGAGGTTGGGCAAAAGGAGGAGGCATGCCGTATCCTGGATACATGTTGCCGGGAGGGGAAAGAGTGCTAGAGGTGCTGGCGCCTCCCTGAGGGAGACCATGGCTCATAGGAGGGTGAGTAGATGGGTGGGAAAGAGATCCAACAATACCGTCGGCGGAATGAGATGCCCCCGGGGCGTTAGCGCCACCGGGCCTGGGGATGTCAGGAAGAACGATATAAACATAACCAGATTGAGCGTAGATCAGGTCATATTTTAAAGTTATTTGGAGGGCGGCTTCTTCAGATTGAGGAAAGTGAGAGGCGACATCTTTGCCGATGGGAGACGGGAGGGGCTCGACATAAGCTCCGTCTTCGTCGCCATTCCTGAACATGGGCAGAAAGGCGTGTGGAAGAGGATTGCTTAAATGAAGTCAAGAGCTCCGTACCAGTGTCGTATCGGAGAGGGAGCTGGAAGTACGACAAGAAGGCTCGGGCAAGAGTCTCGAACGTGGTATGGGAGGAAGTGGCCTGTTCGACATACCATTTAGAAGCTTCGCCGGTAAGTGTGCGTTGGAACAAACGAAGACGGATGGAGTCATCGGTAATGGAGTTGGAGGAACACCACATGTGGAAAGACCGAACGTGATTGGTTGGGTCTTCGCCATTAAGGCCCTCGAACTTAGGGATATCAGAGGGTAACTTGGTGGGCATAGTGGGCCAGGTGGTATTATGGTGAATGGGGTCGTTAATCAACTGATGGAAATCGGGGAGGCTGAGGCCTGCAATGTACGGCAGCACAGGGGTGGCCGGAGTAGTGGTTGTGACGGTTCCGCTAGAAGTAGGGCCGGCATTGGGGCCGGGAGAACCTGATCCGGACATGGTGAAGATAAAAGGGGGAGAACCGGAAGGAGAAGGGGGACCCGATGAATCAGGAGAGGAGTTGGAGTGCGGACTCGAAGGTGGACTAGCTCGACGACGGCGGTGCGGAGCAGGTCGATCAACCGGAAACTGAGGATGAAGGCCAAGAAGTCTCCGGGAAAGGCGCCTTGGGGGCGCAATGATGACAGGAAGAAGGAAGCCGACAAGGGCAGAAAGGGACAAAATCAAGAAGGTCAAGGGCAGACAAGGTGCAGTGACAATTGATTTTAGAGTCTTTGCCAGGCGGTGTAAACCAGGCGCTTCTTCACTTAGGGTCAGTGTGTGGCGTGTGTTAATTTTAATTTTTAAACCCTTTCCGTTGTTTGAGAGCAAGAAAAAGTGTGCGACGTAGCTGAAAATAAACCTACAGAGAACAGAATAAAATGCTGAAATAACAGAAAAATAACAGCTACGTATGCATCTATCTAACCCAAGAAGGTGGGTCTCTCACAACTATGCTGAAAAGAAAGGGAAAAAGTATGGAAACACACACAAAGGAAGCTCAACAGATCTAGGGTCAAAGGGGACAGGGATCTGGAGGATAAAGCTGCAGACAAGGGGTGCAGATCACAGCCAAGAGACAGAGGCAAGGTGGCTGGAAAAAGGGAAATCAGCAAAAAACCGGGGGGGAGCAAGGCAGAGGCCTTTAGAAGAGGTCCAAAAAAAACGACAAGAGGTGATTTGAAAGGAAAAGAGGCTGATTTCAATGGATATGAAAGTGAGGTAACAGATCTGGAAAAAGAGGGGGCTGAAGCTCTGAAACCGACGGCTGAAACAGCTAAAACTCTTCCACAAAAAGTGGAGGGTACTAAAGCCCTAAGGGGCTGGGTTCCCACTTAGATGAGTAAAAACAGACGTATTCGTCAAGGCGTGCCGAGATGAGGCCGGAAAACCTCGTTAAGCCGCAGCTATAACCTTAAAAAATTGGCAGAAAAAATGTCAGGTGCGCGTTTTACCAGTTCCGACCGATTTCCGATCCACAAAGTCAGTGAAACAAAGCCGAAAAGTGCGTCCGTGTCGCAGTGTGTTTTGGGCGGTCAAAAAGGTGCGACCCCCCGTTCCGTTGTTTCGCGTCGTATTTTTCGAAAAGTTTCCGTCTCGCTTGCCGCTCGGTGTCGCTTACCCGCGCAATAGGGGCCGTAAACACACTAGTTAGAAATTTTAAGTTTTTAGGGTTTTAGGTGAGAAAAATGACATGAAAAGAGAAAACCTAAGCAGCTGAAAAAAAGCCCTAGGGCCTGAAGTAGCTGGATATGCAGGAATATGAGAAACGACAGCGGTCGTAATTTAAAACCCGTGTGGAGTCGCCATTCGTTAGTATGAATTCTTTGTCGAAGCGTACGAAAAAGAACCACTTTAGCTACGCATAACTAATAGCCCTAACAACAATAATGGCTGCAAAACATCTTCAGATCTGCAATTAGTAGTTAAAGTGCCGCAACAAACAGATCTATAAATGGAAAGACATTAAGCAGTAAAGTAAAGAGTTTGCTCCATGCATCCAACAGACAAGACAAGAACACGATTTTTGGAATGAATTTTTATATTACAGGGCACCTGGGAGGAAACAAGAAGGTGTATCCAGATCTCCTCAATGGGATGGGTTCTTTGTAGTCCTCAGCACTTCAGATCTAAGCTTTCTCTCTCTCGTAGATGTAGAAAACCCAATGTAGAAGGTAGAGCTCAATGGGAGCAAAATGGCAGAAATGAGACCAAGTGTATAGATCCAGAGTGATCTAATATGCAACAAAAGGTGAAGAATGAAGGGGAAAACCCTCCTATTTATAACAAAATATTGGGTCATTCTAGATCTTGGCGCATGATTAAAATAATGTTAATCAAATCTAGATCCACCTCTATGGAATATTTTATTATTATTTGTTGGAGGGAAAGGGACTTTGACTTGGGTCAAATCCCTTGATTAGTGAGGAATAAATAAATAAATGATTTATTTATCCTTTTAAGGAAGTGGTTGGGATATAATCAAATAAATAATGATTTATTTGATTAATCGTGATTGATTTGGTCATATTTAACAAGGAATATTATTTAAATATTTATTCCTAGAAAATAATAAGATAACTATGGGTTTATCTCATTAATTTCTTTGTTTTTGGGTTAAACATGACTGGGAATAATAATTAAATTATGGTTTAATTAATTATTCCTTTTGGGGTTTCTTAATTAACATAGTGAAAGCAGTTTTACTTGGGGTAAAACTGGTCTTACATGGTGTACTTGGGTCCATCTAATGATAAAAGGTTAGATGACCAAAAAATGGTGTAACAACTGACATCATCCTCACTGATATCATGGTTCATTTCCTTGTTTCTTTATTCATGGCTCTTTTCCTTGCTGCTTCTTCATCCTTACCGCCATCATTTTTACTGCTTTCTACACTGCCCTCATTAATATTTGTTTCACTGACCTCACTGTCATGTGCTTGGCTGTAATTAGCTCCATCAAGGTTCTTTGAGCCACTATCAACATTATCACTGATATGTGCTTCATTATTTCCAGACTCATTTGCATCTTCCTCATTTACATTTTCCTCACTGATATCTTGGCTTTCTGACCTAATGCCTTCTTCACTGCCTCTGTCTCCTTCTCTTGAAATTTTAACCATTCTACCATCTTCATCACTTATAGGTGCCTCATCATCATTTTCCTCACTATTTTCTTCCTCCTTTCTTGACTCTTCATTGTTATCTCCCTCTTTCTTAGATGCACTAGTATCCTAAGAAGAAGGTGAGAGATTTTAAGAAAGTGGTGAAGGAGGGTCATTTTGAGATGAAGTAATTGTGGAATGGAAATCTTCTTGTGAATGAAATGAATGAGTGAGGGTGTAAGTATGTTAGCTAAGTGAGAGGAAAACCTAATGACAACCTCAGCTATTTTTTTTACACACTGTGTTGAAACTCCTTATACTGATGTAAAACTGATAGGAAAAAGGGAAATGGAATGGATGTTAGTACAGAGCAATGAAACACATAAAATATGCGGAAAATACAAGCACACAAAACACATAAAACCAGAGAGACACAGATATACGTGGTTCACCCAGTTTGGGCTACGTCCACCCCGAACAGCCAGTCCTTCCTTTCTATTATCCAGCAAAAATTGAAGAGACAAAACCTATAGAAGATCGGCTGTAATATCCTCTGTTCTCTCTCACAGTCTCCCTATCTGTTTCCTGCTCAGAGAATACACATACCATGTGCAGCCACAATACAATACCCTCCTAAAAGCGAGGGGTTTCCTTCTAGGGCAAAAAACCCTAAACTAAACATAACTCTACCGTCAAATCATCCACCTAATGAACGGACCACATTGACTAGAAATTACTATACTTTTACAAGGAAATTTTACATCTATTTTTGGCTTCGGGGGCGCTGCCCCCCAAACCCCCGCCAGGGGACTGCTGGCCCTCAGATCCCGTGGGGGGGACAAGTCCCCCCTGTGTGCAATGGTGTACAATTTTTTTGGGGTATACATCCAGCTAAAATAAGGATCTCTGAATCAAGAAGAAAATTAGGCTCCACACCCAACAATCTCCCACTTTGAGACTGATTGTAGAAACTCCACCGCTACTTCATTTGCTGGACAATGACTCCTATTTGGACTTAGTTGTTCCTCATCTTCATCATAATCCTTGAAGACAAATTTAAACTGAGCACATTTTTAGTTTCTCCCTGGTTACAACTTTTGTTAGCATATCTGCAGGATTATGGCTAGTGTGTATCTTTTCCAGCTTCAACTCTCCATCTTCCAATATTGACTGTATGAAATGGTACTTGAGATGTATGTGTTTAGTCCTAGAATGAAATGTTGAGTTCTTTGCAAGATGAATGGCAATTTTTCTATCACTGTATAACGTGCCCATATCATGCTTCTTACCCAATTCACGCATAAGACTTTGTAACCAAATCATTTCTTTACTAGCCTCTATAGCAGCAACATACTCTGCTTCTGTTGTTGAAAGTGCAACAACACTTTGGATTTTTGAAACCCAACTGACAGCTGTTCCACCTACATTAAATACATATCCTGTAGTGTTCCTCCTGTTATCTATGTCACCTACCATATCTGCATCAACATATCCCTGTAGAGAAATGTTTGAACCACCAAAGCATAATGCTTGATTTGTGGTACCTCTCAAATATCCGAGAATCCATTTCACTACCATCCAATGTTCTTTTCCTGGATTATTCATGTACCTTCTTACAACTCCCACTGCATGTGCAATATCAGGCCTTGTGCAGACCATTGCATACATTAAGCTTCCAACTGCTGATGCATATGTAACTTTAGACATATAATCCATGTCTTCTTGGGTCTTTGGGAACATCTCCTTACTAAGTTTGAAACGGCTAGAAAAAGGTGTACTAACTGGTTTTGCATTTTGCATATTAAATATTTTCAACACCTTTTCTATGTACTCATTTTGAGACAGTGTTAATTTGCGATTTTTCCTATCTCTAGTTATCCTCATACCAAGGATTTTTTTTGCAGCTCCCAAATCCTTCATTGCAAATGAATTTTCCAATTTTATTTTGAGCACATTTAGTTCCTGCATGTTAGATCCTGCAACAAGCATGTCATCTACATACAATAACAATATAATATAGCTGCCATCATTTTGCCTTTTTAGATAAACACAATGATCAGAGTGACATCTATTATAAGCTTGTTCAGACATAAACTTGTCAAATTTTAGATACCACTAGCTTGGAGCATGTTTTAAGCCATACAAGCTCTTCTTTAACCTGCACACGAATTTTTCTTTGCCCTTGACCTCATATCCTTCTATTTGCTGCATGAATATATCTTCCTCCAAATCTCCATGGAGAAATGTTGTCTTTACATCTAACTGTTCAAGATGTAAATATTCTGCTGCTACAAGACTTAAGATAGTTCTGATTGAAGTCATCTTAACAACAGGATAAAATATTTCATCAAAATCAATACCTTTCTTTTGTGCAAACCCCTTCACCACAAGTCTAGTTTTGTACCTCTATTTTCCTCCATCTTCTTCTTTCAGCCTGTAAACCCATTTATTGTGCAACGTAGTTTTACCTGCAGGAAACCTGACTAAGTCCCAAGTCTGGTTATGCATTAAGGATTCCATCTCTTCTTCCATGGCTAGCTCCCATTTCTTCCTGCTTTCAACCTGCATTGCTTCTTCATAACATTCAGGTTCACCAGAATCAGTCATCAATAAATAATATAATGAAGGAGAGTATCGTTCAGGGGGTCTACTTATCCTGGTAGATCTTCTAACACCACTTTCAGGTGTTTGAGGTGCCTGTTGCTGTTGTGGTGGTTGCTACTACTGTGGTTGTTGATTATTATCATTTTCAGGAACCTTTACTATTTCAATTATCTCATCAAGAACCGCGTATTCCTTGCTTTCTTTTTCCTGTTTCTTTTCCTGCAACTGATTCTTATACAAGACCTTTTCATTGAATATTACATCTCTGCTCCTAATGATTTTGTGATTTTCATAATCATATAAGAGATAACCAAAATCATTAGCACCATATCCAATAAAGGTACATTTCTTTGATTTTGCCTCAAGCTTTGTTCTATTTTCTTTATTAATATGGACAAAGGCCTCACAACCAAATGGCTTTAAAAAGGAGTAGTTCACCTTTTTACCTGTCCATGCTTCCTCTGGAATACCACCATCCAAGGAACTTGAAGGCCCTCTGTTTATTAGATAAACAACAGTATCTACATCATCTACCCAAAATTGTAAAGGCAATCATGCATGCAATCTCATGCACCTTGCATGCTCCACGATTGTTCTGTTCATCCTTTCTAACACACCATTTTCTCGTGGTGTTCTTGGAACTGTCTTCTCTCTACGAATTCCATGCTCTGAATAGTACCTATCAAACTCTTTGCTGCAATATTCACCTCCATTGTCTGATCTGAGACACTTTAACTTCTTTCATGTCTGAATCTCAACCAAAGCTTTCCATTTCTTGAAAGTATCAAATACATCAGATTTATTTTGAATACAATAAATCAAATTTTTTCTAGTTGTATCATCAATAAATGTAACATAATAGCGAGAGCCGCCAAGAGATGATACCTGAGTAGGTCCCCATACATTTGTATGCGCAAGCTCCAATTTTTCACTCTTCTTTTCTTTCCCAACTCTGAGAAATCTGACTCTCTTTTTTTTTTCCATAAATGAAATTCTCATAGAAATCCAAATCAACATTCTTCAAACCTGGCAAAAAATTTCTTGAGTGAAGAATATTCATCCCCTTCTCACTCATATGTTCGAGCCTATGATGCCATAATGCTGCATCTACTCCTTTGGAAGTTAAAGCATTAACAGAGTTAGAAATACCATTGCATAAATACAATGTACCAACCTTTTCACCTTTTTCTATTACCAGGGCTCATTTGGTGACCTTCCAAGTTTTATCCATGAAATTTGTAACACAACCTTCACTGCCTAACTGCCCTGTTGAAGATAGTCAAGAAAATATTTCTTATCAGGTGTGGCATGGAATGAAGCCCCTGAATCTACAACCCAAGAATCAGTAACATTTTCGAAAGAAAGAATCAAATAATCTTCTAATACATCACCTGTCACATTTGCTTCATGATTATTTTCTTGTTGTGCATCTCCTTCTTTTCCCTTCCGAGATCTACAGTCTTTCTTTAGGTGTCCTTTCTTTCCGCATTTCCAGCACACTATCCCCGATCTGGACTTGGATCTGCCTTTCCTTGATTTACTGCGATATCCCAAGCTCTTTCCTCTTTCCATTCTTCTTCCCCTAGACTCTGCACTCAGAGCATTACCCGATGTCTCACCGGAGCTTTTCCATCGCATTTCCTCACTAAGGATAGCACCGAAAACATCATCAAAATTTAAAGTACTAGATCCAGAGACAGAGTTACTAATGGCCATAACTAAACCATTCCAACTTTCTGGCAATGAGCACAAAAATAATAGAGCTCTAACTTCATCATCAAATTTTACCCCTATAGAACTTAACTGACTGGTAACTATATTAAAATCATTTAAATGGTCTGCAACAGATCCACCTTCTGACATATTCATATTAAATAGTCGTTTCATAAGAAATACCTTGTTTGAGGCTGAGGGTTTTTAATATAGTTTCGCCAACGTCTGCATCAAACCCTCTGTTGTTGTTTCCTTCGAAATATTGAAGGCGACTGATGCCACAAGGCATGACCGTACTATTTCGAGTGCCTTTCTATTGAGAATGTTCCATTCCGTGTCTGTCATGGCAGCCGACTTCTTTGCTTTTCCGCTCAATGGTAGGTACAGATCTTTCTGATATAGATAATATTCCATCTGCATCTTCCACAGCGGGAAGTTTTGGCCATTAAATTTCTCGACCCTAAACTTAGCATCTTCCACCATTTCTCCCACTCGAACCAGGAACCCTTATTTCCTGCGAGTTTATCAGCCAAATATACCTTCGGCTCTGATACCAGTTGTTAGAAAATTAAATATTACAAAGCAATGAAACACATAAAATATGTGGAAAATACAAGCACAAAAAACACATAAAACTAGAGAGACACAGATATACGTGGTTCACCCAGTTTGGGCTACGTCCACCCCGAACAACCAGTCCTTCCTTTCTATTATCCAACAAAAATTGAAGAGACAAAACCTACAGAAGATCCGTTGTAATATCCTCTATTCTCTCTCATAGTCTCCCTATCTGTTTCCCTCTCAGATAATACACATACCATGCACAGCCGCAATACAATACCCTCATAAAAGCGAGGGGTTGCCTTCTAGGGAAAAAAACCCTAAACTAAACATAACTTCTACCGTCAGATCATCCACCTAATGAATGGCCTAGATTGACTAGAAATTACTATACTTTTACAAGGAAATTTTACATCTATTTTTGGCTTTGGGGGCGCTGCCCCCCAAACCCCCGCTGGGGGACCACTGGCCCTTGGACCCCCTAGCCGGGGGGGTCGGCTCCCCCGGACCCCGCGGGGGGGGGGGAATTCCCCCCCGCACCCCCTCGTGTGCAAGGGTGTACAATTTTTCTGGGGTATACATCCAGCTAAAATAAGGATCTCTGAATCAGGAAGAAAATCAGGCTCCACACCTAACAATGGAAGCCTCTGCAAGTGAATGGAAGGAGTATATGAATGAAGGTAATGGAGGTATAGACAAGCTTAGATGTAATACCACCCTCCAAAGTGTAATTTCCCTCCGTTTTGACTGATACTCTTTGAGGAAGACAAAGTAAATGGAAAAAACAATGACTTCAAGATTGTAGTCCAGGGCTTCTTCTAAGGGTTCCATTACCATTCATTTAAATGATGAAAAAATGATTGAAGGATGGGTGGATAAATTTTACTTACCCCTCACTATGTTTGGAAGACCCTTAGGAAGAAATTGGAAGCCTTTGAGGTGATTTTAGCTATTAGAGGGCTTAGAAGCCTTCCTGGCCAAATGCGCAACGCCAAGGCCAAGGGTGCAGCGTTTAGTCCAGGTGCATAACGCCAAGGTTTCCTTGTCAAGCCTATCGGGAAAGATCAGGAAAATGCACATTGCTTTTCCAAGTGCACAATTCCCACTTCTAGGCATGCAATGCTTTGAGAAAAAACACGGAATTTTTTTCCAAGGGCGCGATGCCAGACTCCAGGCGCGCAACGCCAACCTGAACGCACAATGCAACAATAATTAGCCAATTTTTTACTCGGAAAACTCACAGTTTCTTCTCCTAAATGCTTCCAATTCTTTGCAATGACATAATGATTTATTTGAAGTGTTTTAGATGGGATTTATAGGCAAAAGATTTAAATATAACTTTACAAATCAACTTTCTAATGTTTTCAAAGTCACTTCCCCTTTTGACTTTCTCACTAATATTCCTTTGAATTTTTACTTGTAGGTGACATGAAAACCTTTAAGTGGATCTTCATTTTTCTCCTTGAGAGTTTGAAATGTTCATTTAATTTTTTCTTTGGAGGGATACAAATAGTAGTATCTTCAAAGCTTTCTGTTTTTTTTCATCACAATATTCAACTTGTCTTTTTACCTTTTCTCATTGAACCTTTACACTGTTTGTATGCAGGATACTTAAATGATGATTTTGACTTTCCCCATTGCTCCTTGAGTCATAAAATTTTAATTTGACAATTTTGTGAAGAGCACACAGTGACATCTTCAGAATCTTGTGTGATTTACACCATGAAACTTAGTTTTTTCACCTAGGCTATCAGTTTGCTGGAGTCATGAAGTTTGTCTTTCCTTTTGATCTTGAGGATTTGACCTTTCATCTTGACACAGTAGCAGCCTTAAAAACATATTTTTCTTCCTCCTTGGAGCTCAACATCATGTTTTTCATCTTTTGACCACTACTACTTTATAGGTGACTGAAATGATAATTTTTACTCTCTTTTTGCTTCGTGAGGCATGACAGGTTGATATTGGAAATTTTTAGGATGCTTTCACACACTGGTAGTCTCAAAATATTCCTTTACCTGCATTATGGATCTCAAACCATCTTTTGATCATTTTTGCATGACAAAATCTTTTTGATAAGTATGGAATCTAATCAAACAATGATATCTTCCACGTCCTTTAGTTTTCCTCATGAATTTTGGCTTACCATTTTACCTCTTCTGACACTTATAATGGTTGGTGACTGAAAACACCGAATTCACCTTTATTACTGATACTCTTTACATCTTTTCCCTTTGAGGAAATGAGACATTCACCTTGGAAAACTTTGGGATGCTTGCACATAGCAGCACTTTCACAATCCTTTCTTGGCTGGCATCATGGAGTTTACCTTTTCATTCCACCTTTTTTTATCATCTTCCAAAAACCCTAGGTGTCTGGAGTTCTTGAAAACAATTATCAGTGTTTTCTTCTAAGTTCTCTATAGCCCTTTTAAGTTCATTCATTTCTGTTCAATTCACCTCACCTTTTTCCCTATTTCATCCATAATTTCTGAAAAAATTCTCATGATGTTTAGTTTTTGGTGTGCCTCCCCCATGGTCATTTGCTGCAAATGGTCAGTGTTTTAACATTTAAGTGGGCCATTCAACTCAAAATGATAGTTCTCCTTTCAATACCAACTTGTTTTACTTTCTTCACTTGCAGTTTATGATTTGATAAGACAAACTTCTTTGGAAACTTTATAGCAAAGGAAAAGTAGTGCCTTAAACACCTAATGATGATGTTAAACCATGTAAAACCCTAATTTACCTAGTGGGAGGATTCTTTGACTGAAAATTGGCTTGGAGTCTTCAAGTGTAAAAACAGAGTATTGACAAAGTGCTGTATTGAAGATCCAAAATCCAATGTACTTGACTTATCTAAAGAGCCTACAGAGATAGTTTTGAGACCATCAATGCTTGAGGAACTTGGTGAATCATGGGAATGAGTTAGACTATAGGTAACCTTAGATGTAAAGTAGAGTTATGGGCAAGGGAAAACATGAGTAATGAGTTCATAAGTGGGAAAAAAGGATGGAGATGAGTGGCGCAAACCCATAAGGAGTCCTTTAGGAGTGGCAAGGTGACCATGGAATAGCGAATGGTAGAATAATGAAAAAAATTCTGTAAGGATAATGATGGTAGTGAGATTTCTAAAACTCACAATATTTATGGAATTTTGTTTTTAGAAATCCGGAATCAATATTTAGTCATATACAGATAGTAAAAATTATTGATGACTAACACCTAGTCCCACCCACTACAATGGGAGTCGCACACATCACCTCTACAAGGTCAATCCCCATAAATCCTGAAATAGTCCCATTCGTTTAGGATATTGTCAAAAACATCCCTGAAAAGGAAATTCCCATTGCAAAACTGATGGTTACGACCCAAAACCTAAGAGAAGAGGAAAGAAGGTGGAGAATCCCACCACAAAATAGGAATCACCACGCTGCTCCATATTTGACATAGTAGGACACCCTACCCACATTTTCCCAGAGCTGGACGAATTAAAACTGCTCCTTAGCTCTACGATAGACATATCGACACCACGTTTCCATAAGAAGGAACCTGCCACCAAAAGTCAAGGAAAAGCATTGTGTACCATTCATGCATGCGTTATTTCCAACAATTATGGAAACTATACCATCATTGCCCAGATATCCTGCAAAATAAAGATGCCTTACATGCCATCGAGAAATCCTATCAAGAGGATCCCTCCACCTAATCTTATGGAGATGAACCTCGCGCTATTCTATACCTACAGGAGGAACAACAGCTACAAGAAATATTCTCAGCCATTTCCCCTCCTCCCATCGAGTGGTGTGTACTCTGTGATGAGCATGATAATTTCATCATCAATTGCCCAGCTCTGGAAATGTTACAGTGATGGTATCTAGTTCATTTAGTATATATCACTGACCCGGATACCTAGTATTCATGTTAGATATGTGGTGAAAATCATCTGGTATTCCATTGTCACTACATCCATAGATTCCAAGCAGCGCTAAATTGCATGTGATCCACAATAGTTCACCTCTACTGAGAATATGGCACAAAATCAGAATCTATGAACAACTCAAAAACCAAAGAAGATGTGACGAGTCGATACATCCTCTTTCTGTCAGCTAAAAAGAGACCAATTTGGGAACCCTTAGTTACCCCCAACCACTCTCTACAGTGAAGACCAACATTTGCATTATGTAAAATGCCCAATCATGTGGTCACCACTTGCCCTGACCTAGAAGTGCTACGTCGCTGGTACCCAATCATGCCACCAACTGAGCACGATGGGAACCCCATATCTAGGCTATTTTTACTAGTGTGTCAGGGAAATCACCACGAACACCATTGTACTTATATTCCACAAGTTCTTTCTCTAATTGATATGATACATACATTAGAAAAGAAACACGACAATCTCCTCAACCGGTATAGAAATTATATCATCCCCAGGCCAGAAACCCCACACCCACATCAGCGTGATAGGTGAACTGGAATGGCGCACCATTAAAGCATAACCCAGGTCCAACCTAGGATAACATGTGGACTATGAAACCTAATTGGCCACCTGGTCAATCAATGAAAAGAATTGAAGGACCTCGCAAACAATTTTTTCACAGTATCTTCTCTCCCACAGAGACTTCTCTCTAACCAAGAGAAAATCACACATACTTATTGCCATATTTATTCACACTTTCATCATAAAATTAAATTTGAACATCTTCCAAATTTTAGAGTGGCAAGAGCAGAATTAAGTCTATGCTCCCCAAAAGAGCTAGACACACCCACACCAAAAAATCATAAATGGAAGTAGAAGCTCTCGACTTCTACCACAGATCCTTTCCAAGCATCCACATCTGCGACAAAGAGTAGTGTTGATTCCCACACATTCTACTCAATTAGCATAGTGGTACCATGCACCATCTACACTCGCCATAACCACGAACCAGAGGCATGCCTGCTAATGGAAACATTTAGGCACCTCTTCACGAGGAACAATTTCCACTGACAGGAAATTGACCATCCTAATAGGGGACCCAACCTTGCACTCATGCAAGCTCCCATCAATAAAAATCCTTCCAAGCCACCATACACCTACCAGGAACATGGGAACCTGGTTGCCTCATCCTCTTGAGTTACCACGCGCATCGATTACTATGGACGGGTTGATCAAGTCTTCAACCCAAGGTCACCTAGGCAGCAGTAATCTGTAACACTGGGATCAACATCTCATAATGCCCAAAGGAGGTGCCACACATTCACACCTCTGAAAAAATAAATTTTCAGTGCCGGCAGGTATGCCCTTTCTCATCATCTTTTTTAAGCACATGCCTTTCAAATAATGTTTGAATAAATAAGATGCTTTCACTTGGGGTATTTTTTTTTGCGGGTAGTGTGAAAACCATCCACCACTCCATCCACTGAAATTTCCAGAGCAGGTATCATTCTACCCTCAGCATTATAGAGTCCCAGAAAAACTCTGCATATCTTGACACCATTTCTCCATAAGAAATTAACCATAGGTTCCAAACACCCGACCACGTTTATCATCACCTCACCTTGCACATGATAAGCATCCTCATTGGTCGGTAGAGCCTCCCCTCCATGGCGCTCGTCACCTAAAGTAGACCATATATCACAAAAATAGTGACACCATGGCCATACCACTGTAGTCCAGGAAGCACCTCGTACCCACTCACCTACCATGCATCAAGTCAAGTTTTACCATATCAAAATAAAATCCCTTTCCTGGACGACCAGGTTTCGCAAGCAGATTGAAAGTGCACTACCACACTTCACATTTGGCCTACCATACCTCCATCAGCATAACCCATGTATGACATTTTCCATCTGCTTCATCAAAATCATGCATGAGACCAACCAATGGGGCCCCCACCCTCAGAAAAACACATTCCTCACATCGTTAGTGAGATAAAACGTTCATGTTTTGGGGAACCTGTCTTTGTGTTTTGTACAAAACAAACCCCATTATTTTATTCTTTTGGTAAGTGTACAAAGACCGCAAATGGTCCACTACATCCCCCCACCCACCCATTTATTTTTTCTCCCATGGCAGTAGTCCCTGGTCACCCTTAGTCATAGTATCACACCCTCATGCAAAATTCACCATGACATCATTCATAATGAGTTTATACCCCCCCTGAAATTCCTACCAGCTCCAGGGAATTCCCCATCAGAATTAGTTATGACTATCACCAAGTTTCTTTTTATAAACTGACCTTGGGCCACTAAATCCCCATCATTAGTTTTGAGTCACCCCTCACCATCATTCCTATGCTAAAATGATGAAATCCAGGATCCTGATCCTCTGTATCAATGACCCCCTCATTTGGTTGAGGCTTCCTTTTTTTCGACATCAACAAATCTTTTCCAAAAAAGAAGCGATACCTTGGATCACCCCTCTCCACAAAAAGGGCATCCTCGGGGTGGAACTGTGGGAGACATCATTGCCCATAGATGTCATCGATCCTCCTAACATTCGAATACAACACAAGCTTTCATGTCAAGATTGTATCGTACCTTAAAAACATTTCACTTTGATTAAATTCGTCAAAGACCCGTGCCTTTATAAGTGTCTCTTTCAACAATGCTTACACAAGAATGTCCCATCTAGCGCCTATGCGTACAATGCACATTTATATGCCATACCAAGTTTATGCATATGGGTACCACTTTACACCTATCGTCAAAGAAAAACACCCCTAAGGGTGTCAGCAATCGTCGTCATCAACCAACATATGACTACCATACTAGTGACACAGACAGAACCTGCATCTGTCAGGTAGATTTGTTTAGCTAGCCAAAGCATCATGAGCATAGGACATGCAATCCTCATAGAAAATTTTTATATATTCTATTATACCATTTCTTACAGGGATCCCACAGGACATGGCCACTCTTCCACCTAGTGCAGGGTGTCCCCAACTCTAAGCTACATGCAGGTCTCTCTCTCTCTCTCCACATAATACACAGAAAATAAACTATAATGTATTTCGGCTATACAGTTCTTCCTAGACCTCACACATTAGGTGGTAATTTTCATCACTGGAAAATCGGACAAATGAAGATGACATTATTTAATATCATTTAGAAGGATTTACAAGGCTAAGAGACATTAGAGAATCTAAAGTATTTAAAAATATCTAAGGTCTGAGAGGAAAAATAAAATTGTGCACAGAAGGAACAAGTTAAATGTGCCTTTGCACGCATAATTCTTCGATAAGTGCGCCTTTACGCGACTTTTCCTCAAAAATCTGCACGGTCCTGTGAGTGGCGGAAGTCAATTTCCGGTACCACAAGGAACACTCCAGGACATTGATCCCACACTTGAGGCCACCTAAGGACAGCTACCCAAGCGTCCTTAGGACCTCAAAGGAGCACATAATGGAATAAATGTGGCACACAATGTAATCACCCTCCTCTCTTGGGTCACCATCCACAATGTACCAAGAGAGGGAAGGAGGATTTGAATTCTCCTATAAAATGCCACCAAGAGATGAACAATATGAGAACACATTTTTATGTTGTCTAGAGCAGAGATAGAGGGGACTCAGTTGTTGGCCATCCAAAAACTCCAGTCCACCATAGTAGAGAGAGGGAGGCTTTGTGCCAAGGCAGCTCGAAAGTAAAGAAATTCTTGCATCAGGACTTGGAGATCCATAGTTTCAAGGGCCTCTTGGCAAGTGGGTTAAAGTTTCATCCTCATTTCCTACCAGCACTCAATAAGAGGGGATGTAAGCATTTCCATTTGGATTATTGAAGTTGTTTGACTCTATTTAGAGATTTTTTTTTATTTTTTTTAGGTTTAGTTTATTTTTTTTATGTTTGAATATGCATGCTATTTCTCTATCTAGTATGTTTATGTTTTAGCATGTTCCACTAAATTTCTTGACTCCATATTTTTTCGACGTGTGACCAATAAATTAAGAAGGAAAAACAACCCCACTTAAGCAAGTGTGATTTGGTACATTCGTGCACCAAACACACCAACACAATAGTGATAACATAAGTGGGAAAATATTTCAGCTCAATGTTTTGTATAGGTTGAGGTCTATTATTGGGATTAGAAATTGGTTATGTAGGTAGTTGTGCTGGTCGAGGAGGGTTAAATAATTTTTGCATCTGTTGTGAAGATGGATTGATGTTTTAAGGTAGGTTTAAGGGTTTTTTTACAGGAGGTGGTAATGATAATGAGGTTTGTTGAAGGTAAGGGGGGTTATACCATTGCTGGAATTGAGGGATATTCAATGCATAAGGCATGCAGGGTGGACATTGTTACTGAGTATATGGAGGTTCTTGGTTTTGAGACTGAAAATTATTCCCATAAGGATTTCCTCTCCATCCTTGGTTCCAAGGTGAACTTTGACGTGGTTGTATGGGCCATGAGGGATAAAATGGATCATAACTCCATGGTTGATTTTGGGAAAAACCTTGCATATTAGGATCTTGATAAGTATTATCATTTCCCCTCCTCCACGATGGTTTCCTAGTTGATTGAGGAAACTCACTAGTTCCCTTCCCCCCCCCCTTTTAAATGGCTTGTAATCCAAGAGAGGAGGTGTTGGAACAGGGTCTCCTGCAAGCTGTGAATCTGGTCCATTTTGTATAATTTTTATTATATTTAGTATAGCACGGCAGTTTTGGGGTGGGTCAAAGCCCCTAATACATTGTAAGTGGGCAAAGGGTAGACCAATGGTCTACAAACTATGGTTTGTGGACCATTGGATGTGTTTATCAGCGGTTGTCATTGATGTCAACCCAAGCAGCACCAGGGGCTAACCCAATATTGCATGGGAATTTTGACCTACCAAATTAATATATTCTGGGTCAATAATTCTTTTGACAATTTATACGTGTTGAGATGTTTCCGTTGATATATGGCACGCCATGTAATTCTTCATAGTTTGAGAGATATTCATGTTTGAAGTTTGTACCCCTAGTTAGTGGGCTAAAACCCCATGGGGTTGGGGCATGGGTCATTGAAAAGTCATAATTAATATTTTTTAAGCCCCTAAAATCCCTCTCACTTTCACTTGTTGAAGTCTCTCTCAACTTAAGCATTTATATAAATTGTGATCTTCATTTCCTCCTTAGGCAATGAATTCGGCCATCTGAAACAGGTCATCGTGGAATTGGTGCTCTAACTTTGTTTCTACGAAGGTTCAGAAGCTGAAATTTTTATGAGGTGAAGCCAAAATCTTGAGGAAGCTACTGTAAAAATTTTAGATCAATGTGCGCAATATTTTTGGAGATATGAACTATGGAATTCAGGGATTTTGCAGGCTCCTGAAATTCATCTCAAAGAAGTGACCTTGGTAAAATCGTCATAACTCTCTCTATGAGTATAGGATTGGAATTACATGAAAAGTGACAGATAGCGCATAGTCTGTAGTTTTCTCTCTATCAGTTTTAGAGCCAAATGAAGAAAAATTGACACGTGGCATGCCATACAAGTGCACTCTGCTGAAACAATCCATAATTAGGGCATTGTGATAGATTGGGTATAACTCTCTCTTGAAGAATCCAAATTGGGTTAGACCTATGGAATTGGAAATACGACTCAGAGGACTACTACAAGACTGAAAATTAGATATTGAGAATCTGAAATAGCAGAGAGACACTAGATTCAATATCGAGCTCCTAGAAGGAAAGAAAAAGCTAGATCATGTGTTGTCAAGGGTTGCAAAGGACCAGACTTTCTATGGAAGCAGAGAAAAGCAAGGTGTAGCAGAGGGTAGCATGAAAAGAGTAGCAACCAAGGTGCATAACAGAAACAATAATTTCATCATATGAAGTCTTCAAGTGGGAAGCACTGCATACAGTCATTGTAAAGGTATCATTGTACTTAGTCATTGTAAATACATTATTGTACAAATTGTACTAGTGTCTATCTGCCAAGGGTTGAAGAGGCAATGTTGGGAGGTATAGGATCATCATTAGGTGGTTGTGTCAAAGTTTGGGTTATGGTATAGTATATCTTCTTCTTCTACATCATTCTATATCATTGTAAAGTGGACCATTTTCCCTGGTACGGGAATCAATTCTTCTTTTATTCTTCTATAGGGTGGTAGGGTGGTGCTAGGGTGAGTTGTAGCTCATTAGGTGTTGGGGCATCTGTTCAGTTGACTACTGAAGAATCTTGGGCTTTGGAGCGTCCATCCAGTGGGAGCTAGAGAAGAGTGCTTTTCTAGATTCTAGGAAGTTGGAGCTTTATTTTCAATTAGAGTTGAATATTAAATAATTATTAGAAAAACATTAAGTGGTTTTTTTCCCGGAGTGGGTTTCCACCTTAAAAACTGTGTGCATTTTTGTTCCTCTTGTTTTTTGCTATCATTGTACAAACACTGATAATAATTGAAGATTAACTAATTCTCTAATTGAAAGGAATACTGATTCACCCCCGCCCTCCCCCTCCTCTTAGTATTTCCAACAATTGGTATCAGAGCTTGGTTCCTTCAATAGCAGTTTAACAGCTGGGAGGTCATGGAGCATACCAAGAATGTTGTACCTCTATTCAATGAAAATAATTATGCACTCTATAAAGGAAGAATGGAGGTCTATCTCTTGGCACAAGGTTATGAAGTATGGGACACTTTTCAAAATGGATTTACATCAACCGTGGATGAACAAGGTAAGAAGAATTTGGTAAATTATGAAAAAGAAAAGAATATTATTATCAGTGGACTTATTGAATCTGCTTATCATAAGGTGTTGGGTTGTAAAACTGCCAAAAAATTATGGGACAACCTTGAGAATATATATGCAGGTGACTCAAATGTCAAAGAAGCAAAGCTTCAAATCTATAGAGAAAAATTTGAGCAACTCAAGATTAAAGAAGATTGCAACATTGTTGCATACTTCCAATACGTTGATGAAATAACCAATACTCTGGAAGGATTGGGAGAGCTAGTTGACGAGAAGACTATTATACAAAAGATTCTTATAACGTTACTAGGGAGATTCAACCCAAAGGTATCGGTCTTAGAATACAGTGAAAATATAGACAAACTCAACAAGGAATAATTACATGGAGTTCTCATAGCATATGAAATGAGACTTGATGAAGAAAAGGGTACTTCAAATCTAGAAACTGTGTTCGTTGCATCTAAGCAAACCAATAAGGAAAAACAACATTCAATTGAAATGACATGCACCTGCAAGTGTGAAGAAAAGGGAGATGATGGAGAAGGTCTTTCAGATGAAGAATATGCTTACTTTACGAGAAAACTAAAACCTGGTAAGGGAAAATTCAAAGGTAAACTTCCATTGATATGTTTCAGTTGTGGTGAGGTTGGGCATTTCGTAGAAAAATGTCCGAACAAAAGTGATGGCAACTCAAAAGGAAAGAAAGGCTTTAAGAAATTCAAAAAGAAAGGAGAAAAGAAAGGATCCAAAAGGAACTTTCTCTCTAAAGAAGATAGCTCATCATTGTTGGGAAAAATACTCAGAGGGCGGGGGTGAATCAGTATTTAGGGCATACTCAAATCTTTTTACTTTTTCATGCTCTAAAACCCATACGCTACTTTACTTCATCAGACTCGCGTATATACGTGGATACCCTTTACTAAACTCGTGTATGTACATAGATCTTAATATGCAATTAGTTCTTTACTTAGATCCTTGCATTTATTCATTCATCAGATGTTTATATAGCAATAGACATGTGCAATAATAACAGAATAAGTCATCACACATAAGCATCACACATGAACACCAGGATTTTAGGTGGAAACCCAAGTCGGGAGAAAACCACCGCTGCCGTTGCTCAGCCTTCAATATTTTATTATAGAGAAAACATCTTACAACATATGTGTTGGCGCAGCCTCCTACCAGAAGACGTTGGTGCACCCACCGCGTCGTTTACTTCAGCCTCTCCTGGAAGGGAGCTACGACCCCCTGCTCTCATTTACCAGCCTCTCCTGGAAGGGAGCTACGACCCCCTGATCTCGTTTACCAGCCTCACCTGGAAGGGAGCTACAACCCCCTGACTGAAGGCTACAACCCTTAGCACCACTATGGACCACGTTTCATCAATTTTCATACTAGATCCAAAGCTTCCTTCAGAACACAACTTGCAAGCCACGTTTCATCATATTTTTAGACTGGACCCACTCCACACATTTAAGCTCAATCATACATCAAAACTGATACTTATCAATTCAGACAACCCAGAACTGTAGAATACAGATAGCAGTAACACAGCAGAACAGATCAAACATTTCTTACCATAGACTTCAGCAAACCCTAGTTTTTCATACGTGCTTTCCTTTCACTGATACCGCGTATATACGCGCCTTCAACCATACAAACCCGCGTATACTTCTGTACATATTACAGAGCTAATTTTACTGCCCATACGCGCTTTCTTTTCAGCAAACCCGCATATATACGGGCTTGCTCTGCGGCGAACTAGCGTATAGTTCTTCAGACATTTAGGTCATTGCAATTCTTCAAAACAGATACATCACTCAGATTTTACCCTTTACTTCAGACAGATGTTCGCCTCATCTCAGATCTAATCATTCCATAAACAGATCTAGCAGATACAAATACATTCCAGATCTAGATTTCCTTCTTCATCATTTCTTCATTGGTGCATCATACATTCATATCTTTCATTCAACTGTAACCCTTTCCATTCGTATATGCTTCGTAGAGAAGTATTCATTCAAGCTCGTACTTCTACATAAATTCACACAATGAATTTCTTTCTCCTTATATAGGTTTACCCTTTATCAATACCCTGAGCCAAAACCACATTACTTTCGATGGTATTCCTGGACGGGGTCACATAGACGAATCATTACTTAATACAATGGGTCAATACCATGGTGGTTACCCCTGGTTTTACATATTTAGGGCGATTTTTCCCATACGCGACTTGGCACGTTATTTCCCGCGTGCATACGCTACTTTGTCTAGACAAATCCGCGTATGCCTTGAGACATACTCTTTTCATCATGTTCTAGCACATACTGACATTCCTTCCATCATTACCTTCTGTACTCATTGTATATACATCAGATTTACATCATTTAACAAGTTCATCAAGACATATTTCATTAGGGACAACTTCATCAATTAGGTTTCCATCATCTTCATCAAGTGGGTTGCCATCAAGGACAACACTCAGCATCATATTGCCAACAATCTCCCCCTTTGGACTTGATGGAAACCACGATGGTGTTTGATCACTACAACAGATATAACCATTATATCATAACCATGTTACTCTACCCTTATTCAAACACCATGTCACTCTCCCCCTTTGACATCAAGGGCAAAGGGCGGATCAACACCAACACAAGGTTTTTCTCCTCATGTCGAAGGAAGCGTTTTGCAGATCTGATGTACACTGAAGTGACCATGCTCCCCCTTAGTTCATGCTGATCCTACAAACATATTTTTCAATGAAGTACATGACTCTATGACCTTCCTATCACCAATGACTCATACTTACATCAAAGATCCATCCGAGTGGATTTACATATGAGACTCAAATACCCAACCAAGTGGGTTTACACATCTCAACTCAACTACCCAACCAAGTGGGTTTACAAATTTGACTCAGCTACCCAACCAAGTGGGTTTACAAATTTTGACAAGTCCTTACATGACTGAATATTACAATTTTACATCATGGGTCTCAAGAAGACCTTTTTATCAAATTACAAGTATGAATTTTTATGACCAATACCAAAAATACCTCAAGAGAGAGATCATATTTTAGAATCATCATAATGCCAACAATGCATTATACTCAACAAGACTAGTGCTCCCCCTGAAAATGTGCATCCAAACATCCTTTCCATATGACCAAGGTTCCTCCTTATCTTGTGCAACTTGAACACCTTCAGCAGCAAGTCATCAGCAACAATTTCTGCATGATCTGTCCATATTTCTGAATCATAAGACTTCCATCTCATCAAAAGATATTCTTCATCAAATAGCAATCCGGGCTCATCCATAAACTTCATCATAAGAAACCATGTATCATTTCATTATCATTTAGAACTGAGAAATAAGCAGATACATTGCCAATAATAAAATCATCAGTAGTCAGACTGATGCTCCCCCTGGACTGGTACTCATGATCTTCGGCTGCCATATTAATTTTCCTTATCATAAAGGCATACGCGTCTATGTCTGATGGAACTCGCGTGTATACATGGCTTGGGTTCATCAAACCCGCGTATGGAAAGTGAAATGTGGAAAATTTCACATTCCTCCATCTCCCCCTGAATTTGTACCTCTTGTACCTGTTTTCTTCACATCAGATGCTCTTGTCAGAAATAAAAATAACCAGAATAACTAAATCAACCATGAGAATCATTATACATCGCTCCCCCTGTGATGATACATTTGCAAATCCTTATAATGTATCTCACTTCATTCTGCAATCATTAAGAGAAGTAAGCTTCAGAAGCTGATGACTGCAGTAGGGTCAGAATTCCCTACGTTTTTGACCGGTGCCTCTTCTTTTTCCAGCTTTGCTTGTGACTTTTTATAGGGTGCTGGAAATTATCAGCTTTGTTCATCATACTTATCCTGTAATTAGTAGCCTTATGACCAAATGAGTTACAATAGAAGCAGCATCCCTGAAAGCAGCCTTTCTTTCTATGCAATTCTTTACCAATCAAATCCCTTTCTTTTGTGAAACTATCATCATCCATGGTAGATGCCATGAGTATTCGTAGATTGTTGTCAGAGCCTTCTTCATCCTCGCTTGACACTTCATCACTATCTTCATTTGTATAGTAACTCTTTCCCTTTTCAAATTGTTTCCCTTTACCATGATTTTCTTCATAAGGACATTTAGCAGCATAATGACCAACTCTTCCACAATTAAAACATTTGAAGGGAATCTTACCTTTGAATCTTCCGGTTCCTAGTTGAAGTTTTCTCACAAAATTTGCTTCTTCTTCTTCTGATATATAATTTGATTCTTTGACAACTTCCTTTTCCTTTTCACATGCCTTAAAAGCAGCTTCTCTATTTTGAGAGGGACCCCCTTTTCTCATTTCAAAATCAGTCAGGATACCATGTAGTTGAACAATAGTCAGAGTTTGTAGATCTTGCTTTTCTTCAAGAGCAGACACTTTAGATTCAAATTTTGAAGTCAAAGATCTTAAGACATTTTCTACCAGAGTAGTATCGGTTATGGTTTCACCCAAATTTCTCATTCGATTTACAATATCATCTAAACGTAAGAAGAAACTGGCAATACTCTCATCACTATGCATCTTCAAATTTTCATATTCAATTCTAAGGGTTTGGAGCTTTGCACTTTTTACCTTTGCATCGCCTTCATAACTTAGAATGATTTTGTCCCATATTTCCTTTGCTGTATTCAGCTGCATGACTTTGACAAACTCTGATTCAGTTAAGCTACCTGTTATAGCGTTGACCGCTTTTGCATTTGATTCATAATTCTTCCTTTCAGTTGGATCTGTTGGTGTAGCAGCAGGATATTGATATCCGTGTTCAACCATGGCCCATACATCCGCTCCCATAGACTGAAGATAAGATCTCATCCTCATTTTCTAGAATAATAGATTACTTCCATTGAATAGAGGTGGCCTTATAGAAAATACTCCTTCACGACTTCCCATTGCGACGGATCTCCTTCAAGCAATCAAGATTCTGCAGAAGGACCTGCTCTGATACCAATTTTTGGGAAAAATACTGAGAGGGGGGGTGAATCAGTATTTAGGGCATACTCAAATATTTTTACTTTTTCATGCTCTAAAACTCATACGCTACTTTACTTCATCAGACTCGCGTATATACGCGGATACCCTTTACTAAACTCGTGTATATACAGAGATCTTAATATGCAATTAGTTATTTACTTAGATCCTTGCATTTATTCATTCATCAGATGTTTATATAGCAACAGAAATGTGCAGTAATAACAGAATAAATCATCACACATAAGCATCACACATGAACACCAGGATTTTAGGTGGAAATCCAAGTCGGGAGAAAACCACCGCTGCCGTTGCTCAGCCTTCAATATTTTATTATAGAGAAAACATCTTACAACATATGTGTTGGCGCAGCCTCCTACCAGCACGTAGGCACCCACCTGCGCTCGTTTACCAGCCTCTCCTGGAAGGGAGCTACGACCCCCTGCTCTCGTTTACCAGCCTCTCCTGGAAGGGAGCTACGACCCCTTGATCTCGTTTACCAGCCTCACCTGGAAGGGAGCTACAACCCCCTGACTGAAGGCTACAACCCTCAGCACCACTATGGACCATGTTTCATCAATTTTCATACTAGATCCAAAGCTTCCTTTAGAACACAACTTGCAAGCCACGTTTCATCATATTTTTAAACTGGACCCACTCCACACATTTAAGCTCAATCATACATCAAAACTGATACTTATTAATTCAGACAACCCAGAACTATAGAATACAGATAGCAGTAACACAGCAGAACAGATCAAACATTTCTTACCACAGACTTCAGAAAACCCTAGTTTTTCATACGCGCTTTCCTTTCAGCGTCACAGTGTATATACACACCTTCGACCATACAAACCCGCGTATACTTCTGTACATATTACAGAGCTAATTTTACTGCCCATACGCGCTTTCTCTTCAGCAAACCCGCGTATATACGTGCTTACTCTGCGGCGAACTAGCGTATAGTTCTTCAGACATTTAGGTCATTGCAATTCTTCAAAACAGATACATCACTCAGATTTTACCCTTTACTTCAGACAGATGTTCGCCTCATCTCAGATCTAATCATTCCATAAACAGATCTAGCAAATATAAATACATTCCAGATCTAGATTCCCTTCTTCATCATTTCTTCATTGGTGCATCATACATTCAGATCTTTCATTCAACTGTAACCCTTTCCATTCAGATATGCTTCAAAGAGAAGTATTCATTCAAGCTCAGACTTCTTGCACACCTTTGCACAATGAATTTCTTCTCCTTATATAGGTTTACCCTTTATCAATACCATGAGCCAAAACCACATTACTTTCGATGGTATTCCTGGACGAAGTCACATAGACGAATCATTACTCAATACAATGGGTCAATACCATGGTGGTTACCCCTGGTTTTACATATTTAGGGCGCTTTTTCCCATACGTGACTTGGCACGTTATTTCCCGTGTGCATACGCTACTTTGTCTAGACAAATCCGCATATTCCTTGAGACATACTCTTTTCATCATGTTCTAGCACATACTAACATTCCTTCCATCATTACCTTCTGTACTAATTGTATATACATCAGATTTACATCATTTAACAAGTTCATCAAGACATATTTCATCAGGGACAACTTCATCAATTAGGTTGCCATCATCTTCATCAAGTGGGTTTCCATCAAGGACAACACTCAGCATCATATTTCCAACAATCATACGATGAAGAAAGTGACAGAAAAGAAGAAGCCAATGAGAAAGTATTTTTTATGGCCAAGCACAATAAAAAAGAAGTACCAAACAATGAAGAAGAAGGGTTGACCATAGAATAATTTTATGAGGAGGCAATCAAGCTTATAAAGAGCTTAATGCTGAGAAGATCCATTCAAATACTCTTGAAGAACAAGTTCAAGGTCTCAAAATTGAGGTTGAAGAACACAAATGTATTGAAGAGTCACTTCAAAAGAAGTTGGAAGAAAGCAACCAAGAAAGGGAAGCATTAGAAGCCGAAGTAGTCTCGCTGCATAAGGAAATGAAGATGGGAAAAATTGTCCAAAAATATGCCAACAACTCAAGGGCATTGGAAGAACTCATCAATAATCAACGATCTTACAATGACAAAACTGGCCTCAGTTACAAAGAAGAATAAGCAGGACCTTCTACAACAAAATACAATGAACCTATGAGATCCGATGTACATGTAGACTTCATTGTACAAGATTCGCAAGCACATCCTTGGAAGACGATTCCTCGACAAAGATTTTCATCTAGGTACCAACATATTTTTCATGTCTATTGTTATTCATGTGGAAAATTTGGTCATAAAGTTGTAGAATGTTGCACGTACCCTAGGAACCAATAAAATTCCAAGAGATTCTTCAAATATGAACCTCCCAGGGCTCAACGAAACATCAATAGATTTGAACATTTAAGAAATAATATGGAATGTTACAAATTTCAAAACTTTGGACACATAGCCAGAGACTGCAGACTTGAAAATCCTCTAGAAGAATCTTTGAAGCCACAGAATGAACGAACATGGAAGAAGAAGAAGACTGATAATTGTGCTCTCGCTCTCAAGGCTCAAAAAAATAGAGGTGTGAGGTATGTTGACAGCGGTTGCTCAAAGCATAGGACTGGAGATAAAAGGAAATTTGTATCTCTGAAAGAGAAGAAGGATGGAACCATATCCTTTGGAAATTATGGATCTTCAAATGTTATAGGATCAGGTACCTTCATTCTCGGAAGCAAAGATGTTATAGCCAAGAATTTTCTGTTGGTCGAAAACATGAATCACAATCTGCTCAGTGTTGGACAAATGTGTGATCAAGGACACACAATGCTATTCAACTCCACAAAATGTGAAATCAGGAAAGGCAGGTATGGAAAAATTGTGGCTATAGCAAGTCGAGCTCCAAATGACACGTATGTTATGGATGAAGCAACTAAAGCATGTCTACTAGCTAAAGAAGATGAAAGCTGGTTATGGCACAAACGAATGGGTCACATAAACTTTGACAATCTTGTCAGGATAAGCAAAAAGGAAGAAGTACGAGAAATGTCTAAAATCTCAAAACCTTCCAACACACTATGTGAGGCATGTCGGCATGGCAAGCAGACAAAATTCCAATTTAAAACAAAAGAACACTTTGCATCACATCCATTGGAATTGATACATACTGATCTATGTGGTTCCGTGAGAACAAAAGGCTTAGACAGAGAATTATGTTTCATGATAATGATAGATGACTATACCAGGATGATAGTCGTCAGTTTCCTAAAGAAAAAATATGAAGCATTTGAGTGCTTTAAGATCTATAAGGAGTTGGTTGAAAATTAAACTGATTTGAAAATAAAGTGTTTAAGATTAGATAATGGTGGAGAATTCACTTCCAAATTATTTCAGCAATACTGTGACGAAAATGGAATAAAAAGGCAATTTTCAACAGCACGAACACCTCAGCAAAATGGAGTTGTTGAAAGAAAGAACGGAACCATACAGGAAATGGGTAGAACAATGTTGAAGGACTCAAAATTGGATGAAAATTTCTGGGTTCAAGCAATTGATATGGCAGTCTTCATTATCAACCAAAGTCTTCTCATAAATAATTGCAACAAGACTCCACATGAATTATGGAAAGGAAAACTAGCTAATGTAAAATATTTCAGAATCTTCGGAAGCAAATGTTATATCAAAAGAGAAGATCAAAATTTGGGTAAGTTTGAATCACATGTTGATGAAGGTATCTTTGTTGGTTACTCACGCAAAAGTAAGGCCTATAAATGCTATAATCTAAGATGAAAACGGATAGTGGAGAGCATAAATGTTACATTTGACGAATATGGTGTTCTAGCGAGTAATGATGAGGATCTAGAATCTTTGAAACTTGAGACAGAGGCTCAAAAAGACGCAAATAAAATTGTAGAACAAGAGGCAACTTTCAACGAGGAAGAAGTAAACAATGATCATCAAGATATACTAGAACAACAACAAGAAGCTCCTCCAAGGAGAACAAAAGAGTGGATTCAAAAGAACCATCCATCAAATCAAATCATTGGTGACATAAATGAAGGTCGACAGCTTCATTCATCACAACAAGCTCACGTTGATTTTCTAGCAACCTTTGAACCTAGTATTTTTGAGGAAGCCAGCCAAAATGAACATTGGGTAGTAGCTATGAATGAAGAATTAGATCAAATTGAGAAGAATAACACCTAGGAATTAATTCCACAACCAAAAGATAAAAATTTCATTGGGACTAAATGGGTGTTCAATAACAAATTGAATGAAGATGGGTAGGTTACTAGAAACAAATCAAGATTGGTTTTCAAAGGCTATGCACAAGTGGAAGGAATTGATTTCGACAAAAAATTTGCACCAGTTGCCAGAATGGAAGCCATCCGAATGTTTCTCGCCTATGCATGTTCAAGAAAAATCAAATTCTACAAAATGGATGTTAAGTCAGCATTTCTAAATGGAGAATTAGAAGAAGAAGTTTACATCGAGCAACTTGAAGGTTTTCTACTGTCACAAAAAGAAGACTATGTCTGCAGGTTAAAGAAGGATCTATATGGTCTCAAGCAGGCTCCCAGAGCATGGTATGCTCGTCTTGATGGATATCTACGTCAACAAGGGTTCAAGAAAGGTACTATTGATAGCAATCTTTATGTACAAATAGATAAAGATAATTTAACAATCGTTGAGGTATATGTGGATGATATAATATTTGGTAGCAATGATGATTGACTAAGTAAGAAATTTTCTACAAAGATGCAAAGTGAGTTTGAGATGTCTTTACTTGGTGAGTTGAAAAACTTCTTAGGGCTTCAAATATCTCAGCAAGATAAAGGAATATTTATATGTCAAGCCAATTACATCAAGGAAATGCTCAAGAAATTTAAAATGGAAGATTGCAAACCCGTCCTTACTCCGATGGTAACAGGTTGCAAATTGAGCATAGATGACTCATCTAAGGATGTGGATCAGAGGTTGTACAGATCTATGATTGGTAGTATTCTATATGTAACAGCCTCTAGGCTAGATGTTATGTGAGCAGTTAGACAAGTAGCAAGATTCCAAGAAGCACCAAAAGAATCACATATTATTGTCGTCAAAATAATTCTTCGATATCTAAAGGGCACATAAGAATATGGCTTGTGGTATTCCAAGGGTAACAATATCATTATTCAAGCCTTAATAGATGTAGATTGGGTAGGAAGCGTTGATGATCATAAGAGTACTAGTGGAGCAGCATTCTATCTAGGTGGTTGTCTTGTATCATGGTTGAGCAAAAAGCAAACTTCAATCTCATTATCTACAATGGAAGCAAAATACATTGTAGCAACATCATATTATACTCAAGTCCTTTGGATGAAACAAAATTTTCAAGACCTTCAAGTACAATTCAGTGAGCCTATTCCCATATTCTATGACAACACTAGTGCCATCAGCATCTCCAAGAATCCTGTCATGCATTCAAAAACAAAACACATTCCGATCAAATATCATTTTGTTAGAGAAAAAGTCGCTTAAAATAATAGAAAACTTGATTATGTTTGTACAAAAGAAAAAATTGCTGATATCTTCACTAAACCTTTACCTCGTGAAGCATTTGAATATCTTCATCAAAAGCTTGGGTTTCTCCCAATTTCTCATTAGATTACAGGTCTGCAGGACGATTGTGTGTTAGGGGGAGTGGAAGTGTGTACAGGTCCGCAGGATGGTTGTGTTTTAGGGGGAGTTACCCTTTTCCATTGATGTCAAAGGGGGAGAGAATTTTGTAGGAAGAGGTGTCATGATCATAGGGGGAGTACTTGTGTTGCCATCAATGCCAAAGGGGGAGATTCTTGGTCAACGATTGTCATTGATGTCAACCCAAGCAACACCAAGGGCTAACCCAATATTGCATGGGAATTTTGACCTACCAAATTAATATATTCTTGGTAAATAATGCTTTTTATGGTTTCTACTTGTTGAGATGTTTCCGTTGATATATGGCACACCATGTAATTCTTCATGGTTTGAGAGATATTCATGTTTGAAGTTTGTACCCCTAGTTAGTGGGCTAAAACCCCATGGGGTTGGGCAAGGGTCATTGAAAAGTCATAATTAATATTTTTTAAGCTCCTAAAATCCCTCTGATGTTCACTTGTTGAATCCCCTCTCAACTTAAGAATTTATATAAATTGTGATCTTCATTTCCTCCTTAGGCAAGGGATTCGACCATATGAAACAGGTCATCTTGGAATTTTCACTCTAACCTTTTTTCCAGGAAGGTTCAGAAGCTGAAACTTTTAGGACGCGAAGCCGAAATCTTGAGGAAGCTGCTGTAAAAATTTCAGATCAAGGTACGCAACATTTTTTGAGATATGATCTGTGGAAGTCGGGGTTTTTGCAGGCTCCTGAAATTCATCTCAAAGAAGTGACCTTGGTAAATTCGTCATAACTCTCTCTCTGAGTATCGGATTGGAATTATGTAAAAATTGGTAGATAGAAAGTAGTTTGCAATTTTCTCTCTATCAATTCTAGAGCCAAATGAAGAAATAGTGACACATGGAATTTCGTACAAGTTCGCTCTGCTAAAACAATCCATAATTAGGGCATTGTGAGAGATTGGGTATAACTCTCTCTTGAAGAATCCAAATTGCGTAAGACCTATGGCATTAGAAATATGACTCAGAGGAATAATATAAGACCAAAAATCAGATATTAAGGATCTGAAATAATAGAGATACACCAGATTCAATATCAAGCTCCTAGAAGGCAAGAAAATGCTAGATCATGTGTTGTCAAGGGTTGCAAAGGACCAGACTTTCTATGGCAGCAAAGCAAATCAAGGTGCAGCAGAGGGTAGCATGAAAAGAGCAGAAACCAAGGTGCATAACAGCAGCAAGAAGTTCATCATATGAAGTCTTCAAGTGGGCAACACTACATACAATCATTGTAAAGGTATCATTGTACTTAGTCATTGTAAATACATTATTGTACAAATTGTACTAGTGTCTATCTGCCAAGGGTTGAAGAGGCAGTGTTGGGAGGTCTAGGATCATCATTAGGTGGTTGTGTCAAAGTTTGGTTTATGGTCTAGTATATCTTATTCTTCTACATCATTCTATATCATTGTAAAGTGGACCATTTTCCCTGGTACGGGAGTCCATTCTTCTTTTATTATTCTATAGGGTGCTAGGGTGGTGCTAGGGTGAGTTGTAGCTCATTGGGTGTTGGGGCATCCATTCAATTGGCTACTGAAGAATCTTGGGCATTGGAGTGTCCATCCAGTGGGAGCTGGAGAAGAATGATTTTCTAGATTCTAGGAAGTTGGAGCTTTATTTTCAATTGGAGTTGAATATTAAAGAATTATTAGAAAAGCATTAGGTGGTTTTTGTCTTGAAGTGGGTTTCCACCTTAAAAAATGTGTGCATTTGTGTTCCTCTTGTTTTCTGCTATCATTATACAAACACTGATAATAATTGAAGATTAACTAATGCTCTAATTGAAAGGAATACTGATTCACCCCCCCTCTTAGTATTTCCAACATGATGCGTAGGCTAAAGTACTATAAATAGTTGAACCTTTTTGAGTCAATAGGTAGGAATGAATAGATATTGATGCTAAGTGAAAACTTTTAGATTTGGGATTGGGTTATATGGTTAGGACTCCTGCTGGCTATGTGCACGGAGATCCTTTGTCCGACTATGTGCAGACCCTGCTGGCGATGTGCACAGGTGGGTTTTGGGGTATGTAAGAGACTTTTTGATCAATAACATATTTGAAGTATCATGAATATCTGATGTTGTTTGATCTATATGGTTATGGTTATTTTGGACTCGAATTATATGTGATTCTGTTACAAGCTGCGAATGATATGTGTTTATGAGTTGCGAATTATCTGTGTTATGATAATTGTATCTACAATCTGATTAGCTCTATTGCGAATATATTTTTTATGCTTATACTTCGTTTTCCACACATGGATGTGATCCTGTTATATAAATATGGTAAAACTATACTCTAGTTAATCATTGAAAGCCCTGCAAATGACCTCTGACTGCGTAGATCTGATAGTTGCCGAATGATTTGACTTACCTGCTCTCTCTCTCTCAGGGTGAGGAAACCTGGTTCCAGCACCCACCCATACTGCTTCGGGTGAGACTTTGGCCTACGCAAGCAGGTCACTACCGAAAGGGCCAGTAGTATAGGGGTTTGTTGGAAAACCTTAAGCTTCAAACCTAGGTTAGGACCCCTCAAGCCAACAAATGGTTTCGTTGCTGGGACCGGGAGCATTTTGAGAGAGGGATCTGATAATGCTAAGGTTGTACTGGAAACTTTAAAGAAAAGAAATTGATGAATGGTTCGAATGGAAAGTTCAGGAATTCACAGTGAAATAAAACCGCAGTAAGAGGTTGACCACCGAAGAGTGGAAAAATAGGTATATTTTCACATAGATCTATGAGATCTTCTTTGTAACTATTGTGATCGAGCTCCAGGAGTGGTTCGCAAGGTTGGTAGAATTTCAAAATTGTTGGAAGGACGAGCGGGTCACACAGTGGACCCCAGAATTGATCTAGCAGTTAGAGAAGGCTAATAACACTATCACTTGCAGAGTATACCACTGGGTGGACAGCGTGCTAGGGGGATTCGTGATGGAATTTTCCATCGATCAATTTGTGTCCTATTCCGAAGTAGAGCGAATATTATTCAAAGGATTTAGGGGTAAGTTTCTGAATACTTTACCATTTTTTATTAAGATATTACTATGCGAAAAAAGTATTATATGTAGCCACACCAAATGAATGACATTTGATCTTGATGGAAGTACAACGCGAAGCGGAAAATACTATCAGACCAACCTAGAAGGAGGTAGATCTATCTACAGCCTGGTAAGAGAAGAAGTTGCGTAGATTCCTCCAGCCACACCACTTTCAAAATAGCGTAGGGGTAAGAATTCACCTACGCCTACACCACCAAAAGACAATATGGCTGCGCACATGAAATTGCCTACCTTTAAAGGCATGGGAGATGAGGACATGGAGCAGTTCTGGTTTCTTGCAGAATGAGTATGGACTGTGCAGAACGTAGCTACTGACACAGTGAAGAGGGCACAGATGTCCCTTGCATTCAAAGGAAGAGCTTTGGATTGGTACATGGGATACATCAGACAGCATTCAAACTCAACCATCGAAGAGATCAAGAACGACTTAAAACAACAATTCAAGAAGCCTAAGTCCTTATCTCAAATAGTTGTCGATCTAAAGGATTTCAAGCAAGGGCCTTATGAATTGGTATGGGAGGCCAATCAATGGTTGAATAAGGTGATCAGGGAAGTGGTATTTCAGTACGATGATAGACGGCACATAGAGTGGTTCATTGTTATGTTGCTGCCTCACCTGTGCGTACCTATGGGTCACCAAACTTTCAAATCACCGGAAAAATCCCTAGAGATCGCTATGAAGTTATAAGTTGCACCCAGAGATGATGCCTAGCTAGGCATCTGGCAGATCCAAGGAAAACTAGAGGTGATGCACATGGAGATCCAGAACCTGCAGAAGGAGCGAGGCGCAGAGGCTAGCCCGGAAAGATGGTGCATACGTTGCAAGATGAATGGTCATAGCAAGGATAACTTCCTGTTGTTAATAGACTACATGCAGGGTGGGGGACCTAGTCCACCGCGCCCTAGGGAAGTGGTAGGACCAAGTGGGCTGGAACCATGGTGCGATGATTTCCATGTTGCAGGGCTGCATGACATAAACCACAGTCCCTGCCTTGTTGTGTACGTCCCAAAAGTAAAACATAAATGTTGTAGGTTCTGCAAGTCGGTAGGACATGATGAACAAAACTGCCAGACGTATGATTTGATGATTGATCGAGGGAAACTCTATATGGTGCAATAGGACCCATGTTCACCCAGATCACTCTCGAGTGCAGGGGGCTCCCCAACAAGGGGCAAGGGAGGCAAAAGAGGTGGAAGCACATGTCAAGGATGAGGGCAACTCATCTGTTATAATTGTGGAGAGGTAGGACAGTTTTCTAGGGACTATCAAAACCCCACAAGACAGACCTATTGGTATTGTAGGCAGCTGGACCATGCGATTGAAGACTTTCTAGTCTTGATAGCGAAGATGCAAGAAAAGTAGCTGACACCTACGCATAATGTGCAGAGGGTTAAGGCCAAACTACAAGACAAATATCCAATCGTAAATGTCGTAACACGCAGTGGGATGGCCACCAGGGGGCTTGGGGAGAAAACTACAACCGAGCCTTTGATCTTACCAGCAGCTAGTAAATAGGAAGGTTTGGATCTAAGGAAGGAGAAAGAAACATTTATCGCATCTCGCAAGGACTTTGCCGAGGTAGAGGCATCTACTTCGCAGCCACCTGAGGACCTCAAGGTAGATAAGGAGGTCAAACCCTTTTTACAAGCATGTATGAAGTTGTTGCACAACCCGAGGGCTGTGGGAAATCTTTAGGCATTGATAGATAACTGCACAACATGACCTATCCTCCTTCTAGAAGTCAAGGATGTACATAAAATCTATAGGTATAAGAAACGCACCGGCAGGGAGATGTGGTTGACTGCGCAAATCGGTGACTACGAGATGGATTAGGTTATTTTGGACCTAGGGTCAGATGCAAATGTATTACCTAAACAAACTTGGAAATGCATGGGGGAGACTATCAAAGATTTGGGTGGATATCACAGGGGTTAAGGTCTGGGCTGACTTTGAATTATTTCAGATTGTCAAAGATGCACATCCCTACCCTGTGCTCCTAGGCTTGGATTCGGCCATTGATATGGGAGGCATCATTAACCTAAAGAAGAGAAGCATGGTATTTGAGAATAACAGTACAAGGGTAATAGTACCATTAGATCCAATGAAGGGTGAACGATACACAAAACCAGTGTGTGACGAAGAGGATGTAGATCACATCTATAAGTTAACTGTGCGAGACGAAAACTGGATCAACGAATGTTTTCTCGCGACCTACGATGTGAGATGGGCTTGGAAAAACCAATTACATGATGTCTCTGCGCTAAGATGTCTTCGGATCACGAAGAACTTCTGCTGCATCTCCTTGGAGGTAAGAGATCTACCTTATTTTGATGGTTCTGGTATTTTTAGGGACTTTCTGCAGGCATTTGAAGCTGAGGTTCCCCAAGAACAATGACTATGGGCTTGTAAGCTGGCCATGAAAGGATCACCTGTGAAATGGTGGGTAACACATGAGGAGGCGTTCCAGGATTGGGAGGAGTGTTTGAATATGATGATCCTATTATTTGAGGCCCCAGCTGACGTGCGAATCGACATGTTCCTTGGACCCAAAAATACACACGAATATCTGGTCACTTGGATAAAACAATGGTGCAAAAGAACTACCTAGGAGTGGGTTCATCTACTTATTCATACCCTGGGACCACTTCCCACCGCATGGTACATGGATGTGGATCTCCACCAGTGCACCCGCCACTGGGAGGCTTTGAGGGATGAATTTTTGGGAACATTTGGGTTCGTAGGTGGGACAGAGGTGCTGGACGTAGCTCTACGGAACATTGAAAATGTAGCATGAGGTGAATCGCACATGTGTATCGCACATGTGTATCGCACCTGAAGTACCCACGTGGGAAGCGCAGGTACTAAGTATGGTCGATTACCGCAGCCTAGCCCCAAAATAGGGTAAGGATGATCCACAAGCTGCGCACGGTTACCAGGTGACTTAGGCTGCAAATGGGTAGCACTGAGACGCACCCTACTTTGGCTCAGATTGAAGAAGCGGATACTCCTACATCAAAGAAACAACTACGCTCAATCCTCGACCATGTAGGTTATTACAGGAAGTTCGTTCAATAGTACACACTAATCACAACACCTTTGAGAAACTTGCTTACGAAGGTGGTTCGGTTCTATTGGGATGATGCATGTCGGAAGAACATGTCTATGGTTTTGAAGTACCTAAGGAATAAGCCTGTGTTGAGGAAGGATGTGCAGGAGGAGTAGGTGGTTCATCCAAGCTCAATAGGTACGCTAAGCGGACATAAGGAGCGGAAAATAGCCTCTGAAACAATAAAATTTGGTAAAAAGGAAAAGTTACCGTTGAATGGAGCAGGCGGATGAAAATTAATGAGGAAATTCCTTAAGATTTTTTACTGTTTACTTGATGGTAAGTTCCAGGTAAGGTTTACCCTACCATTGGATGACCGCAGGCACTATAAAGTAGGAAGAATAGCTCCGACAAGGGTTCTGTATCGCTTCCATAACCGGTATGTATTTTCTTTATGCTACGTTCTCTGGGCATGCCGGCCTTATGTTCGTGGTGATCAACTACTCCGGGTGCCAATCCCCCCCCGAGAATCAGGATTCCTTTTTCATGCTAAAATTGACGGCTACTAACCCTGCGGAAGTTGCGGCACCTACAAAGCCATAAATTGCGGAAATCACGGATATTGGGCCCGAGGACGAGGAGATTGATAGGATAATTGCTCTCTAGTTCCCTGTGTGGAGGATTGGCTTCAAAATCGGAAAAAGGAGCACCGAAGGGACCAGCACGATGAAAGTGACCCCCCTGTCAACCCCAAGGAGGCCGCAAGACCAAGCCAGAAGGGCTCGAATGCAGCTACGGAAAAGGATGCCGCAACGCTGAGGCCCCACCAAAACGGATACGGAGGCCAAGACTCGGAATTGATTAGCAGTATACTGAGCTGTTGAGCCCCAAAGATGTCCTTTCCCTTCACCAAATTTCACTTCATTTCCTTTGTCCCTTATCAATTACAAGCTTAAATGGTCAATAGGATTGATTAAAGTCACTTTAGGAATGTATAAAATGACTGACTTGCTATATTTTCATGGTTTTGTTGTTGTAGTAATTTTTGACTAGACTCAGCTACAACATGCAGCCATTCTATAGCCAGTCGCCTATTTTGCAGCTATCTTCATGTTCTCACAGGTTACAGGTGTCACTGCAAGGGAAAAAATATATGGTTGAATTCCACAACACTCCCACATCATTTATTGCTCTCTACGAATTCTGAGAAAGAAGCTACAGGTGGTTATGCACGTGGAAGAGATCAAAGCCAAGAAGTAGATTCCTACCAGGACAGGGACTCTACAGATGTCTCCAACAAAGTACGAGGCTTCCATAAGAGTTCTAACTTGATTTTGATTGAAAAAGACACTTGTTCCTGTTTCTTCTCAAGGGTAGTTATGTATTTCTTTTATAAGAATGACTTGGAAGACCGAGAGACAGCTAGCTAGATTGATATTTTGTTGCTAGATCTCAAAAGACCGTAATACTCTGTTTTTTAAATACTTTTCCTTTAATGAAAGAAGTATTTCTTTATTGCAAGATCTGAGGCAATCTTGAGGATACTTGTATGCTAATCCGATGGTAGAGGGCCCCTACTGCCCGAGAAGCTCTGTGCACATTTTTTAGATAAGTAACTTTAGCCTTGTTGCATTCCTAGCTTAAGAAATTTTCTGAACTTTGTGTTTTATACCATGGAAAATTTTAGGGGCTAATATTCGCAGGTGGTCTAATTTTAAAGGGTTTTTCCAAAAAAAAGATTCGCCAATTTCCATTTTTTTATAAAAATGATTTGCCCAAATTTTACACTATAAAATTATTTTACGTTAAAAATTGCCAAAATTATATATACAATATATATAATATCCTTATAAATTTGAATGATTTTACAAATAAATCAATAAACATTTTATATTTTGCATATTGGGGACTAGTGAGATTCACCAATTTTTTAAACTTCAAGATAATTTTCCATCCTTAAAATTATCCATGTTTTATACTCACTTGCATTGGATGCTACAGCCAGTCTTATTCTTACGAATTGTTCCAAAATATCACTAACATTGAATGAGATATAACTGTAGTATTCTAGAAATTAGTTGCATTTTTCTGAACTTTACGTTTTTGTGCTCAATTACATCAATTGTTACAACTAGTCTTGTTCTTACGAATTATTCCAAAATATCACTAACACTGAATGAGACTTAGCTGTGGTGTTTTAGAGCTTAGTTGCGTTTTTTTAACTTTATGTTTTTATGCTCATTTACATCACATGTTACAGCCAGTCTTGTTCTATGAATTGTTCCAAAATACCACTAACACCGAATGAGACAGAGCTGTAGTATTTCAATGATTAGTTGCATTTTAGTTTAGTTGTAAAACTCCGGAGGTTAATGGCACTCTAGTTCAATTCTGTTCACTGTATTTCAAGTTTGAATGATTGCATTCTAGTTCAGTTTTATCCACTGTATTTTTAGTTTTATTAGTCAGTTGTATTCTAGTTGTTAAGTTAGACTTGATGGCCTTCATTATTTACAAACCACTCCTGTTCTTAATTTCTACTAATACATCATCATCATAGGAACAAGAATTGGTAATGTCATTTTGAAGTCTTGACTGTTCTGCAAACTCTCATAATTTCTCAAACTGCCTCTTTTCCAAAGCTATTCCAAAATATTTCTAATTCTTGAATGAGGTTTAACAGTGATATTTTGAGTTGTGGAATGGATTAATTTCGGTGTCATAGGTTAATTTAGAGTATAATTCTTCACTAGGTTGCAGACTATCTTTTCCAAATGTGTTCCAACAAATTTCTAGCCATGGACGAGATTTTCTCTGTGATATTGTAGATTGTTGTTTACTTAGAAGAACCTCATTACATTAAACTTATCCTTTTCTCAGATTATTCCAACATATTTCTAATGAATGAATTGGACTGAGTTCATGTTATGAGTTATTGAGTTCATGCTATGAGTTATTTTTCTTGTTAAAGTATTGCATTTTCTGTTCTCAAGTGCCATACATAGTTTAGAATAGGTTTTGCTCTATTTTAGTGTGACCAACAACTTCTCTTTACCAACACTTAGTTCTTTTCCTCTTAGAATAAAAACACAAAATCAAAAACATTGGAAAAACACTAAACACAACGTTGTGAGAAACAGATACCTAGGCAAATATAGTGCACTTCACTTCAATAGTTTACTAGCCCTGGTTGACAATTTATGACATCAATTTAGAAACACTAAGTTGAGCAGACATTTTGGCGCCATTGTCAGGGAAGTGTAACTAGGTAGCCTTGTTTCTTACCTCCCAAAAGCAATGACATGCGTAGAGAAAGATACTTAAGGGGTAGATTCATAAGAAGCAGAAGCTTGATTCCTAGAACACCATTTGTTTCACCAAGACCAAGAGCTAGCACACCTCCAACTCAAACCCACATTCCATCCTTTATTGATCCTAGACTTCCAGAGAACTTAAGATCATATATTCCATTAGAAAGACCTTCCACTTTATCCACTGAACCTGTCTTAGAGGAAGATCCTGAGACCCCTGCTAGGGACATAAAATTTTCAACTTCCATAGAAGAATCAACTATGGAAGAAGAAGGGGGAGGAGGAGTTTTTAATGGAGAACACACACTATTTGGAGGGGGTAGAGGTAGAGGGGCAGAAGGAGAAGGAGGCAGAGGAAGAGGTAGAAGAGAAATGGGAAGCTCTTTTGGGTTTCCTATAGTAGATGAAGAAACCAATGCAACTATGAAAAACATTTCACCCTCTATCCTTCCAAAATTTTATGGACTTAAAACTGAAGATCCTGAAACCTTCCTATTTGAATTTGAAGTCCTATGTAGAACCTATGATTATTTGCAAGATGCCCAAAAACTTAAACTGTTCCCTTCAACATTGAAAGGAGCAACATTAAAATGGTTTATGAGTTTGATCAACAGTTCTATTAGGACATGGGAAGACATGAAACAGAAATTTATAGAGAGGTATTTGGATTACTGTATGCCGGTCAACCATAAGGAGGAAGTGTTTAAAATGTTGCAAAAAGAGGATGAAAATTTGGAAGATTTTTTGGAGAGATTTAACTACAACATCAAAAGAGAAAAAATGGAAAACTTAGACCAAGACACTTTGAAAGCTCTCTTGTTGAAGCCAATTAGGGATGGATGGTTAGATATCCTTAACATGATGGGAAAAGGGGATATATCTCAGCTCACATTACCTGAAATAGCTGAATTATGTATCAACCTTTCAAGAGGGAAATCTAAAACTGTAAAAGGACCAAGAGACCCTACTCTTGTAAGGGCAAGTAAGTCTGCTTCTGGGACAATAAGTAGGGCAGAAATAGGACATATTCTTGATGAATTCAAATCTGATATTTTAGGGAGTCTTAGTGAACAGATAGGCACCCTTAAGTTACAAAACAAGAAAAAATCTGAATCTGATGCCTTAGCAATTTTTTGTCCCAAATGTAGAAAGAAGCATGCCTTGAGAGAGTGCCCTTTGGATGAAAAATTAGTAGAGACCTGTGTAATTTGTTCAGAAAAACATGAGACCAAGAGTTGTCCTTCACTTCCTAGTCTTAAAGCTGTCTTTCAAGAAGAAACTCCTACAAATTCCACATAATATCTCAATTTTGTCTCTAGGAGGCCTTGGCAAGGACCTCAAACACAAGGATTCCATGATCAAATGTATAATCAATCTCTACCAAATTGGAATTCTTGGCAGCAACCTTGGCCCCAATTTCAAAATCAATCTCAAACTTGGGCACAACAAGCACAAAATCCCTATGGAAGATACTCTCAGTACTATCAGTATCCACCATCCTATCAACCATATCCACATTTCCCTCCTCAACAAAATTTTCAACAAAATTCTCAACAGAATCATCAAAATTCACAACATCAAAATCAACCACTTCCATTACCATTTCCTCAGAAAAAAAAATCAGCTACCTTCCCAACCCATACCAAACCCCAACAATAAAAATCCTCAGAACACATACATGATAGAAGGCCAATAGTTTCCAACTTATTTGATTACTCCTTTATACCTTAGTGATGTTCAAATTAGGTTTGGAAGAATACTTGAAAAGAGGAAACCTTCTGTAATCATACAAGAGAAAAACTCTGAGGAAGATTCTCTACTGGTGAATAAAAGTCTTGAAGAGAACACACCTTTCCAAGACCCAAACATTGAAAAATCAAAACAAAAAGAACCAATCATTTCAACTCCTATATTAGAGCAGCCATCAACATCCACCTCTACACCTCCCTTTCGAGAAAGATTACAAATTGATAGAGGTGTAGAAAAACAAATTATGGTGCCTAATTATGATTTCCTAGATGAGCTAAGAAATGTTTGTATTAAGATCCCATTATTGCAAGCTATCAAGGAAATTCCAATCTTTTCAAAGACAATAAAGGAGTTGAGCATGAAGAAAATAGGAAAAAGAATAAGAGAGACAAAGAAAATTCAACTGGCAGGAAAAATAGCAGATATCATGATGGGTAAGATTTCCATTCCAAAGTATCTAGACCCAGGAAATCCAGTTGTTAAAATACACATCAATGGAACTGAGATCCAAAACACACTTATTGATTTAGGAGTAGCAATCAATATCATGAGTAGACAAATCATGGATAAACTTAAACTTCCTAATCTTCTTTTTACACTCACATTATTACAATTAGCAGACAGATCTGTGATCAAACCTGATAGTGTAATAGAAGACATTCCAGTGTCCCTAGATTCTTGGGAGTATCCTATGGATTTTATGATCCTAAATCCTAAGAATAATCTAGGAGGGCATCCTATTATATTAGGAAGACCTTGGTTAGCTACAGCTGATGCTTTCATTAGTTGTAGATCCTGTGATATGTACATCTATGATGGTAGTTCAACCAATAAATTTACCTTGTATCCTCCAGAAAAAACAATTACATAATTAGATGATACTCAATGGATAATGGATGAATAATACTTACAACCTCTCTTCACAATTTCAGAAATTAGTGAAGATAGCCAGATTCTGAATACTTTAGAGAACTTTGAATCCTCTTCGAAATACAAACATGAACAATTTCAAGAAGAATCCAACATTGAGTTTTTATCATCAAGACAGATGTCTCTTTATTCCATGGATAAATTTGGCAGCTCTATAATTGAGATATTTCCAGGCAAAACTTTAAATATAAACAAGAACCTAGAGAAAACTCAACAAGAAGAGCTAGTCAAGATATTACAGATACATTCTTCTGCATATGCATGGGAGTACACTGATATGAAAGGGATAAGCCCCAAGACTCGCACTCATCACATCTACATAGAGGAAAATTGTAAACCAATCAGACAACCTCAGAGACGGATGAATCCAAATCTTAGGGAGATTGTTAAGGAAGAATTGCAGAAATTTTTAAATGTCAACTTTATCTATCCCATTTCAGATAGTCAGTGGCTTTCTCCTTTGGTAATTGTGCCAAATAAAAATGGTAAATGGAGGGTATGTATTGAATACCGAGAATTAAACAAAGCTACTCTTAAAGATCATTTTCCCCTACCTTTTATAGATCAGGTGTTAGATACATTAGCTGGAAAAAAGTACTTCTCATTTTTAGATGGGTTTAGTGGTTATAACCAAATCCAAGTAGCACTTGAAGATCAATACAAAACGACATTTACCTGTCCTTGGGGTACCTATGCTTACCGAGTATTTCCATTTGGACTATGCAATGCACCTGCAACAGTTCAAAGGGCAGTACTAGGAATTTTTTCAGATCTAATACATGATTATGTAGAGGTATATATGGATCATTTCACAGTTTATGGAAACACATTTGAAGAGGCTTTAGCAAACTTGGAAAAAGTTTTAAATAGATGTAAAGAAGCAAATATTTCACTAAGTCATGAGAAGTGTTTTATGATGTTAACTGAAGGAATTGTTTTGGGACTTCACATTTCAGGGGATGGGATTAGAGTTGATGAGTCAAAAGCTGAAGTCATCTTTAACTTATCTATTCCAAGTTGTCAAAAAGATGTTAGGAGTTTTCTCAGATTTACAGAATACTATCGAAGGTTTATAGAAAACTTCACCAAAATAGCATCTCCACTTTTCAAATTACTTACCAAGGACTGTGAATTCAAGTGGAATCCTGATTGCCATTTATCCTTTGAAACCCTGAAAACAAAAATCTCTGAAGCACCTATTTTAAGGGGACCTAACTGGAAGTTACCTTTTCATATTTCAACAGATGCCTAAGATACAGCTTTAGGAGCAATATTGGGACAAAAATACCTGATTCCTTATGCCATCTACTATACAAATAAAAATTTGACTCCTTCAGAGTTAAATTATGTTGTAACTGAAAAAGAGTTTTTAGCTGTTTTTCATGCCATAAACAAATTCAGACACTATATAACAGGTTATGAAACTTTTGTTCACACAGATCACTCTGCAATTAGATATCTAATGAACAAGTCAATTACTAATGGCAGAGTCATAAGATGGTTATTGCTTTTACAAGAATTCAACATTACCATTCTAGATAGGCCTAGAAAAAAAAACACAGTAGTTGATTTCCTATCTAGACTCCAAAACATCAAAGATAACACTCCAGTTGAAGATCAGTTTCCTGATGAATATCTTTTGCAATTTCTACTCAAACTCCTTGGTTTGCTGACATTTCTAATTATTTAGTTTCAGGGAAATTTCCTTCAATAATTAATGCAAGAGACAAAATAAAAATCATTTATGACAGTGCAAAATATTCATGGGTTGCTAATGAGTTATACAAAACAGGTCCAGATTTTATCATTAGAAGATGTTTTTGGGAAGATGAGATGCCTGAGATCCTCAAGGCATGTCATGATGAACCTTGTGGCAGGCACTTTGCTGATAAGAGGACAGCTTATAAGGTCCTTCATTTAGGATACTATTGGCCATCTCTTTTTAAAGATGCTAAAGAATATGTCAAAAGATGTGACAGTTGCCAAAGGGTAGGGAAACCTTCTCCTTCATGTGAGATGCCATTGTAGCCTCAGGTACATATTGAACCTTTTGAAAAATGGGCTTTAGATTTTGTAGGACCTATTAGTCCTCCATCAAGACAAAATAAATATATATTAGTTTGCACTGATTATGTTACCAAATGGGTAGAGGCCAAGCCATTACTTTCTGCTACTGAAGCATATGTAGTTAATTTTCTTTTTGAGGATATTTTTACTTGTTTTAGTGTCCCAAGGGAAATTGTTACAGATCAAGGAGCTCAATTCACATCAAGGCTAGTGGAACAAATGATGGAGAGGTACAAAATCAGACACAGAAAATCTACTCCCTATCATCCACAAGCAAATGGTCAAAATCTGCCAATAAATTCATTGAAGGAATCCTAATAAAGATTGTTCATTTACATAGAAGAGATTGGGCAGACAGGCTTCCTGAAGCCTTGTGGGCCTATAGAACTACATGGAGAATCACAATAGGTCATACTCCCTATGAACTTGTTTATGGAAAACAAGTTTTGTTTCCCATAGAGTTTCAGATTCAAACTTTTAAAATGGCAGTTCAGCTAGGACTTGATCTAATAGAGGCACAAAAGCATAGATTGGAGCAGATTAATGAATTGGATGAGATCAAACAGGATGCAGTCCAGAAATAAAGTATATTCCAACAACAAAGGACTAGATGGCATGATAAGTACATCAAGGAAAAGAAGTTCAAAGAAGGTGACTGGGCTCTCTTGTTTGATTCAAAGTTCAAATATTTTCAAGGTAAATTCCAAACACACTGGCTTGGGCCACATGAAATTATGAGAATTCTTGACAATGGAGCAATAAAAATCAGGACAATATATGAAGAGAAGGTCACTTTTCTTGTAAATGGTCATAGATTGAAGTTGTATCATAAGCCACTTTCAAGAGAAGAATTTGTCAAGATATTCCAAGAAAACAGTGATGTGAAGTTAATGAAGAAGAATTTTTCTTCTTCATCAACTTAGTTGAATTTTCTGAATTCAAATGCATTAAAAAAAAAAAAAGTATAAACATGAAAACTAAGCACTGATTAGCATGTTTATACAGAAAAGATAAAGTGAAAATCAGAATTCTTCTGACACTTTAGCTTTTCAGATTTGTTATTTTTCTGCAATTAGCTATCACAAACTCATAAGTATCACTCCATCATGTCTCCATTCATTCATATTTCATTCACTCCATTCACCCATATTTCATTCACTCCATTCATCCATATTTCATTCAATCCATTCATCCATACTTCATTCACTCCATTTCATTTCCATCTCAGAGTTCTAAATTTGATCTCTTTCTGTAGATTGAGTATTACAAATCACGAGTTGTAGACCTCTTTTTATGGTTCATTCCACTTCACAATTGTGATTCATTTAATTCCATTAAATTTCACTTCACTCCTGAGCCATTCCACCATATTTCATGATCCATTTCATACAACATTCCATTCCATGTTTCAAAGTTCCTACAAGTACATTCTGCAGCCAGTCAGACATTCTACAGCCAGCTAGACTTTTTATAGCCAGATATCCTGAAGGCAATTTTCCAGCAACACTTGTTCAGCAGCAAATTGACCCTACACACCTATGTCAAAAAGAAAAATCAAAGGAATTATGAATACTGAAGAATCAATGATTTTCAAAGGAGGACAAAGCATATCAAAACCACAAAAATTAAAGGAAAGGCAAAGGTAAAGTTGTAAAATTATTATGATGACAGAACATGAAAGTTATAGTATAGTTAAGTCATGTATGATTCAAAAAGTTGTTTTAATTATTCCTGTTGATCATGCCTATTAAAACCTATCATAAAAACCTTGGACAAAAGCCCCTCCACTCCGCCATATCAAATCATCATTTAAAACTTAACGGTTAAGTACTGAAGTGACCTAATCAGTCACGTCACTAGGCCAAAGTATTCAGTGATGATTTTGAATTTCTCACGAAATATTTCCGCGGTCTTTTCTCCCATGATGGATTTCAAACTCATTAATTTGTGTAAATCACCCTCACTACATTTCACTCATTCTATAACCTCTTCATATCATCCTTCCGTAGCTAATTCCTACTGCATAAACAGAGAAAGCACCTTTGGGGTAAAAACAACTCTTTAACAGCCATTCTCACCATGGATAGAAGAGCAGTAAATTGAAGGTCGAGAAGAGAAGCCATGGGTCTCATAGTAAGGTCCAAACCAGTCGGAACCAAATACTTGGAGGGTTACCCACAAATTAGATAAATGCTACAGCAAGCTGGGTGGTTACAATTTTTGGAAAAATTCAATGGTTTTCATAAAGAGGTAACTAAAACATTTGCACAGCCCTTCAATGTAGCAGAAGTCAAAATAGGAGATGTTAAATTCACTATTACAGAAGATTTCATTGTAGAAGCAGTGGAATTACCCCAGCAAGGAGAAAAATGGTTAAAAAATAGCGAATTTCATAATGAGGCATGGAGGCAAATGCTTAAAACACCAGGTATGGATGTTTCCATTTTTAAGAAGGGAATTCCTAGCTCAGCAATGAAGAATAAATGGCGGAATATGTTGCTCATTTTGCAAAAATTTATAACTTGTGAGGGAATGTTTGGTACCTTATATATTTATCATATTCGGCTAATGATGCATTTCTTAGATGAAGAAATCAATTTACCCTTTTTCCTACTACATAGTCTGAAGAGAATGGCCTCTAATGTTCAAAAGAGGGTTCAATTCCTGGAAACTACTTTGTAACACCACAGCCTAGTCAAAATATTGATTGAACATCATTTGAGAAAGGTTGGATACAATTGGGATGAGTTTATAGTGAGGAATCACTTTGAAGAACCCAAGGAATCTCCATCTGAAGGCAAACTTACAAGAAGAAGCAGGAGAAGGAAAATTTCCAAACCTGTTGAAACTAAAACTGGTAAGTCCATACAAGAGGACAGTGAGGAGATAATTTCTGAGAAAATGACTGAAATTAAGAAACAGCTTAAAAAGGAGAAGATGATAAGAAGGTATGCCAAGGAGAGAGGTTAAGGACAATCTCAACCAAGACGAAGCCACAGGCTTAGAGGTATATTGAAGAAAACAGGGGTTAGACAAACGGGAATTATAAACAATGAGGATGAAGAGACACCAACTGCTAGATCACCTGAGTACCAGTACGAGGAGGACCTTGATGAAGGAGCTCCGGAGATAGACCCAGCACAACAACAAATTTATAATTATGTTGAGACATTAGAGAAGAGAGCCTCAGAAAATAGAGACAGAACTCCTAGCCCACCAGAATCTGAAATTGATATGCTAAGAAGAGATAAATATGAGTTAGAAGTACTCAATAGGCATATAAAGAATGAGAATGACATTTTAAGGGAGCATTTTAAGCTGAAAAGTGATATGAATACAACTCTCTCTCTACAAATGGGAAAATTGTACAAGGCTAGTGAGAAATTGAAGAAGAAAACAAAAATTTGAGCAGGGCACTTATAAATTTGAGATTCAAGTTGGTCATAAAGAAGCCTAGGAGGCCATTGACTATCAGGCAAAGCAGAAGAAGGAGCCTAGATGTCCTAGCAGAAGTCTCAGAATATATGAGTTGATTGCATGAGGACATGCAAAAACTTTGCAGTGGGGGTATGTTGAGCCCCAAAGATGTCCTTTCCCTTCACCAAATTTCACTTCATTTCATTTTTCCCTTATCAATTACAGGCTTAAATGGTCAATAGGATTGATTAAAGTCACTTTAGGAATGTATACAATGACTGACTTGCTATATTTTCATGGTTTTTTTGTTGTAGTAATTTTTTACTAGACTCAGCTACAGAATGCAGCCATTTTGTAGCCAGTCGCCTATTCCGTAGCTATCTTCATGTTCTCACAGGTTACAGGTGTCACTTCAAGGAAAAACACATATGGTTGAATTCCACAACACTCCCACATCATTTATTTCTCTCTACGAAGTCTGAGCAAGAAGCTACAGGTGGTTATGCACGTGGAAGAGATCAAAGCCAAGAAGAAGATTTATATTAGGACAGGGACTCTACAGATGTCTCCAGCAAGAGTATGAGGCTTCCACAAGAGTTCTAATTTGATTTTGATTGAAAAAGAAACTTGTTCATGTTTCTTCTCAATGGTAGTTATGTATTTATTTTATAAGAATGACTTGAAGACCGAGAGACAGCTAGCTAGATTGATGTTTTGTTGCTAGATCTCAAAAGACCATAATACTCTGTTTTTGAAATACTTTTCCTTTAATGAAAGAAGTACCGCTTTATTGTAAGATCTGAGGAAATATTGAGGAGATTTGTATGCTAATCCGGTGGTAGAGGGCCCCTACTACCCGAGAAGCTCTGTGCACATTATTTAGATAAGTAACTTTAGCCTTGTTGCATTCCTAGCTTAAGCAATTTTCTGAACTTTGTGTTTTATACTCACTTGCATTGGATGCTACAACCAATCTTATTCTTACGAATTGTTCCAAAATATCACTAACATTGAATGAGATATAACTATAGTATTCTAGGAATTAGTTGCATTTTTCTGAACTTTACGTTTTTGTGCTCAATTACATCAATTGTTATAGCTAGTCTTGTTCTTACAAATTATTCCAAAATATCACTAACACTGAATGAGACTTAGCTGTGGTGTTTTAGAGCCTAGTTGCGTTTTTTTGAACTTTATGTTTTTATGCTCATTTACATCACATGTTACAACCAATATTGTTCTATGAATTGTTCCAAAATACCACTAACACCGAATGAGACAGAGCTGTATTATTTCAATGATTAGTTGCATTTTATTTTAGTTGTAAAACTCCGGAGGTTAATGGCACTCTAGTTCAATTTTGTTCACTGTATTTCAAGTTTGAATGATTGCATTCTAGTTCAGTTTTATCCATTGTATTTTTAGTTTTATTAGTCCGTTGTATTCTAGTTGTTAAGTTAGACTTGATGGCCTTCATTATTTACAAACCACTCCTGTTCTCAATTTCTACTAATACATCATCATCATCATAGGAACAAGAATTGGTAATTTCATTTTGAAGTCTTGACTATTCTGCAACTTCTCATAATTTTTCAAATTTCCTCTTTTCCAAAGCTATTCCAAAAGATTTCTAATTCTTGAATGAGGTTTAACAGTGATATTTTGAGTTGTAGAATGGATTAATTTCGGTGTCATAGGTTAATTTAGAGTAGAATTCTTCACTAGTTTGCAGACTATCTTTTTCCAAATGTGTTCCAACAAATTTATAGCCATGGATGAGATTTCCTCTGTGACATTGTAGATTTTTGTTTACTTAGAAGAACCTCATTGCATTAAACTTATCCTTTTCTCAAGTTATTCCAACATATTTCTAATGAATGAGTTGGACTGAGTTCATGTTATGAGTTATTGAGTTCATGCTATGAGATATTTTTTTGTTAAGTATTGCATTTTCTATTCTCAAGTGCCATACATAGTTTAGAATAGGTTTTGCTCTGTTTTAGTGTGACCAAAAAATTCTCTTTACCAACACTTAGTTCTTTTCCTCTTAGAATAAAAACACAAAATCAAAAACATTGGAAAAACACTAAACACAATGTAGTGAGAAACAGATACCTAGGCACATATAGTGCACTTCACTTTAACAGTTTACTAGCCCTGGTTGAAAATTTATGACATCAATTTAGGAACACTAAGTTGAGTTGACACTGAGCACGAGAGGGTTGAATGACAAAGATACCACCTCTGCTCAGGGTATGAAGTGGCCAGGCGAGCCTGCAAAAGGGTCCCGAAAGAAGCAGTGTGCCCAACGCAAGGAATATGATGTGACGATCACACTAACTAACGATGACCTCGAGAAAATCGTGGACACAGTTACACTAGCTACAGAGGATAAGTGGGCAGCCATAGAGGAAAAAAAGAGAGGTTGTGATCACCACCATCCAGGTCGAGCTTCACACCCTCCAGTTGAAGACAGATATGTTGCAGACCAGCGTAATTCAGGTACGGACTCCCTTGGCAACTAGCAGTGCAGCGCTAGCTATGGGAGAAAGTCATCTCTGCTCTTTGCCTAGCATCGCCCTTGTAAGAATCCAACTCCAAGTATGCACATGGATACAGTTGGATCTGGCCAAGCTACCCCACGAGGCACTATAGGTTCTCCACACTGCCATGTTCTAGAGATCCACCATCACGACAAGAAAGTACATCAACAGCTTGGTGTGGCCGAGTAGACCATTGCCCAACAAAAATTAGAGGTGCTCCTCACTGCCTAGCTATAGGAGGAGATTGAAACAGTGATCCACCAGCTCTGCACGGAGGTTACAGAAATGATCCCAGCCACAGCCATGCCCCGGGATAAAGTTGAAGGATTTTTTGTAGTGTTGAAGGCGTCTAGGACAGAAATGCAGGTCATTAAGACACAATTGGAGCAGCAAATCAATGACCTACAGGACAAACTGTAGCCCAAAACACCCTCGAAGGTATGTGCCCGGCGTGCTGCGCTGGTGACTGCAGCTATGGACACCATTATAGGACAAATTTATTAGGGCACCCAGTTGCTTGAGATAACCCTACAGTTATGGACCAAATTCCAAGAAGTTCTGATCCTCCAAAAAATTAGTCAGGAATTGCAGCAGAAAGAGGAAGCTTTTGAGTATATTGGGGCTACCTTACCCACTTTGGTCCCTGCACAACGTCTGGCCCGTATAAGGACCAGTAACTCCCTCCAAGATGAGATTGAGGCACTCTGGCATAAGAAGGACGTCCTCAGACAACACTTGAAGGCTTGGACTGCTGCAGCCCTCCAACTATCACAGGATGTCGATGTTGTTGTTAAGTAACTAAATCAGACACTAGAGAGCATCACCTTCACGAAAAAAGAACTAACATCACAAAAGCTCGTGGAAATTGCACAAAGCACTGCTACTTAGAGTCTAGAAGTACTGTCTTGATTAGTCGCAGTCCTCAATGCACTGTGCGTGCAGGTGGAGACCCCACCACCACAATGACTCGAGACGAGTCACAAGATTGTGTTGGGGGACTATTGGAACAGGGTCTCCTGCAAGCTGCGAATTTGGTACATTTTGTATATTTTTTATTATATTTAGTCTAGCACAGGGGTTTTGGGGTGGGTCAGAGCCCCTAATACATTGTAAGTGGGCCAAGGGTAGACCAAGAGTCCAAAAACCATGGTTTGCGAACCATTGGATGCGTAGGCTAAAGCACTATATATAGTTGAACCTTTTTGAGTCTATAGGTAGGAATGAATAGAGATTGATGCTAAGTGCGAATTTTTAGATCTAGGATTGGGTTATTGGGTTAGGACTCCTGCTGGCTGTGTGCGCAAAGATCCTTTGTTCGATTGTGTGCGGACCCTGCTAGCTATGTGCGCAGGTGGTTTTTAGGCTATGTAAGAGAATTTTTGATAAATAATATATGTGAAGTATCATGGATATCTAGTGTTGTTTGATCTATCTAGTTATGGTTATTGTGGACTTGAATTATATGTGATTTTGTTACGAGCTGCGAATGATATGTGTTTATGAGCTACGAATTATCTGCGTTATGATAACTGTATCTACAATTTGATTAATTCTGCTACGAATATATTTTTTTATGCTTATACTTGGTTGTTCGCACGTGGATGCGAGGCTGTTATATAAATCTAGTAAAAATGTACTCTGGTTAATCATTGAAAGCCCTGTGAATGACCTCTGACTGTGTATATCTTATAGTTTCCTAATGATTCAACTTACCCACTCTCTCTCTTAGGGTGCGGAAACCTGGTTCCAGCAAAACCCATACTACTTCAGGTGAGACTTTGGCCTGCGCAAGCAGGTCACTACCGAAAGGGCCAGTAGTATAGGGGTTTGTTGGAAAACCTTAACCTCCAAACCTAGGTCAGGACCCCTCAAGCCAACAGGAGGGGAATTGGTTAGTAGGGTGATCATGTGTACATATCCCACAAAATTCTACCACATTAATGGGGCATTCCCTCTCAACATGATTTCGTATGCATTTAGGACAGAAGGTAGCTAAGAGGACTTCTCCTCCTCTTGTTTTCTTTTCATTTTTAGAGTATCCAGTTGATCATTGATGGTGTTTAGTATGTCTATTTTAAAATTTTCCAAGAGGTTTTCTAGCTCAACTCTAGTGACACCACTCTGTCTAGGTTTAAAATTCCTAGACACAATCCCTTGATTTTTTCCAGATCCTTTTTCCCACCTTAGCTTGACTTATAGAATAAGTTCTACACAGTTCAGTTATTTCATCAAAAGGCTTCTTATAGATATCACTAGAACTTAAGAGATTTATTTTTTCAATTCATTATTCTTTAACCCTTTTAAACAAACATAACTAAAGGTTCTCTCGTCCAAATTACCCACTCATTATTTGTGATATTTATAAAGGAATATTTCAAGGTACTCCTCCAAACTCTCATCCTACATTTGTTGCATCCTAAAAATATCATTTCAATATTTTCTTTTATACTAATCCTGATATTTGATAAGAAAAATAGACTTCATATCGTCCCATGAGTAAATAGGTTTTTCTCCCAAGCTCATGAACCATCTCAGGGTTGAATCCATCAAGGTGGAAGGGAATAACTTAATTTTATGTTCATCATCATAATAATTATAACTTTTGCAAAGAATATAAATTCAAACATAAATGATTTAGGGTCTTCAAAGGACATACCGTGGAGAAGTGGAATAGATTCCAAGGGTTCATAGTGATGTTTCTGGTGATTTCCATCATAGGAAATACGAAGGTAGTTTCCACATCTTCGACATTGTCCTCTAGTCCCCCTCTTGGCCCATCTCTTTGGTAATTATTCCCACCGAGAAAAGTATGGATTCTGTCATTATCTCCAACATGGTTCTACCCATTATTTATGTTTTCCTCTCATCACCCTCTGTTGGCCATCTTTATTACATGTTCAAAAGTAAGCCTTGGTATAGTGTTCTAGCTAGAATAATATTTGACTAGATTAGGCCTAATGTAACCAGGTCCCAAATCCCTTCAAGTTCCTCCTAATACTGACTCCACTTGTGAAACTACCACCAATTATGTACCCACAACAACTCCCAAGGCATTTTTTCCTTGTTGTGGTATATCTTGAGGCTGTTATGCCTCCTCTTGATGTGATATTCCTTCTACCGAGGTGAGCTTTATGGTAGGTCTTTCTCCCTCCTCTCTAATACTTTTGTATAAATTAGTGGGATTATTTGGGGGTGTTTTTATAGGAAAATAATTTTGAAAATGAATTGTACTTTCAATAAATCTACCATTACTATCTATAGTCCGACCTATACTTTTGCACATAAGAGAAAAAACACTACAGAAATTTTCTAAAGACAGCCAGACTTTGGAGCAACTCCACCCACAGGGGTGTCACTCAATTAACCTATGGCATAGCACGTGCGTTCATGGCATACTAAACAATACCCTTAATTTGACTACATATTGGAAAATACCTCTAAAAATCACTTTATTTAACCCCCTACCAATACTAACCCATTGCATTTTCCCAATTTAAAAAACCCCTGCTTTCACTATATATTGTAGGTATCTGTTTTTTCATTAACATTTTTTACACCCCTTTATATTTATATCCTTAACATAATGACATGATGCCTCTCTTATGACCTCACATGAATTCTACAATTCACATTTCTTCTTGTGATATACATAAGAGATGCATATTAGTATTCCCACAATGTGATTACTCAATCCACACTCAAGCACATCTTACTATGATTTGTGGCATTTAATGGTCTAAGGCATACAAAGATCAACCATTTTTTAGGAAGATTGACTATGTGCATGTGTATAAAATAACATATAAATTGATCTATATGATGATGAAAAATCAATTGATCAATCTTTATGAATATGTTTGCACCAAATAAGGTGTTCAATCACAAGTCTAGACCCTCTTCCCTTTGAAAGCTTCTTGTTCAAAAATCCAACTACAACCTCATGTACTCAAACTAGTGTCTTATCAAGGTGGAACAACAAAAGTTACTGTTGTGTAACCAGCTCCAAAAATAGAAGAAAAGAGATGTAAATGCCTTATAAATGAGCCACTTCGAGAGGGAAACCTCCAATACATTACATAAATGAACAATTCTTGGATGATACAATTTACAAAACCTCATTTCTATATATAGGAGTCCATGGGGCCATAATGTAATCCTAGTGGGCCACAATGTAATCCTAGCCGACCTAAGAATAATAATTTAAGGGCACAATAATAACAAAATGGGGGTTACAAGGGTACAATAATAACAATAAGGGGGGCTACACTAACATACTAAGGGGCTACACTATTAATATAGGGACATAACATGCCCCTCTCCTTCAACAAGTGTTGTCCTCAACGCTTGATTATTTCTTGATGCTTTTGTATAAAATTCTCATCCTCCCATGTGAAATATTCTACAGGAAAGTTCTTCCACTTGCTGAGATACTATGAAATTGATTGTACTTGTTGATTTCTTGTTTCTATGACTACTTCATAACTTCTTTCGATATGATGTTGATCTTCCTGTTGTTTCATTAGATTCTGCACCAAAGTTGGGTTATCCTTTGAGAGTTCGAGAACTTGTTGTTGATGCTCGCTGTGATCTTCCACTAATTTATCATCCATATTAGCTATTATTTGATCCTTCAACCCATCCAACTTAGCCTCCATTTCTGCTTTTAAACCATCTATTTCATCTTCGGTTGCTCTTCGTAAGATCGAAATTTGTTGCACTTGGTACCGTAATTTTGATATCTCATATTGTAATTCTTCCTCCTCATGCGTCATAGTATAGCTTTCTGAGGGCTTAATGGGTATGGAAATATTTTTTGGAGGCATAATAGAACCCATTACTGACAAAAATTCTCCAATATGCCCTTGGAATCAATTCAACTTGATTCTTCAAACAAGACTTATGCAATTCGGAAAAAAACAATACACACCTTTTACTTGCTTTGAGGAGCTCGATATTGAAATTGAACTATCTCTGTAATTGAAAATCTTCGATATCTCAAATTTAGCCTTGTAGTAGCCCTCTAAAGCTTCTTTCAAATTCCACAGGTATGACCTGATTTGGATTCTCCAATACAAATTTGTGTCCAATCTCCCACAATGACCTAATTTTGGACTGGTTCAGTAGAGCGAACTTGTACGACTTGCCACGTGTCACTTTTTTGTTCTTTGTCTCTGAAATTGATATCCAAGAAACTACAGGCCGTGTACTTGCGACCACTTTTGACAGCACTCCAATCCAATCTCTAGAGAGAGAGTTATTGAACTTTTCCCACGATCACCTCTTTGAGATGAAATTCAGGAGCCTGAAAAAGCACTACCTTCCACAGATCATATCTCCAAAAATATTGTGAACCAAGCTCTAAAATTTTTTGACAAATTGCCTCCGGATTTCAGCTTCGCACCATACGAATTTCAGATTCTGAACCTTCGTAGAAAATTTTTTATAGCGAAAATGCCACGATGACCTGTTTAGGAGCTTGAAAAAAGGCCTAACTTCCACAGATGATATCTCCGAAAATATTGCGAACCAAGCTCTGAAATTTTTAGACAATCTTCCTCAGGATTTCAGATTCGCACCCTAAAAATTTCAGCTTCTGAAACTTCGTAGAAAAAAAGTTATAGCGAAAATGCCACGATGACCTGTTTGGAGCAGCGAAACCCTAGAATCCAAAGCTCCGATACCAAATGTTGTGTAACCAGCTCCAAAAATAGAAGAAAAGAGATATGAACGCCTTAGAAATAAGCCACTTCGAGGGGGAAACCTCCAATACATTACATAAATGAACAATTCTTGGATGATACAATTTACAAAACCTCCTTTCTATATATAGGAGTCCATGGGGCCATAATGTAATCCTAGTGTGTCACAATGTAATCCTAGCCGACCTAACAATAATAATTTAAGGGCACAATAATAACAAAATGGGGGTTACAAGGGTACAATAATAACAATAAGGGGGGCTACACTAACATACTAAGGGGCTACACTATTAATATAGGGACATAACAGTTACAATTTCGAAGAGTTATATAGAGAAGAAAAGGCAAGGTGAGGATGAGTTATGAGACCCTCCCTTTTCTTTAATGAAAAAAAAACATTGTTCTCTGTTGTTTTTAATTTAAGTGTTTTAATGAGAGCCCCATGGTATATTTTATTAAGACAAGAATACTTTGTACCTAGTAGTACAAGAATACTACAAGTACATGAATACAACACCACATATTGGTGTGTATTGTGACCATCCGAGTATGATAAGGCCCTCCTTAAAAGGCAATTTAGTGTGGATTTCCCATAAAAAGTGTTTTTTCTTTTAGAAAGAATGCATAAAAATAAAAGGAGAAGGTGGGTTGAAGATCTAAAACTCTAGCCTATCATTTTCTAGGTGCAAGGAAAAAGTGTATAAATCATGCTTGGGGGCTCTTCATCTGATGTGGGGTGTATGATATGTTAATAACCCTTGGTTGTGCCATGATGGATATTCACACTCCAGATAGCTTTCTTATGGGAATTTCTAGACCTTGTCTTGATGCTTATGTGGTACACTTCCTTAGATCATTGGAGATGTTGACTGCAAAAATATTTTCATGGAATGTTTTGACACCTAAAATGAGCCTTGGGTGCATGTTTCATAGAAAAATAAATATCACCTCTTGAAATCCTCTCACTTTTGGTTTTTTGTTCCCAAAAAAAAAGGGGTATCTGTATCACCTGCCTATGATCTACAAATAAATCACTGAGAATGAACTATGCCAACAAGTAAAATAAACAAGGAAAATAGTAATAATATTTGGGAAGGATCCAACAATAGGTGTTTCCATTGGGTCTTGAAGTCAAATAAGAGATAGAGAATTCCAGTGAGGCATATATGTTAGATGAATCTCACTACGTAACACTATTTTGAACCCTACAACATATGCCTAGACACAACCCTACTCTTATTGTTTAAACCTAATCAGAGGAAAGTTATTACCTTACCAATCTTTGTGGTCAAGGACCACTAGGAAAATTCATAATAATCTTAGTGAAACCAGGGGACAAAGGCCCACACCATGTCACAAAATTAACTTGACTAGGCTGAAAAATAGAGATGTAAGCATTCACCAACAATGGAAAATACATGAGGAAGACGACCAAGTGCCCAAGCTTTACTCATTCCAGATTTTCAAGCATTTACAAATCTTTTAGATTCTGAATCTACAATGACAGAGATCAAAAATCCTAGAATTCATCTTCGTTGCAATAATTTTTTCTTATTTTAAAAAGCTATTCCTCCTTGAAACCTACACATTAAGTCCCAAAATTCCTGTGCATGCAGCCAAGAATAGAATTAGGGAGGTGTACCCTTCAGTTCAGTATGCATGCATCTGAGAATGCATACCATCCATCTTAGTTATATTCCTCTCTCCTTGTGTGCACCAATATGTTAATCCATCAAATTTAAAAATGTACCCTATTGCAACAGTCCAAAAATATCCATTGAAATGAATATCACAGGTGAAAAATCATGCCATATGACATGTAGCAAGCATATTTTAGAGTTTTTCAGTAGATATTTTGACTCTATTAGTGACCCTAACTATATTAGAGACCCTACAACTCAATTTTTGGCCCAGATAACTACAATTAAGGGAGAGGTAATTTTCTGTTGGTTGTGCATGCACTTGGAACCACACTTAGAGCACATGACTTCTCTATGAAAAGGTTATTTAATTATACTCAAGTCAAGAAAAAATCAAGTGAATTCAAATTGGATTTCTAGTCACTTAGTATTTTTTAATTTTAATTTATTCTATTGTCTCCCTTTCTACTTGCAGTAATTGGTGTAGCATTTTATCATAACTAGATCCTATACTTGTGCTTAAAATATAACACTAGCCAATGTCATTTTATTGGGGCAACATGTTCTTTCTAATAATCTTTGGAAGAGAAATAATATGAAAAAACTAAAAGAATAACATATAGAGAATCATTTTCATGTAACAAGTTGCAAGGGGGGCTACAACTTATTTCTTTCCTCGATCAATGATACATTGTCATTCTTTTTGAGCTCTTCATGGTAAGTGAACAAAGGCTTTGACACACTTCTATTACTTAAAATGTATAGATGGAAAAAAAGAGAACCATATTAACGATGTTGGATGGTGTATAATGACTTTAATATGGAGTTGTTGTTACAATAACCCATTTCTAAAAACAAAAAAATGCTCATGACAAGAGATCAAATGCTAATTCACATAAATAGTTTGGACGTGACAACACCCGACAGATTCCAGCATTAGAATACCTACATCTTGTTTGAAATTTCATATGATGCTCTTCAAAAGAATTTACTTTCTTATAACAGCTGAAAGGAAAACTATTGTTTGGACGTGTCCTAAGTTCAGCAAATCTTTGACGTGATTAAGGAGCTATAGAGAATTGTGTACTTGTGAAAGTTTTGAAGCTGCAGCAAGGCCACTCAATATGGCACCTTCAACATTTGGAGCAACACAAAAATCACCACAAACAATAAATCGCTTGTTATCTAACCACAGACATTTGTCATCTTTTGCACTGAATGTTGTTGGTAATGCACTACCCCTGCAATCAAAATATGAAATCAGATTAGCCAGATTAATTTCTTTGAAGTTGATAAGCTTATGGCTGAAATATTGAGTCAAATATATCCTTATTATCCTACATCTATGAAGCATCCTTAAATGTTTGTTCACGATGACTAGGATAAACAGAAATTTATAAGTTGACATTTAAACTAGTTATCAAATAGACGAGGATGGAGGTTGCAATCATGTAACCCACAGTCTCACCATCTATGAGCTTTAATTTCTTATAACAACAGAAAGGAAAACTATTGTTTTGACGTGTCCTAATTTCAACAAATCTTTGACGTGATTGAGGAGCTATAGAGAATTGTGTACTTGTGAAAGTTTTGAAGCTGCAGCAAGGCCACTCAATATGGCACCTTCAACATTTGGAGCAACACAAAAATCACCACAAACAGCAAATCGCTTGTTATCTAACCACAGACATTTGTCATATTTTGCACTGAATGTTGTTGGTAATGCACTACCCCTGCAATCAAAATATGAAATCATATTAGCCAGATTAATTTCTTTGAAGTTGATAAGCTTATGGCTGAAATATTGAGTCAAATATATCCTTATTATCCTACATCTATGAAGCATCCTTAAATTTTTTTTCACGATGACTAGGATAAACAGAAATTTATAGGTTGACATTTAAAATAGTTATCAAATAGACGAGGATGGAGGTTGCAATCATGTAACCCATAGTCTCACCATCTATGAGGTTTACTTTCTTATAACAGCAGAAAGGAAAACTATTGTTTGGACGTGTCCTAAGTTCAGCAAATCTTTGACGTGATTAAGGAGCTATAGAGAATTGTGTACTTGTGAAAGTTTTGAAGCTGCAGCAAGGACACTCAATATGGCACCTTCAACATTTGGAGCAACACAAAAATCACCACAAACAGCAAATCGCTTGTTATCTAACCACAGACATTTGTCATCTTTTGCACTGAATGTTGTTGGTAATGCACTACCCCTGCAATCAAAATATGAAATCAGATTAGCTAGATTAATTTCTTTGAAGTTGATAAGCTTATGGCTGAAATATTGAGTCAAATATATCCTTATTATCCTACATCTATGAAGCATCCTTAAATGTTTGTTCACGATGACTAGGATAAACAGAAATTTATAGGTTGACATTTAAACTAGTTATCAAATAGACGAGGATGGAGGTTGCAATCATGTAACCCACAATCTCACCATCTATGAGCTTTCATAAAAAATGGAGTAGGCATATGTGGAACTGTTTTATGGAATTCACTGAATAAGTCTCTTCTCACCAAATTCAATACATCATCTGAAGGATTCTTTAAGCATGTTTAACTTATGATATGGTTGGCATATTCAGCTGTAGAATGTAGAACTCAGCACTCGCTGTAGAAAGCAACTTAAATTGTGTCAGCCCGCCAATCATAAGCACACAGTGTTGGCAAATACGGAGAGCTCACAAAGTTTTAAGGAGCATATTCCACAGGACAATGTATGTAGTTAAACAGGAACTAGGTAGTTGACAAAGTATATAGGTTTCGTGTTCAATGGAGTGCTCCCATGTATAGTGATTACTGATGTGTTGTGCACGTTAACTCACCACATGGCATGAAATTGCTTTAATTCTAGTTTCCTTTCAAGTCGTCCTATCTATAATTTTAACTCATTATATAGCAACTGGAGAACATCATTCTCTAACCATAAAATCTGCAAGGTTAAATATCTCAAGTTCAAATCAAGTTGCAATGACATTATGTATATATTTCGTAAGAAATATGATCTATATGTGACATTATGCATATATTTCATAAGAAATGCGATCCTTTGAATGGGAAATATGGATGGTTAATGATGTTTTCATTGCTGGTTTTTAACATTTCCACAAGAAATGTGATCCCATGAATGGAAAAGATAGCTGGTTAAGGATGCTTGCATTGCTGGTGTATAACATTTTCATCAAAAATCAAATTGTTAATGTATTAGATGTAAGTTCTGTGGCATATTCTCTTCCAATGAGGGGAGTTGGTTGATATTTTAATCATATCCAATATATGGATGCCAGAAACCAATTTTTGTACAAATTAACGAACTCCATCACTATCACAACCGAGTATACCAAAATCAGATTGCCACAAGAAAATAGAGTCATCACTCACAACAGATTGAGTAGTTAGAGCCTAAGGTTAATGAGGTCAAGAAGGACAATTCTACGATTAAGATGTATAATAGGGACCACCATATTGATATAATCGCTGATACATACACTTGATGACTAGAGGGAAATTCATAACCTAGGTCTAGATTACACAGAATCTACACTCACCGAGGTTTTAACCTGGACTATTTTTTCTGGTTGTAGCACAGATTTGAGTCAAGATGTGGTTCTAGCACTTTTTTCATCATCCCATGAATGTTGCAAGGCCATTGGTAACATGTATCCTTATTTGGGAGACAATGACCCAAGTATGTTACTAGCCCCTAGATTTTCAAATAGGAGACCTCAGTAAAATGTATATGTCACATTTTTTCAAACAATAGCCATGACACTAAAATAAGAATCGCTCATTTTGTAGATCTCAAATCAAGTGGCAATCAAGCAGAAGAGTAGGGCTAAAGAATAATGGTCAAATAGGAGTATAGTGGCCAAATTCCACACCCCTATCTTGAACCAAAGGTTGTAATGAATACTCACCTCTGCAGGTGACCTTGCTTGAAATAAGTGAATGGTGTTGAGATTGAAATCCACGCCATTGAATAAAATACACAGATCACATTGTAAATAAATGTAGAAAATTGATGCTTTCAACAAGTCATGAATTATAAAACTGAGGCATGGTATTAAACAATTTAACATATCATCTATGAAGTCTTTCTGCGTGCAATCTTGGACTGTAGAAAATTACAAATTGTTGAGGGGTTTACCCACTTTTACCTTGCATTATTGACCACTAACATATAATGAACTAACTAAAAAACATGTTAGTTTTGAGACGATTTTCATTTTTAATGAAGAAAACAATCATTGTAAATCACTATTTCATTGAACAGAAAAATTTCCAAAGCCACTGCTTAATATTTCAGCAAATATCACTAGTGAACGAACACCACGTTTAAAACAAGGCCCAGTTTGAAAGAGACTACTAATAAAATCAAATAATAGCAGCATACAGCTTATGCACGTAAAAATCCAGTCAATCAATGCACTAATCATTTCTCATTCCTTCAGATCATATAGAATATGGAACCTGATACATATAGATTGCAGACCTGCAGAGGATTCCTATGTTTGAGAAACAATTTAATGAGGCATTCAAATTATAAATAGATTTTGAACATAGCCATGTGATTCTCAAATTTGTTGATGCAATGCCTGCTTAGAAATACCCCTTTTGACCACTATGTTAGTGTAGGTTTACCCAATAGAGTAACAGAAAAATAAATTGCAGAACATTGCTATAATTTTAATTTAAAGATCATACTCAATTTTAACAAGCCCTCTAATGCGCTTGGGGATAGAGCAGTATGGGAACACCAGCCAAGGGCGTTGAACCATAAAAGCATGGATTTTATTGTCAACTCTATAGTTTTGGGTCTTAAGCACTCAATTTTTGTGTCAATGCATATCATGGAAGGGAAATCGATAAGAAAAGGCCTGCATGCCTATCCCCAGCGGTCTTTGTCATGTCATATGCTCTTGTAATGCAAAATCTCAACAATCTAAAGACTATAAATTTGTTCAACTAGTCTGGTTTCCCATCAGGAAAATCAATCAGGCAGCCCAGTAACACAACGACATATCAGATGTAACTTTTTGATAGCGTGATGAAAAGGCCAACCTACAACCTACACATACATTATAAGATAACAAATTATATATATAGATAGATATATTAACAGTAGTTGTTTATTTAAAAATTATATGTAAAAAAAAACCTCTAACTCAACAAAGTATGCTACAATTCAGAAATTTCCTCAAACAAGATCTCCTTTTAACAACGATGTTAATCTAAGTCTACCCAATAGAGCAACAGATCAATACATTGCAGAACACTGATATAATTTTAATTTAAAGATCATACTCATTTTTTACAAGCCATCTAACTCAACAAAGTAATCTATGATTCAGAAAACTTCTGAACCACAGTTCAATACCCCATCAAGATCAGTTGCTTCAACGTTCCAGTGGACACAAAAAGAAAATCCCACAGTGAAATATCAATGGGTCAAAAGTGACCTCAGACACAATTAAATCAACAGACAAATTATACAAAATAGAACCAACTCCAAAAGTTGAGGTCAAGGTTATTTTACATTCCAGGACAGCTGCACTGCATGGGACTTGCCTTCAATTCTGGCATTTGCTTCCCAGGGGATTTTTTAGTTTGTGTAGACACTTTGCCCTGTCAGTGGGTTCTCGATATCCCAACCCACCTGGAACATTTGAGCTACAACACTTCTCAATAAAACTCTAACAAAAAGTTAGAACCCCAACTTACAAACCAAGATTACAAGGGTATCATCCTTATCTCATCTTTTATTCATAGATAATGTACTCTTGTTAAGTAATGGATCTCTAAGAGAAGCAACAAAAACTACACGAAATTCTGGAGATATAAAGTGTTGTTATGATTGTGGAGGTTAAAGTTCATGAAATTACAATATGCTTGGAAAATAAACTAGAAAGTTAGTTACAATTTTTTCCCTCATATTTAATTCAAGGAAGCATTCAAATGCCTTGGAATCTTTCTAAATCCAAACGGATATGGGAAGAGGGATTGGTTCTAGTTATTAGAAAATATTAAAGATTAAACAAAGCATTAATGCAATAGATGGTTGTTAGTTAGAGGAAAATTGACATTTGGAAGTCTATATTGGTAGTAATTGTAGTACTCTAGCATTCCTTCGCTTATCCTAGAAGGAGTTTTGTAAAATATCAAGAAAAAATGCTCATGGATTTGTGGACATGCAAAAAAAAATTAGGGTATCCCCTTAGGGGAAAACACCAACTCATCTTCTCTAAACACTACGATGTTGGATGGCAAGAATCCTTTTTATTTATGCTTGTGCTTTAAGTGCCAAAGAAAAACTTAGAAGGTGCATTCCTAAATCCTATCCTTTGCACACGGTCTCTAATCCTAGCCTCTCTTGCCTTGTAATCCTCAAAGAGATGGAGCTGTGATTCCAATCCACTAATATTCTATTCGAATTGGTTATTAAAAGGATCTCCACCATTTGTCAAGCATCCAGAAGCCTGCTGGAAAGTTGGTCCTATCTTACCTCTCACACTTCTTGTAACCATCTTACCCCATCCCCGAAGAATCTTTTAGTGACCAGAGTGACTGCCTCCCACCAAAGAGCCTACCCATTATTGGCATTGTCTAAAGAGGCCACAATTTCATGGAATTTGGTGAGAATTTTTCAAGAAATCTAACTTTGGGAGTGTTTAAATCGTTTTCTTTTATGGTGGAAATGATTCAGCACCATAAAAAACCCTAGGGGCACCTAAAATCCTGAAGCTTGACAGCTATAACTCGGATTTTCAAAAATTTCAAGCAGATTTTCTCAAAATCTTACCGCAATTTCTATTGTTTTCCAAGTGAAAATGTGGACTATATAGACTGCGCGACCCATTATCCTCTATAGGGGGCACCAAATTACATACCCTTGCAACAGTTTTGCAACATTCAGCAGACTCGAGAAGGGAAATATTTAATATGAAGGAAGCATGGGCGTTAAACTGGAAATCAACACCAATGAGCATACAGTTGGAAAGACAGAACTGATCAGACTCAGTAAGATGATTGTCTCTAAGGAAAACTCTATACAGTTTAAATTTTGTTCGTTAATATAGGTCTGATTTTATCTTTTTTCTGGAAGGGGTTTTGTCCAGTTTAAAATCACTGTGTAGGTTGATGTGGATACCTCTGTTGCATCTTCTGTTCATTTTCTTTTTCATTTATCGAATTAAGCTCAGTATTTATAACCTGTAGTGGAGTTTCCTATATCTTTTTGGCTCTCCTCTGTATGTTGTATGTTGTGAACTGTAGTAGAAATATTATTGGAAAATGAATGTTAGCAGTAGCAATAAACCCACCAAGCATCCATAGAAATTTCCCATTTCTTGTGTTGAAAAACCGAGAGGATCTTAGTCTAATAGATAGGTTAGATCTTGAGAAACTGTCATTAGCAAGAACTATTTTTTCTTTGGGAAACAGCAGATCTCGGTTAGGCAATGTTTAATTTTGGAGATTTGTTCATCCATGGAGAAATTAGGATGGGTGCTATCACAGTAAGAATGGTTTTGTACCTTGGGAAAAGGTATGCACACTTAGTCTTTGTTTTTAATTTCTGAAATCTGTTTAGGTCCATAGAAAATAAAATAATTAAAAAAAAAATCAAGAATGAAGCTGTACTATGAATAGATAGAGCAATTATTGTTAATGAAGTGACAATTCAACCCCTTTCTTATGTGTGGGAAACCCGGAAATGTTGTAAAAATGTACTAATGTACCTTTTTATGGGGTTTACAAAACTGTCTTATATGGCAATGGAAAGAATATAACAGGAGCTTTACATGACTTCACTTTCTTATTCATTTCTGATTATGCTCCGATATGTGTTGCTATGATATACTTTCCAAGAAGAAAGGACTTGGCATTGATTTAACATGATATATCATTTACAAAATCATGCCAATCCATTTTATACAATTATTTTTAAAGCCTTTGAAAGTTATCTTACATCTTAAAGACCAAACAAAGGAGAAAATGGTAAGACGAATCCAACCAAAATCACTAAGCCCTTTTCTTACAGAAACTTGGGTTGCCAAAGATAGATTCTTTCTAAAGGATGGGCTTCTAAGAAAAATCATAGAAGATATAACCAATCTGTTTCCAAAGGTGCTTTGGAAAATCCACACAAAAATTATGCTTAATTTTCTCATTGGTTCCACACTGGATGTTTCAAAGGCCAGTCTTGGCAATTTTGTGTTTCTTTTTTAGCCCCTAAAGAACCTACTGGCGAAGAACTTGGCATCTGCCAGGTGAGTACTATTTTGCTTTTATATTATTAATAAGAGAGTGTTTCCTTAAATTTTTTATTTTATTTCTTTGAAATGTATTTATGCATAATATTTCATTAGCCTTACTTCTAGGCTCAAGAGTGGTTCTCAAATTCTATGGTAGCACTTCCTCTATTTGGGTTTCATTCCCTTTTGTATGCTAACAAGGAAAATAAAACTAACAGAAGGTTTTGCCTATCATTTGGTGCCTGGATACCCTAAGGGGATACAAAATCATCTATGGTATGGTTCTGTGCATTTGTATGCCCTAGAAGAAGTGTCAAATACTCTTTATACCTGATTCAACCTAGTAACTAAGTGTCTTGATGATAAAACAGAACTAAATAACAATACTAATGCTCCAAGTTAACTCACAAGAAAGTGTCAAGAATTGCCAAGAAATCAAGTAATAAATTCTATATCTGTTTTGCCTTATATTTCTCAACATGATATCAGAGGTAAGGCTTTGGACAATGGGCAGAAAGAAAATCAGTTTGGCATTACTATACCTCAAGAAAGATCGAGTTCCCTAGACTGAAATTGTGGAAGCAAGAAGTAGAAATTCTGGGCAGTTTTACAAAGCCCTAATTACAGAGATTAGGCTGTAGGTCCTATCAAGGATAGAAAAGGTACTGAAAGATCATTTTAGCTCTGTTTCAAGAGACTGAATGAATAAGGGAAGAACCCTCTCAAGACTGCACTCTCTGGCAAGTATTTTTGCTTCTCCATCAGCTCTAATCTATGATTATAAGCTGCAGACCTATCCACTGGAGATCAAGGTCATAAATACGTCTGTTTCTATGGAGTGAAAGGGTAATCAATCCAATCAAAGCAAGCTGCATTCTATGGTATAGGAGAAAAGTTCAAAAAGTCTACAAATATCTCCAAATCTCTGGTATGCATATCCTATTTCTGTTACAAATTGTTTTGGGCATTAGAAGGTGTCAAATGCCTATCTAGAATCCCTTGAAAGAGACAAAATCATCTATGGTATAGTTCTGTGCATTTGTATGCCCTAGAATAAGTGTCAAATACTCTTTATACTTGATTCAACCTAGTAACTAAGTGTCTTGATGATAAAACAGAACTAAATAACAATACTAATGCTCCAAGTTAACTCACAAGAAAGTGTCAAGAATTGCCAAGAAATCAAGTAATAAATTCTATATCTGTTTTGCCTTAGATTTCTCAACATGATATCAGAGGTAAGGCTTTGGACAATGGGCAGAAAGAAAATCAGCTTGGCATTACTATACCTCAAGAAAGATCGAGTTCCCTAGACCGAAATTGTGGAAACAAGAAGTAGAAATTTTGGGCAGTTTTACAAAGCCCTAATTACAGAGATTAGGCTGCAGGTCCTATCAAGGATAGAAAAGGTACTGAAAGAGCATTTTAGCTATGTTTCAAGAGACTGAATGAATAAGGGAAGAACCCTCTCAAGACCGCACTCTCTGGCAAGTATTTTTGCTTCTCCATCAGCTTTAATCTCTGATTATAAGCTGCAGACCTATCCACTGGAGATCAAGGTCATAAATAAGTCTATTTCTATGGAGTGAAAGGCTAATCAATCCCATCAAAGCAAGATGCATTCTATGGTATAGGAGCAAAGTTCAAAAAGTCTACAAATATCTCACATACCAGTTGAAGCAATCGCAGCTGAAAACTAAGAATCGTGTTTACTTCCCTAACCCCACTCCTCCAGTCCAAGCCAATCGAACCAAAACTCCAACCAAAGCTCAAAATCAGATTTTCCTATTCTCCCGTGCTCCTCCGCGCTCTATCTTCCCACCTTGCTCTGCTCTGAACCCTGCACCAGTCGAACCAAAACCCCTCAATGCCTTCCCACCTTACTCTGCTCCAAATGCACCTTCATAGACCAAATAGACAAAAGCAGTAGGCTATCGACCGTGGTAAGGCTATTGACTTCAAAAGTTGGTGAGGCACACTTCCCTGAATGAATGAATCTATCGATGCGTGCATCCAGCTCCATCCACGGCAGCTAACCGGCACCCCATCCTTTGTATGATAATGAAATGCATCTATTACACAATCTCCAAGAAGCATATAGATCTCCAAGCGTATAGAGATGAAAGTGTAGATGTCGAGTAAAAGGTGGACAGTACCTCAGACCTGGAAGGGAAGGTGAGTTATGCTCCAAATGCACCAGTCGAACCAAAACCTTGCTCTGCTCCAAATGCACCAGTCGAACCAAAAATTGCATTTTCCCCCTCGCGGTCTTTACCTTCTTGCCTTTCCACGACTTTCCTAACTCCGCTTGGCCATAAAATTTTTAAAAAAATACCTCAAAATATAAATATTTTATATAATAAATAAAAAACCCCCCACCCTCTAGTTATAAAGGCAATATAATGTTTTTTTATTTTTTTATTTTTTTTACCCCAATATGAACGCACGTGATATAATATTGGTTTGTGAGTGACGCCCCCATGACTCCACCATAGTGGATATGTGTCTTGCCACTTACATCTTACCATACACTCTCCACCATCTTATTTCCTTTAAAAATCCTTACCACATAAAAATATTTTAAATAAATATTACATGGAATTTTTGCAACTCCCTGACAACAACACTAAAAATGTTAGGGCTTTATATGTTGTTGAATTCCCTAAATTAAATTTTCAACCAGATTTCATAAAATTAGAGTTGCAGTGCATTATGGTTCATATTAAAACTTACCCTATATATATCTAGTATGAAATTAAGTACAAAATTCTCAAACTCTATTCCTAACAATCACACCAAGAATAGTTGAAGTGAAGAAACCTATGTCGTTATAATTTGAATCACTAATAATGAAATCTATTTTATGTTAAAAAATCAAATTATTATTTTATCCTCTATTATAACACATATAATTCAAAAAACATTCAGAAATAAAATTAATAACTATCACGAGCTATGCTCTCAAACCAATTTAACACTGATTGTATTCAGAATCATTATGAAAAACTAATCCCCAGGGTTCAAAAGTAACTCAATCAATACTTCACGGCATAACTCAAACTATTTCATATGTATCATTTCACTCAAAAAGGATTTAAGCATCTAACCACACAACTTATGGCTTCCGAACTTGAAATCAATCCGAGTAATGAAATAACACACAACCTTTATTTATTTAACAATGGACATAAAAAACTCTATTAAAGACTTGCTACGAAATCAATTAAATGATAATCTATCTATTAAAATAATTTTTTCACTATAATTAAAACAATCATCACTAAGGAAATAAAATTATTTGCACCTTGTAAATGACATACAATTATTCAAGCATTTAACACATAATCTGCACTAAGAATGGCACATTGTCCCAAAACAATTCTGTGCATTTACTGCAGGAGTATATGGCCGAATATATATATATATATATATATATATATATATATATATATATAAACACATGAAATTAAAACATTTCCATTCGTAACAAGGATTTCAATATAAGATATAATAACTCATTTCTCATACATTTATAATAGACCAAAACCTTATTTTGTAGCATTCACGAGATCGGAAGAGTAATCACAGTAGTCAATACATGCAGAATATACTCATAGTAATGACCATCAGACTTGAAAAGACTTCAATACGTTATACTTGTTATCTTAGCTCAGAACTATGAAAGCACTAAAGGAAACTTAAGCATGACTTTAAGTGCAATTTTTTTTTAAATTGTTAATGAAAGCGAATGAAAATTTAACTGGAGTTCTACTAAATGAATTCGAAGCACATTTACTACACAATCAAAATTGTTGCGGGACTCCATCAAGGTTTTTGTTGGGCCCTATTGAAGTTTGCAACAAGAAACTGTGAAATTGGCATCCAAAAACAACATGAAAGAACCTACACTAAGTATGGGAACAGGAGGTCCAAGTAGCACCTACACTAGTGTGGGACCACAGGTCTCAACAACACCTACCCTAGTGTGGGCTAAACTTGGTGCATGTCTATTTTATTTATCCCTTAATTAATATAGACAATAAAAAGTAATATAATCTAAAAACAACGTTTAATAGTTAACTCATGAATTTCGAGTTGAGGGTAGTTGGTGAGGCATGCAGAGTAATTCTAGTTGTAACAGAGTTCGAAGTGTATTTGGTGCATTAGTTAATGCAGGTTGTAATCAGGTTAACTAAGTTAAGTGAGTTAAACACATTTGTGCTAGTTGTAACTGTTTGATACACTAGTGAGAGATCAAGTGAATTAAATATTATTTAATTCACAATTAGTGATCTCACATAAAACTGAGGATTTATTATTATTAGTTGCATGCATGTTAGTTCCAGTGGAGACCCAGTTGAGATGTAGGTGAAAGAGAAGTGTGACTATCAGTTATGATATTAGCAAGCTGCCTAGGTGTAGTTAAAACACCACAGCATGCCCATGATACTTATCCCAATGTAGGAAGGCTGAAATTCCTTGAGAATAAGGACTGGATTCCTCATGAACTGCGATAGCAAGGCAGGCTGAAGACATGATGAGAATTGGTTGCATATTGGCCCAGTTTTGTTTGGATTAGTGTGAGACAATTAGTTGAATTTTTGAGGGCTCTTGTGAGAAGAGTTTTATGTAATTGTTTCATGATTCCTTGTGTAATATACAACATATGATAGTGGGGTTTTGAGAAGCAAGCTCCCCAATAAATTATTTGTTTTGTGGTTTGATTGATTCTTCTTTTATTTTTGTGATTAGCAATTGTGTTTTTAATTCTGCAATTGATTTGTAGAAGCGATTAAATATTTAAATTTAGTAAATTTTTAGATCAGATTGAATCCATGATATACATGCTTGTTTTATAATTTCTACATGGTATCAGAGCTGTGTTATAACTTCTACATGCTATCAGAGTTGTGTTATAAATTTTCTACATGGTATGAGAGCAGGAATTATTTCGGTGCACGAGTTTGCAGAGAATATATGAAAATTTGGATGGAAAAAATTCAAAAACAAATAGAATATTTGGATTCCTTATGAAAAAATACCCAAATTGAAAAAAATAATCAATCGAATCAGAGCTCAGATAAGGGAGATATCATCGATTTAAAACTAGCTCTTTTGTTAGAAAATTTTGTGATGGCGAGACAATTACAATGTGCGCGAGTAAGGAAAGGGAAGTATGAGAATCCCATGCAATTGTACCTTGAGAGGGAGCTTGATTTGCATGAAAATGAGGAACTCTTGGTTCCAAAGGATGAACCTTAGGATGTGGAGTAGCCAGAAGATGAGGATCATGGAGTGGCAAAAAACACTCATGCAGAGGAATTTTGAGCCAGATGGGCAGAGGGAGTACATGCAGCTATACCTCCAAGTGTGAGGTGGGACGATGTGCAGAATTAATCCCAAGATGAAATTGGGTAGGTTTCATTGAGATGGTGTGTCTCATGGATCTAACTTGGCTACGAGGAGCCCACAGAGAAGTAGTAGCAGTATCAGTTATATTGATGCAGTTAGATGTTAGGAAGATGGAAATTAGAGTGACAGGAGTCTGATATTGGAGTGGAGATAAGAGTTGGTCTCAGTGCAGAGTGCATGGATGCAGATTTCAACAACGCAAAGAATCTAGTAGACATGTGTAGTAGCTAGCAGCATTCAAAAGACTCTAATGAAAGATGCATTATACTAATTCAGTTGTTTGGAGGATATTCAGTTTTGTAAGTGTTACATGCAAAGGTTGCATGTGTGAGAAACACTAAAGAAGTGTTGCATGCAAAGGTTGCATGTGTGAGAAACACTAGAGAAGTGTTGCATGTAAGAGTTTCATGTCGCATGCAAGGGTTGGATGTCGCATACAAGGGGCGCATGTCACGTGCAAGGAAAATCCTTTATTGTTGAGAGGGAGTGTTGAAGTTTGCAACAAGAAATAGTGGAATTGGCATTTAGAAACAATATGAAAGCACCTACACTAAGTGTGGGACCAGGAGGTCCAAGCAGCACCAACACTAGTGTGGGACCATGGGTCTTAACAACACCTACACTTGTGTGGGATAAATTTAGTGCATGTCTATTTTATTTATCCCTTAATTAAGATGGACAACAAAATGTAATATAATCTCAAAATAACTTATAATATTTAACTAAGTATGATCAACTCAGTTAACTCATAAATTTTGAGTTGAGGGTAGTCAGTGAGGCATGCAGAGTATTTCTAGTTGTAACATAGTTCGAAGTGCAGTTGGTGCATTAGTTAATGCAGGTTGTAATAAATTTAACTCAGTTAAGTGAGTTAAACTAAATTGTGCTAGTTGTAACTGTTTGATACACTAGTGAGAGATCAAGTGAATTAAATATTATTTAATTCATAATCAGTGATATCACATGAAACTGAGGATTTACTATTATTAGTTGCATGCATGTCAGTTTCAGTGGATACCCAGTTGAGATGTAGGTGAAAGGTATGTGTGACTATCAGTTGTGATATTAGCAGGCTGCCCAGGTGCAGTTAAAACACCACAGGATGCCCATGATACTTAGTGCAGTGTAGGAAGGCTGAAATTACTTGAGAATAAGGATTTTATTCCTCATGAAATGTGTGAGCAAGACAAGCTGAAGACATGCTGAGAATTGGTTGAGTATTAGCCCAATTTTGTTTGGATTAGTGTGAGACAATTAGTTGAATACATGAGGGCTCTTGTAAGAATAATTGTATGTAATTGTTTCATGATTCCTTGTGGAATATACAATATATCATAGTGGGGTTTTGAGCAGCAAGATTTCCTCGGGAAATTATTTTTGTTGTGGTTTGATTGATTCTTCTTTTATTATTGTGATTGGCAATTGTGTTTTTGATTCTGCAATTTATTTGTATAAGCGATTCATTATTTAACTTTAGTACATTATTAGATCAGATTGAATCCATGATATACATGCTTGTTGTATAATTTATATAGCCCTTGCCACAACTTGGAGCAAGACTAACTTAATTCAATACTCATAGATCAAAGAAACATAAATTCTCAGATAAAAGTATAAGCCAAGATAATCATATTAAAAACTTCAATAAAACATACGTCTGAGAGTTTGATCTTAAACATAATAGATTCAAATAGTATCGTGCCACAATCTCCTTGTCACCAGTTCAACCTATGCGTGTATTTGAGCGTGTAACTTATTATTCAAACACTGGGCCTTTTTAAAGTATTTGGACCTACCAAATAGTTACAAAATAATAAACAAGGCGAATAAAAATATTTGGGATCTGAACTAAGTTAGGCTAAGTGAAATATTTAGGATCATTTCACCTTGATTGTAATCGAAATGTCCCAATCATGACACTATCTTTGGACCAAGGAAACTAATATCATGTTCAATAAAAAAAGAGACTATTATGGGATGTTGATGGTTGACTAGTTTCCTGGTGTTGAACCTAAAATAGAGTATTGATTTAAGTACAAAAGTGAGTACAAAATGGTTGCTCCAAAAATAGTTTCTTGATGTATCGTTGGACTGGGTGTTGGACCTTCGATGACCTATCCATGTACTCAAGTGTCTTCCCTATATTTAAGAGTCCATATATAGATCAGTCAATTAAATCAAGAGAACTTATTTAACATCTACCTAAACCAAACAAAGACATACAAAAATAGTACTTATTAATAATTATTACCTCCACTATAAAGTAACATTGTTTGGCTAATGTGGAGTGGTTTTAGGGTGTCAAAAAGGAGTAAAGTAGGATAAATTATAGTAAAAATGGTGGGATAATATGTGAAAAAGGGTACATAAGTAGGACGGAACACCAACATATGGGTTTGTATAAAGGTTTGATGTGCATCGAAGGTATAAGTCAATAAATATTTCATATTTGTACATGGGTTTGATAACTGAAAGGCATGTACATACATGGATCTCATTGTGGTAAGTCATGTGTCAATTTTGGAATTTGGATAGATATATACACGAGTTTGATTTTTGAAAGGTGCATAAGCATGTAGAAGTGTTTTGTGGAAAATGCCTATACATGCAAGGGCTTTGTTGACTATGATGTATGGCCAGTTAATCAGTCTTGATGTGTTGTTTGTTATCTGCCAATGAATTCTTCACCCATAACAATGATTATTGAAGTTGAATTACTTGTGGATTAATATGTTGAGTGGTAATGATGTTGTTATCTGCATGTTGTTTGGGGATATGTGATGGTTCTATGATTATTTCAGAATGGTTCAGTAGTTTTGTGTCTAACAAGGTGTATATTTTAGAATGATAGTGATTTAGTTACAGGGTTCAATGTTTTGAGATCTGTATGAAGGTATGTTTCATGGAATTCATGTATATGCACGGATATACTTAAGAACAGTAGCATATATATTTTTATATATAATTTGTCAAGGTTTGTAGTGACGGAATGTGATTTATGTGATGAATACTATGTGGATTGGTATTCTAGAAAATAGATTTACAGTGATCTAATTTCTTTGGTTGTTTTAGAATAAGTTGATTAATTGGGGTCTTAGTGGGTACAGTGATTTGTTGATTCAATTTTTTCAGTATTTGAGTGATTTTTTACAGTCATTGGTTTCAGTTTTGATTCTTGGTATTGGGCTTAGATGATGGCAGTGGGTCCAATATGAAAATTTCATGAAAAGAGGCCTACAAGTTGTGATGTTTTGAATCAAGTGGATCTAGTGTCAAATTTAATGAAAAATGGTCCATAGTGGTGCTGAGCGTTGGAGCCTTCAATGAGGGATTTGAAGCTTCCTTCCAGTGGTAGTTGTTAAATCATATCAGGGGGTAGGAGCTCCCTTCTGATGGGTGTCAGTAAACAATATCAGGGTGTGGGAGCTCACTTCGAGTGGGTGCTGGAGAAGGAGAGAAGGTTGTAGCCTTCTGGAGGTGGGTTCCTGAGTGTTGGTATGAGTTTGTGCCAGTACAATATTGTAAGAAGTGTTGCTTTATAATAAAAATAATATAGATACAATAGAAGCGGAGGTTTTCTCCCACATTTGATTTCCACCTAAAAAAATCTTGGTGTTCATGTGTGTTTTTTATGTGTGATGGTTTATTTTTTTCTTATTAAACATGGCTATTTTTTAATTAATTCTTAATGAGGTATTGATACACTGGTTTAAGCTAAACACATGATGAAGTAACTAAAAATTAAGTTAACTGGATATATGCTAGTTGTCTGCATAATAGTCCCATACATACATAGGTTTACTTCAGTAAAGTCATGTACACAAATATAAATAAGAAAATAAAAGTTTGAGTGATTTTTAAATATTGATTCACCCGCACCCCCCCCCCTCTCTTAGTATTTTTCCCAACAATTCGTATCAGATCCAGGTCCTTTAGAAGAACTTGTATCACTTGAAGGAGATCTGTCAAGATGGGTAGTCAGGAAAGAGTATTTTCTATCAAACCACCTTTATTTAATGGAACTAAATTTTTCTTTTGAAAAGTCAGGACGAGAGCATACTTACAATCACTCAGAGCTGATGTATGGGAAATTGTTGAAAGTGGATATCAATATCCAGCCGCCATTCCCATAGATACTGCAGGAAAGAGACAATATGAAATCAATGCAAAGGTTCTGAATGCCACCTTGGGGAGTATGGTCAAGTCTAATTTCGTGAAAGTAATGAGTTGAAAACAAAAAAGAACATGTGGGATAATCTTATCCAAAGTTATGAAGGTGACACCAAGGTAAAAAATACTAAACTCCAACCACTTAGAATACACTATGAGACACTGAAAATGCATGATGATGAAATCATTGTAGAAATTTTTCTTAGAGTAGATGAGATTGCTAATTCCATGAGAAATCTTGGTGAAGAAATAAAATATGCTACTAGTGTTGAGAAAATTTTAAAATCACTAACTCCAAATTTTGATTCCAAAGTCTTTCCTATTGAAGAAATGTAGTGTCTGAAAAATCTCACGCTTGATCAACTCCATGGAATATTGACTGCACTTGAGGTGAGGAAAGCTGGTCCTTCAGAAATGAGAGAAGCAACCGTCAAAGCCACATAACAGAAGTAAGCACCTGTTAGTCATCTATAATTTTGATCCTATCCAAAGATGGCTAAGTTGACAATCCCAGATTTCTAGAAACAATAATTGCAGAAACATCGTGAGTTCTAGAAATATCACAGCCTTCATAATCCTAAGTCTATCAGTTTCTCATAAAAACTTCACTCAAAGCTTCAAAATAACCCTGCTGTTATCATAAAAAGTTTGTTCTCAGATCTTTTCTCCATCATTTCCACCCACTATTTCATCCATTTTTGCTTATCCTAACTCATTCATCTTATTCCCCTAAAAAATCCCCTATCCTCCCTCATTTACCCTCATTTTTCTTATAAAAACCCTTTAAGCCTATAAAACCCCCTTTTTATGGTTTAAAAATTCCCTATTTCACCTATTGGAAATCTCAAAAAGGCCCAAAAAACCCACTTTTGGCCTATTTCCAACCTTTTTTATATATAGGCTTTAAGCCCCTGAGTGCTTAAACCTTTCGCCTTTTTCCTCCATAAATCCAAGGCCTATGACCGAAGTGCTAAGCCTTAATCCTTTTTCATCTCCACCCTTGGTCATTCCTTTTCATCACTTGACCTTTTCCCCTACCTCATTAAGCCCCACAACCGAGTGCTTAAACCCTTTGCCGCCTTCCCTTATTTTCCGACACCCCTCCACTTCCCCAACTCCTCATCTACAACCTCCCCCCCGTAATCCATCTTCACCATTAATTCTCAATGATCCAACAACGCAAGTTTACTGTGGGGGCACCCAACCAAGGTGGCTCGTACTCCCCGGTACCCCCGTAGTTGACTTATTTGACAGCGGGAGATCTCAAATCTACATTTGATATTTACTGCAGAGGCACAGGCCACGAAATCCCTCCATACCCCCAGTCCCCCCCCAATCGATCTTAGTCATCGATCTTCTCCATGATTCGACGGCCATCGACTCTTCGCGCTAATCCTCAGCCCTTTTTATCTTAGCCCCGGTTCCTTCCTTCTCCATAAAAACCTTCCTCGCCTTTGATCTTAGCCCCTTTCCCTTTCCTCACCCGCTCCATTTTTTTATTTTCCTAAGAAATATTAACCGTTGATCTATCCAATCCAACGATGCTCATTCCCTCCTCCCATTGAAACACCCTCCCAACCACCAAACTTATTCATCCCTCTGGATTTATCGAGGCTATTGATCCCTCTCATCCGTTAGCCCCTGTTAAAACCCACATCTCTAAACCCGCCCGATGAGATTTCACCCCGCGACAAGCTAGCTGATGTAACCCCGACCCCACCATATGCTTCCACCGTGAAACTTTTCAACCTTCATGCTTATCCACAACCATAGATCTTCGGCCCGAAGATCTAACGGCCCCAAATCCTTTTCGCGCCCGATCTTTCCAAACTTTCCCACCGTGCATCTTGCACATGAAATGGGTGGTTTCAGGGAGGGCACGAGTCATTCAATGGACCATATCACGTCCATATGGGGAAAAACCACAAACTGCCCATCTCCTGCGCGAAAACCAATTTTGTTTTTCCACCAAACCACTTTTAAATCTTCTCGTCATAAACCAAGTTTAAAACCTTATTTTTTATGGTTTCCTCCATGGAATCCTCTCCACTGCATCAACCTTCTTGCGCACTGCTCCTCCACCATCGCCAAGCCTCTGTTAGCAGTTCTGAGCCCAAAGCACAGGCTTTATTTAATTATTTCTTTGTTGTGCAGGTTTAATGGAGGTCAAATACACAAGGCCATCTCACGGCCAAATTTCACTGGCAAAGGGTCGAGGATGACGATCCAGAGGCCAGAACAATGAAGAAATGTGAGACTCGGGGTTTTAATTCAATTTTTGAACCAATGCCTCATCAACATTGGATAATTAACGAAACCCCCAGTGTGCCAAAGACCTGTACAATGCAGCAAACAATAAATATTAGTAAAGAGTATCAGAGATTTAAAGATAAAGGATTAAAAGTCAAAACCTGAAGATCAAAGGACTTAATCCTGTAGATTAATTGTTAAAGTGAAGTTTAAAGAAATATAATTAAAGCAGCTAAATCAGTCAGCACAGTCAAATAAAGATAGCATAATGGAGTATGCAGGCCTAAAGCATCATCAGGCCTAAACACAGTTAATTGATGAAATCACAAAAACTTAGGCCAGAACAGGCCTCGAAAACATCAACAAGAGACAGTTATTTCTCCAAAATATCTAGTTGCCACCTATAGCCTACCTTCTATCTCAAAGGGAAAATTGATAGTTATTACACTAAATAAGATATTTTGATCTTTTAGGACAGTTATTGTAAAGATAAGAATAAGCCTTGAAAGTCAATCTTTTCTCCTATCTTTCTATCAGAAGTTAATACAGAGTTATTAAAACAGAGAATTCATTGAACATATTCCTACCTTATGCCTTGCATGGTTTTCAAGGTCAGGAATGCATTTAATCTATAATTAATAACCCTTGAACCCTAGTTCAGTTCCACCTCCTCATTTACAACATAAATACTGCATTGAAACTCATTGTAAATTTGGCATTTGATGACTCTCTTGAAGTAATACATAGCTCTGCTGAAGTTGAAAGAAAATTGATGTTTTGGAACCTGTGGATGTTTTGACCTGTTTGTTGATGGAGAAAGCTCTGTCTTTGGATCCTTGAGCTTGGTTGTTGGTGAAGTATTCTAAACTGTTAATTTTTTTTCTTGTTTTTCATTTTGTTTCATTATTTCTTACTACAGTAGAGTAAAAAGTTTAGGCTAAGAAATGTCTCCTAGAAGCACCTTAGACCTCTTTACTCTTTCACTATTTTATGTTTTCCTCTAATGAGGCATTTTAGATAATTCTTAATTTCTCTCTAGAACCTTATGCTTGTTTACTTCCTAAATAGTTCAATACAGTTGGCCTCAAGAATTATTTATGGTTTTCCCTGCTTACTTGCTGCTACTTAAAAATTGTTTCTGAAGTCTTCCTTCAAAGTACCATTGTCCAAAGTTTGCTAAAGAGGTCTGCTTTGATCATACCCCGTGTACTTGCTCAAATAATTGTTTTGAAGGTCTTTATAGCTGTAATCAAAGATTTCTAGGAGTTCCCTCTTCTATGGCTGCAGTTATTTGTGAATCTTGAATTTTTTCTTATCCTTGACAATAAAATCTTTAGATGAAATAGAGTGTTCCTCGACTCCTAGATTTTATTTGAAAAGTTTGTCTTAGAATTGTTATTTGCTGAAGTGTGATTTCTAGAATTTATGGTTAGCCCTGTCTATGAAATACCTCTTCATGTTCAAATGATGTTTTAAGTCCCTTTTTTGAGAAGTACATATAATTAAGGATTCTTAATTTCCCTTAGTTCTAATTTTCATTCTAAACCTTTAACGTTCATTTCATTTCACCCGAAAGACTTTGTAGATACAATAGCCAAGTTAGATTTTCCCTCTGATACCCCTGATCTGTTTAAAAACTTGTTACCATTTCCACTTGACTCCATTTCCCAATGACTTCTAGATTTCCCTTTTCTATTTATGCTGCCTAGACCATCATGCCCAACCAAACACAAACAAACAAACTTGCACTTAATAACTAGCCTAAAATCAACCCTTACAAACAAATAAGTCATATATTTGCAAAAAATTGAGAGATCCCTCTCTGAGACGAGGAGGGCTAGATCCTAGAGCTCTAAATCTTGGTTTATATGTTTCCTTGTCATTTGGTTTTCCCTATCAACCAATCACAGGACCCCAACATCTTGGCGATCATGGTGGGACCTCTGAGTTTATATTTGCCTAGAAAACTATTATAGGCTTTTTAGTCCTTCAGTTACTACAGAAGATCATCTAGTGAGCCATAGAGTAGACTTTGTTTGTTTCACCACCTTAGCTAAGTGTTGAATAAGGTATAGGACACTCTCACAAACCATAAAACTACAAAAAACTCAGAAAACCCAAAAAATTTCAGATTGGTTTTTCAAATAAATCATTGGTGGTGTACCATAAAACATTTTTCCTTCAAAAAAGCTAAAAATTTCCACCTAGTGACTCCACTAGCCCAGTAGGCCTATTACTCTTCTAGATTTCCAGATTTCCTTAGGATTTTGTTAACTAGCCTTGAGGGAGTTTAGAAACCTAGTTAGAAATCACTGAGAGAGGAAAACTTTTGAAAAATAGTCCTAAAAACCTCTTCCTCTCTAAATTTTGGAAATCAAAATATGGCTTCACATAGGGTCGATACTAGATCCCATCCAGAGCCTAATCCTCCCACCATAGTTGATAATCAAGAAAGGATTTTGTGGAAAACTTCTAGATCTGGAAACCCAACTATTGACAAAACCATCCCAAGAACAAGATCTGTTCTTGAAGATCTTACAGTCTTGAAAGATCCTCACTTTGACTTATCTCACACAAAGAACCTATTTAGAAATAAGTCTCAAAGTGATTTAAACCAAGCCAATTTTGAAACCACAGATTTGCAACAGAGTTTTAGCAGAGAAGCTTCACCTTCTACTCGACCTGATTCTTAGCTTCTCCATCATTTCAGTTCCTTCCATAACAGATCTGCTCATCATCAGTTTTCTGGCCCAAGTGTTTCTTCTACTCCTGTACACACATACATTGTTCAAAGCACTTCAACTCAACACACTTTCCCTCTTGTAAATCCCCCATTATTTCCTATCATGGCAACATGGTATGCTCCTCTAGTCCTTCCTTTACCTCTAGTCAATTTTTCATAGGACTATCAGTCCAAGATTCCATTATATGATGCTAGTAGTTCTACTACTGCTTTACAAAACGTGGATAATATGAATGACTATTTTGATAGAAATGAGATAGATGATGAAACTGTTAAACTTAGATTGTTTGCTCAAATTTTAAGGGGAGAAGCAAGAAAATAGTTCAAAAACTTAGCCCCTAATAGTATCAATGACCTCCAAGCTTTCCATCAATTATTCATAAGCAAATGGGAAATCAGAAAAAACCCTCTCCAAATACTTTCAGATTACAACAACCTCAAGAGAAACACTGGGGAAAGTGTTTAAAAGTATTGCACTAGATTCAATAGTGTTTATAATGCACTACCCCCAGATTTGAAACCACCACAAGGCTCAGCTTTGGCCAAATTCCCTGAAGGATTTGATCCTGAGATGGCCTATCCGCTAAGAGAAAGGGATCCCTTAACTTTAGAATACATGCAGAAGGGAGCTCCTAGTGTAGAAGCAAATCTGATGGAGAAAAGAGCTAGGATGAGGAACGAAAAGAAAGTATCATTTAGGGATAAATATTCACCTTCCACATCTAACTCAAAAATGGAAAGATGATGGATACGATGATGGAGAGGATGAGCATATATTAAAAATCTCAATCTAGAGAAAATCAAACCAACCCCCAAAACAAAAATAGAAATCCAAATCCCAGAATCGATCCTAATCAAGATAGGCAAAGAGACAATGACCAACAAATTAGGTCTCCCTTTCAACAAAACTATGTCGATCAAGAAGAAGAAAGGGAGGTTGAAAGATTGGAAGAAGTACATGTAAACTTGATAGGATCTAATAGTGGGGATGATGTCTTCCTCATTGAAGAAGAACAAGGTTTCTTTTTCTTAGGACAAACTGAATACAATAATGAATATTCTGAATATTACAGATTGGGGTTTGAAAATGCAATCCTGGAGGTACACAAACAATATAATCTTAGAAGCAAAGGGAGCCCAGAGATTTCCAATGACAAAAACACTAGTACTGTTGTTAGGAAAACTTCAGAAAATCAGCCTAAGAAGATAGCAAGTAACACCAACACTATGGCCAAGAGAACTGATCAAAATACAGAAAAAATAGTCAGCTAAGTGTTGAACAAAGCTGCCCTAGTACTTCTGCTAGTGGCCCTAACAAATCTGTCCCAAATGACAATCCAAATAAAGTTCAGCAAATAAGAATTGTTGAAAGTGTTGTAAATGATAAAACCGATGTAAATATGTCAAAAACAATAGCTCCTTTCAGCCTTGAAGGGGAAATTTCCAAGATAAAAATCACCATACCCTTAGCTAAATTAGTAACTCAGGATGTATATAAAAATAAAGTTTTGAAAGCTTTGAATATAGGTAGTGACACTGATACTTTAAACTTGACAGATGATAAACCAGAATTATTGTTTGGTCCTGAAGTTGAAGGGAAATACCAAGAAGGGGTTTTCCCTCCCTTCTATGTCAGCTTAAATATACGTGATAAGATCTTGCACAATGCCATGTTAGACTCTGGAGCTTCACATAATCTTATTCCCAAAGTAGTAATGGAAAGCTTAGGCTTGGAAATTACTAAACCATATAAAGACCTATATTCCTTTGATTCAAGTAGGGTCAAATTCTTGGTTTTATTCAAGGATTTATGTGTTAACTTGTCTCAAATTCCTGCTAAGAGTCTAGTAATGGACATAGTGGTAGCTGACATTCCCCCTAAGTATGGCATGCTTTTATCAAGATCATCAGGAGCCAAACTTTAGGGGAGCCTTCAAATGGATATGTCCTATGCCACCATCCCAGTGTTTAATCAAACCAGAAGACTATACAGGGAATCCCACATGAAATACATGGTGAGCAACATAGATAAACCAAAAAATTCTCCTATGTAATCCAGCCATTCAAATTTGGATTCCTTTATCTTATATAATGAAGATGAAATCAGCCAACAAGAAAAGGAAAACATGTTAGAAAATTATATATTATGGAGCAATGCAACACATAAGATATGCGGAAAATATAAGCACACAAAAAACAAATAAAATCAGAGAGACACAGATATACGTGGTTCACCCAGTTTGGGCTACGTCCACCCCGAACAACCAGTCCTTCCTTTCTATTATCCAGCAAAATGAAAAAGACAAAACCTACAGCAGATCAGCTGTAATATCCTCTGTTCTTTCTCACAGTCTCCATCTCTATTTCTCGCTCCGAGAATACACATATAATGCACAGCCACAATACAATGCCCTCATAAAAGCGAGGGTTTGCCTTCTAGGGCAAAAAACCCTAATCTAAACATAACTTCTACCGTCATATCATTTGCCTAATGAACGGCCCAGATTGACTAGAAATTACTATACTTTTACAAGGCAATTTTACATCTGTTTTTAGCTTCGGGGGCGCTGCCCTCGAAAACCCCCGCCAGGGGGGGGCTCCGAAAAGCGCTGCTTCCCCCCTGGACCCCCCACAGCAACAATTAATTACAGGCAGTGTTGCTGCCCCTTTTAAGGTACATGGGTCCAATGTTGTGATACGAAATAAACAAGATAATCAGGCTCCACACCCAACAATCTCCCACTTGGAGACTGATTGTAGCAACTCCACCGCTGCTTCATTTGTTGGACAATGACTCCTCTTTGGACCTGGCTATTTATCATCTTCATCGTCATCCTTGAAGACCAATTGAAACTGAGCATGTTCTCAGTTTCTCCCCAGTTACGACTTTTGTTAGCATATCTGCAAGATTCTAGCTAGTGTGTATCTTTTCTAGCTTCAACTCTCCATCTTCCAATACTGACCATATGAAATGGTACTTGAGATGTATGTTTTTAGTCCTGGAATGAAATGTTGAGTTCTTTTCAAGATGAATAGCACTTTCGATATCACTGTATAGCGTGCCCATATCATGCTTCTTACCCAATTCATCCATAAACCTTTGTAACCAAATCATTTCTTTACTAGCCTCTGTAGCAGCAACATACTCGGCTTCTGTTGTTGAAAGTGAAACAACACTTTGGATTTTTGAAACCCAACTGACAGCTATTCCACCTACAGTAAATACATATCCTGTAGTGCTCCTCCTGTTATCTCTGTCACCTGCCATATCTGCATCAACATATCCCTATAGAGCAATGTTTGAACTACCAAAGCATAATTCTTGATTTGTGGTTCCTCTCAAATATCTGAGAATCCATTTTACTGCCATCCAATGTTCTTTTCCTGGATTATTCATGTACCTACTTACAACTCCCACTGCATGTGCAATATCAGGCCTTGTGTAGACCATTGCATACATTAAGCTTCCAACTGCAAATGCATATGGAACTTTAGACATATAATCCATGTCTTCTTGGGTCTTTGGGAACATCTCCTTACTAAGTTTGAAATGGCTAGCAAAAGGTGTACTAACTGGTTTTGCATTGTGCATATTAAATATTTTCAACACCTTTTCTATGTACTCATTCTGAGGCAGTGTTAATTTACGATTTTTCCTCTCTCTAGTTATCCTCATACCAAGGATTTGTTTTGCAGCTCCCAAATCCTTCATTGCAAATGAATTTGCCAATTTTCTTTTGAGAACATTTATTTCCTGCATGTTAGATCCTGCAAAAATCATGTCATCGACATACAATAACAATATAATATAGTTGCCATCATTTTTCCTTTTTAGATAAACACAATGATCAGAGTGACATCTAGTATAACCTTGTTCAAACATAAACTTGTCAAATTTTAGATACCACAGCCTTGGAGCCTGTTTTAAGCCATAAAAGCTCTTCTTTAACCTGCACACCAATTTTTCTTTCCCTTATACCTCATATCCTTCTGGTTGTTGCATGTATATCTCTTCCTCCAAATCTCCATGGAGAAATGTTGTCTTTACATCTAACTGTTCAAGATGTAAATCTTCCGCTGCTACAAGACTTAAAATAGTTCTGATTGAATTCATTTTAACAACAGGAGAAAATATTTCATCAAAATCAATACCTTTATTTTGTGCAAACCCCTTCACCACAAGTCTAGCTTTGTACCTCTGTTTTCCTCCATCTTCTTCCTTCAGCCTGTAAACCCATTTATTCTGCAATGTAGTTTTACCTGCAGGCAACCTGACTAAGTCCCAAGTCCGGTTATGCATTAAGGAGTCCATCTCTTCTTCCATGGCTAGCTCCCACTTCTTCCTGCTTTCAACCTGCATTGCTTCTTCATAACATTCAGGTTCACCAGAATCAATCAACAATAAATAATATAATGAAGGAGAGTATCGTTCAGGGGGTCTACTTATCCTGGTAGATCTTCTAACACCACTTTCAGGTGTTTGAGGTGCCTGTTGCTGTTGTGGTGGTTGCTGCTGCTGTGACTGTTGATTATTATTATTTTCAGGCACCTTTACTTTTTTAGTTATCTCATCAAGAACCATGTATTCCTTGCTTTCTTTTTCCTGTTTCTTTTCCTGCAACTGATTCTTATACAAGACCTTTTCATTGAATATTACATCTCTTCTCCTAATGATTTTGTGATTTTCATAATCATATAAGCGATAACCAAAATAATTAGCACCATATCCAATAAAGGTACATTTCTTTGATTTTTCCTCAAGCTTTGTTCTATTTTCTTTATTAATATGGACAAAGGCCTCACAGCCAAAAGGCTTTAAAAAAGAGTAGTTTACCTTTTTACTTGTCCATGCTTCCTCTGGAATACCACCATCCAAGGAACTTGAAGGCCCTCTGTTTATTAGATAAATAGCAGTATCTATAGCATCTGCCCAAAATTGTAAAGGCAATCATGCATGCAATCTCATGCACCTTGCACGCTCCATGATTGTTCTGTTCATTCTTTCTAACACACCATTTTCTTGTGGTGTTCTTGGAACTTTCTTCTCTCTGCGAATTCCATGCTCTGAACAGTACCTATCAAAATCTTTGCTGCAATATTCACCTCCATTGTCTGATCTGAGACACTTCAACTTCTTTCCTGTCTCAATCTCAACCAAAGCTTTCCATTTCTTGAAAGTATCAAATACATCAGATTTATTCTGAATACAATAAATCCATGTTTTTCTAGTTGCATCGTCAATAAAAGTAACATAATAACGAGAGCCACCGAGAGATGATACCTGAGCAGGTCCCCATACATCTGTATGCACAAGCTCCAATTTTTCTCTCCTCTTTTCTTTACCAACTCTGAGAAATATGACTCTCTTTTGTTTTCCATAAATGCAATTTTCACAGAAATCCAAATCAACATTCTTCAAACCTGGCAACAAATTTCTTGAGTGAAGAATCTTCATTCCCTTCTCACTCATGTGTCTGAGCCTATGATGCCATAATCCTGCATCTGCTCCTTTGGAATTTAAAGCATTAACAGAGTTAGAAATACCATTGCATAAATACAATGTACCAAAATTTTCACCTTTTGCTATTACCAACGCTCCTTTGGTGACCTTCCAAGTTTTATCTATGAAAGTTGTCACACAACCTTCACTGCCTAACTGCCCTGTTGAAATCAGATTTTTCTTCAGATCTGGAACATGCCTTACCTCCTTTAGTAGCCATTGGTTTCCATTCTGTTGTTTTACAAGAACTTTACCCATTCCAACAATTTTATAGGGTTTATCATCACCCAAACGAACTTGTCCAAAACCTCCTTGAACATAGTCATGAAAATATTTCTTATCAGGTGTGGCATGGAATGAAGCCCCTAAATCTACATCCCAAGAATGAGTAAAATTTTCGAAAGAAATAATCAAAGCATCTTGTAACACATCACCTGCCACATTTGCTTCATGATTTTTTTCTTGCTGTGTGTCTCCTTATTTTGCCTTCCGAGATCTACAGTCTTTCTTTAGGTGTCCTTTCTTTCTGCAATTCCATCACACTATCCCCGATCTAGACTTGGATCTGCCTTTCCTTGATTTACTGCGATATCCCGAGATCTTTCCTCTTTCCATTCTTCTTCCCCTAGACTCTACACTCAAAGCATTACCTGATGTCTCATCGGAGCTTTTCCTTCGCATTTCATCGCTAAAGATAGCACCAACAACATCATCAAACTTTAAAGTACTAGATCCAGAGACAGAGTTACTAATGGCCATTACTAAACCATTCCAACTCTCTGGCAATGAGCACAAGAATAACAGAGCTATAACTTCATCATCAAATTTTACCCCTACAGAACTTAACTGACTGGTAACTGTATTAAATTCATTTAAATGGTCTGCAACAGATCCACCTTCCGACATCTTCATATTCAATAATCGTTTCATAAGAAATACCTTGTTTGAGGCTGAGGTTTTTTCATATAGTTTCACCAACATCTGTTGTTGTTTCCTTCGAAATATTGAAGGCGACTGACGCCGCAAGACACAACCGTACTATTTCGAGTGCCTTTCTATCAAGAATGTTTCATTCCGCGTCTATCATGGCCGTCGACTTCTTTGTTTTTCCGCTCAATGGTAGGTACAGATCTTTCTGATACAGATAATATTCCATCTGCATCTTCCACAGCGGAAATTTTTTGCCGTTAAATTTCTCGACCCTAAACTTACCATCTTCCGCCATTACTCCCACTCGAACCAAGAACCCTTCTTTCCTGCGAGTTTATCAGCCAAATATACCTTCGGCTCTAATACCAGTTGTTAGAAAATTATATATTATGGAGCAATGCAACACATAAGATATGTGGAAAATACAAGCACACAAAAAACACATAAAACCAGAGAGACATAGATATACATGGTTCACCCAGTTTGGGCTACGTCCACCCCAAACATCCAGTCCTTCCTTTCTATTATCCAGCAAAATGAAAAAGACAAAACCTACAGCAGATCAACTGTAATATCCTCTGTTCTTTCTCACAGTCTCCCTCTCTGTTTCTCGCTCCGAGAATACACATATAATGCACAGCTGCAATACAATGCCCTCATAAAAGCGAAGGGTTGCCTTCTAGGGCAAAAAACCCTAATCTAAACATAACTTCTACCGTCAGATCATTTTCCTAATGAACAACCCATATTGACTAGAAATTACTATACTTTTACAAGGCAATTTTACATCTATTTTTAGCTTCGGGGGCGCTGCCCCCAAAAACCCCCACCAGGGGGGGCTCTGAAAAGCGCTGCCGCCCCCCCCTGGACCCCCCACGGCAACAATTAATTACGGGCGGCGTTTCCACCCCTTTTAAGGTACAGGGGTCCAATGCTGTGATACAAAGTAAACAAGATAATCAGGCTCCACACCCAACAAAACAAAGAAGAATTTAGTCTACCAGAACAGTCAAATCTGCCATCAACTCAAGAAAATAATAGTTCATACTTTAGCAACCTTGAACAACAAAAAGAAAATGAAAATGAGATTGAAATACCTTGGAAATTAAACTTCGATGTCTCTTGTAGAAAATTAAGTTCAGGGGCTGGTGTATGGAAATAGAACACAAACATAGGATATTATTATAAGCTAGATTTTTCATGCACAAATAACAGTGCTGATTATGAAGCCCTCCTCATTGGCCTACATCTGCTCAAGGATTTAGGAGCTAAGAAAATATCATTCCAAGGAGATTCTGAGCTAATCATTAGACAAATTAAAGGGGAATATTCAACCAAGATCCCAAAACTCAGAGAATATAGAAATGTTTCCCTTAATGTCCTAAAAACTTTTGAAAAATATGAACTCATTTTCATCCCAAGAGCTCAAAATCATCTAGCAAATGAACTTGCCTTTGCTGCTAGTAATTTATACATACCACATATAAATGAACAATTTGATATAAAGGTAAAAAAATAGACTTTCAATGCCTGACAATGAATATTATTGGCAAGTGTTCGAAGGAGACAAACACATAAATGATTTTCTACAATCAAAAAATGACTTTGCCATACCAGAATCTACTTCAAGCCATGAATAAAATTGTTTAAATGAAGAAAAAATCCCTGAAACAGAGCTGTCCTTTTCTACTAATATAAACCATTTTGAACATCCTTTAAGAGCATAAATAGTTGACAATACAGATCCAAAAGACCTGGAAATTTTACAATGTAAAAATGATATGATTCCAAGAGGTCTTGCACCATTAGAACAATTGTTTGACTTCAATGATGTAGCCAAAGAACCAAGAATGGAGCCTACAGAAACAAACATAGAGGAACATAACATAGGTAGCCTAGTAGAACCCAAAATTATCAAGTTATCGAGAACTCTCCCAGCCCATATCAAGCTGCAATACATAGAACTTTTCAAAGAATTTGGAGATGTGTTTGCATGGGGATACAAGGATCTAAAATCATATGATACCTAGTAGTACAGTGTTTAAAAATACAAGAGTAAATGGATGCTTGTCTATAACTAAGTTACTTCAAAAGAATAAATCACACATTCAGAAAACTAGGCAGCTTATCAGTCAAGGGTTCGGCAGCGATAACCCATCCCTTTGGAAACTGATGGAAAGGAAATCAGAGCATAGACCACGGGTCTGGGAGCTAGACAGTGAATGTTGAAGCTCACTACAGCCTTAGATCGTATCTCACACCAAAACAACAAATGCGAGTAAATAGAACAGCAGATAGAAAAATGGAACAGCAAATAAACAACTAAGTCTCGCGAGTCGTAACCAAACTTAATCTATTAACCCAAATGCACTTTTCACAATCAAATAACAATCTTTCACTCTTAAGGAAAATCAAGCAGAACACACTAATGGAACAGCACTAACTATTGATAAATTATGGAACAGCACTAGTAAATCATATACGCACACAACACGCTGGAATAGTAATCTGATCAATCTTAATTAACAGGGATACGACTGTGCTTCCAAATAGAACAGCATTATTTCTGAATCCAACAATCATGAAGAACACAACTTCATATGGATCTATGACATGAATGTTCAATACAAAAGCTCTGTAACAGAACAGTAAGAATATTCGGTTAAGACTAATAACATGCAATCAACTCTGAAAGGATTAGTAACATAGTGCAGAGTCAATACACAATTCTATCTGTAAAAACCTTAATGATTTAATCTTAACAGAGCATGTAATAGCAACTTATAAAGCATATCAGATTACCGAATAACAACGATAAGCAAACCACGCAGAAATCAAATCGTAGTGATACAGAAGCAAGTGTCCTTCGGGGCCGGGCCCTTAGCCTCCAAGGGTACACCGCCTTAAGTTAATCCAGACGCAGAAATGAGATAATCACCAAGTTTATATTAATGCATAAGACAAAAGTACAATGAACCAGTTCTCAACGAGACTCGATGATCAGAGTTGATTTTTAACAGAAAATTACATAAAAATTATCCCCCCAAGCTAACAGTGATGTCCCTTTATATAAAGGTGACGGCGGAGATGTCCAAGCAACAAGATAAATAAAGCAGCGATCCCTCAGGATCAAAGATCCTGAGGGATTCGCCAAACTGTTAATCCTTCATCTTTTCTTTTCTTCTCCGCCGAGCTGGTGTCTTCTCCTCCTTTTCCGGGCCGATTTGCTTTAATCTGCTTAGCCTCGTTTGCATTCGGTTCCCCTTCAAAGGGACAGCAGTTATCTCGTCTTTGTCCTTTCCTTTGGAATGGAAACTCCTCGTTTTCACCTTTTCCTGCACAGAAAAATAACAATTATCAGCGGTTAAGTCTTGCATATCAACTCTCACATGTTTTGTTATAATTCTTTATTATTTTCCAAATTCATGATGCAAAAAGGTTTACAAATTCTATTAAAAAGCCGCTGAAATGATCATCAAAAGCATAGCTTTTTAGTACTCCACACACCCCCCTGCTTACCCTGTTTCATGCCCTCATGAAAACATTGTTGTTGACATGCAAGGCAGTGAGAGAATAGGCTGGAGAAGGAATCTCATGTGGAGGCCTACAGCCATGATGAGTGACTAGATAGTCAAAGAACTGACCCGTTTGCCCCTCAGGCATCTCATACAGGGCTTGATATCCGGGTGCAGGGTGCCAAATAATTGGATTGCGAAATCTATATCCTAACCAGGATGGCCCTGCTTTCAAAATGCTCTTGCCATAGAGGTTCAAACGGTTGGCAGCTAATTCAAAATTCTCATACTTAAATGGTTCCCTGAGCTGGATGTTTGGATTAGAGATTCGGTACTGAAATTTGGCTGCATCAATGGCGAGGTCTTTGATGGAAAGAAAATATTCTAAACTCTGTCGAATGAGTGCCTCATGCATGGGTCCTAACGTTTCAATGACACCTGGAGTCCTCATGAGGTTTCTATGTGCTTTCCACAACCGCACTGGGTTCCTAGGCTCAGCCCTTACCCGTAAATCTAGGCCATTTTCCTGCCTCTGGAAAGTATTATAGGCTTTGAGCCACTTAATCTGATTAACCCCGAATGAAATGAATGCTTGTAATTGGATGTCTCCAACAAAAGGGCCAGGGTTCAACTCAGTCTCCTGATCTAGCACGAGGTCATGCAAATAAAGTTCACACAACAATCTCTGGACCTTCACCCCATAATGTTTACAGCAGTCTATAAATTCATTGACAGTGTTGATTTGTATAGGGGCGCCTGCTTTAATAGCTTTTATTTTTAATTGTAAATACCGTTCTAGTAAAAACAAAGCATAGTTTTTGGCAGGGGCCCTACATGCTAAAACGTCATTGTATAAAGAACACAAGGTATCCATCTGCTTGATAACAATATCTAGTCTATGGGTTACCTTTGCAACTTTCTCTTGTTCCTTTCGCCACCCTTCAAAGGCCTGGCTTTCGGATTGCTTGACGTTCCTTAGTTGCTACTGTAACTCTTCATATTTCTCTCGGGGGACCGTTTGCTCTCTAAGTTGTTCGGCTTCTTGCTGGGCTTGCTTCATCATCTTATGCAAGGTTCTTGTCTTCGGATCTTTTTTCCATAGGTCAGTGGAGGCCGGGAGTTTTACCTGAACTTTCTTATTACGCTGTTTGGAGTTCAAAACCCTTATCACCCCTGAGGGTGGTGCCTCTGTCTGGATTTTCTTGTCGCTGGTCCTCATATCATCCCTTTCTATTTTAACGCGAATATCAGTCTGTTGCTGTTCCTCAACATCATTTGGAACGGCAGCTGGATTTTCAGCAGGGTTTTGAACAGCAGGGCGATTGTTGGTCCTTCGCCTTTTTGCCTTGCGGGATTTTATTGCAGTGGCCCTCTTTTTCTTCCCTACGGTCTTTCTTACCCTCTGGTTTGCTTTCAGAATTCTAATTTGCTGTCGGAGCTGGGTTATTGTATTCAATAATTTATGTCGTTCCTTTCACAATTTCTTAATTTCCAGCGTTTCATTAGAAGGAACAGCAGGCTGTCTGCTGCGGTTTGGACCATGACTAGTTTCTGGATCTTTCTCTTGGGGTGCTTCCTCGCTGTTTTTCTCTGGCTGTTCTGGGGTAGGAACTTTGACTGGTTCTGTCTCTTCCTGGGCAACTGCTTTTTCTGCTCCTACTCCCTCCGGAATTTCCTCTGGTGTCTTGGGAACAGATTGTTCCCGTTCAGTATCTCTTATCTCCTCTTCATCATGAATAGGCAGATTTCCTTCTTCTGCCTCTACTGCATGTGATTTTTCAGATGTGTTTTCTTCTTGGGGTTTGTCATGGAGGTCTACTGGACTAGAAGGTTGGCCATACTTACCCATATTGGCCAAGACTGCAGCCAATTCATCTTCTCCCACTGGGTCTTGTAGTGGGATACCTTCCTGCTATCCCATTTCCCCCTCCTATTTGGAATGTTCAGCTTCTGCCTCTGAATGCTCAGCTGCTTCCTCATTTTCCTCTTCGGATTGCTCGGCTTCCTCGGCCTCTCCTTTCTTTTCTCCTTCAGCTTGTTCTTCTTCTACTTCTAGTCGTGAGGATTGCTCGTCCTCAATTACCATTGGCTGGCTGGTGCTTTCCTGGAGCTTTTCCAGCCTTCCTCGCATCTGAGCTAACCAGGCTGATTTTCTGGGCTTCTCTGGCTGTTCGGGTGTATCGGTGGCATGCTTGCGCTTTGCCGATTCCTGGTGTATTTCTGGTCGTTCAGATGCACTAGAAACATGTTTTTGATTTACTAATTCTCTGCGTTTTTCCGGACGTTCTGGTGTGCTTGTAGAATGTTTACATTTTGGGGATGGTGCTGTCAATCCCCCCTTAATCATTACAATCAACTCTTCCCAGTTGCTCTGCTGCTGGGTGAGACTATGACTAACTATTAATCGTATTAACCCATGGTGACTGACGACTGACTCTACATGCTGTGCCTTTTTTATGCTTCATGCAGCATCATGCAGTAATGAGTTCAGAAGTGCAGGTAGATTTACAGAGCATTTTTTCTTTAAAACAGCTAAGAGTTTAAGATGTCGTGGTCTTACCACGTCTTTCCTCCCCTCGCAGGTGATGTAGCTCTGCACTGTTCTTGCTAATTTCGTCCAGGGTTCTCTTAGCATTGCTGGCAGAACTCCCTTCCCCTTAATTGTCAAGCTCTGGCCTTCGTCCTGGAAAATTTCCATGATCTTCTGTAATATTTCCTTCTTTAGTGTCCATACTGGTCCGGTGGCTGGTAGTCCCAAAACTTCTGCAATTATATCGTCGGTGACCGCTATCCACTTCCCCCTTACTGTGGAGTGATCCTCCTGCAGGTTCTGCAAAAATTCCATCGCTACTGTTTCATTAGACTCCTGCAGGCGACTGAGATAATTCAGCCATCCTGCTCTTTCCAGGATCTCCTGGGCAGCAGCGGAGATTGTCAACTTCTGAGGTTCGCTTCGAATTGCCCTTCCTCCCATGGTTTCACTGTGGATTCTCAATGGAACAGCAACTGCTTGTGCTGTTTGAAACACAGAGAGGGTGATAATCGCAAGATTTCGAAAAAAACACAGAGTATGCAACAGAAATGGATTATGAACAGCAACTTGTGTAAAAATAGAAATGTCATGCCGTTAAGCCATGCCATACCGTCGTACACTATCTTTCCCGAATAGTGAGCTGACACGTAATTCAAGGAATAATGAGGTTAACCTCCCCCCCGCAATGTGATAGGCTGTCCCAGCCGTCAAATAAAGGAGCAGCACCCAATCTGCAACCGAGTCATAAAGGAACAGCGTATGAAATTATGCCATGTTTAGAAAGACAACGAATTACCGAAATCGAGGCGGAGAGTTGATCGCGTATTACGTAAGAGGCTGTTGTGATATGATATGAGGCTGGTGGATAGGACGTCTGTCATATTTTCCAAATCTCAAGTGGTCATGGTCACTTCCTTTGCCATGATTGGTGGTAATAAATGTTCATGCGATGTATAAATCGGGAAATAATATATTATTAGTTCCTAGGATATAAGAAACAAAAGAGTATTAGTATCTTGCCCATTGGTGTAACCAAGGTGACTTCAATACCATTAACAGTGCTCTGCTGCCGACAGGTGTCCATAACCTTGGCAGAGTTGTTTTTTCACCCTTGGAACCATGATCCTTTGTGTAGACTTAGGAATGTTGTTATGTCAAAGTGTAGACCATTATGCTGGCTTGGTGACCAGTTAACCATAATGCCATTCACGAGGAAGGAGCGAAAAGTGGGCAGGCCGGCTCGTGATGAGACCTCCTATTCCAAGGTTCGATTATTTGATATACCTTTTGGACCATATCCCTGGTGTGGTGGCCATAGTGGGAATGCCACTTCACTTCCATCCTCATGATCATGGTAGGCCGGCTCTTGATGAGACCCCCTATCCTGCATTTGACATCTCACATATCATGTTCACATATTTTTTTCTTTTTCATAGAGTACTTTTCCTTATTTATACACAAAGGGTGGTTCAACACTCCTTAAGAGTAGGAATGGTGGAAGAAGTCTTATCATCTCAATAGGAAGATATAAGCCCTTTTCTCTTATTCCTAAATAATAATCAAAGAGGGTTAAAGGGATCAGCATGATAAAGATAACCAATCAGGGCAAAATTAGTAAAATAATGACAACAAAAGATAAGAAATAAGTATGTCCTTCCTTTTGTCCTCTTACTAATGCAGAGCCTTATAAATATAGCGATTTATGGTTTGTGGATTTCGGTATGTTGTGATTTTATATTCATTGCACAAGTACATAGCTGTATCTTAAAGACTTGAAAGAATATGGGCAAGAAGCATCCTCAATTTAGATCAGCAAAAGGAATAAGTTGTTTCACAAGGAGAGCAAAAGTATGCTAGTGGTGTTCCTTTTGAAAAAGAAACAACGAAGGACGATAGATCGCAAAAATGCAAATGCCGTTCCTTTGAAAAAGGAACAGCAAAAATAAAAATACTATAAAAACACTCAAAATGCCGTTCCTTTGAAAAAGGAACAACAACAACAAAAGAATGTTGTTTCTTTGAAAAAAAGGAACAGCAAAAGACGCAAAAATGTCGTTCCTTTGGAAAAGGAACAGCAGAAATCAAAATATGTTGCGCCTTTGGAAAAGGGACAGCAAACACATCGCAGTGTCGTTCCTTTTGAAAAAGGAACAGCAAAAATGACAAGAAAACATTTAATTCAAACATATGTACAAGAACGACTCAAAGACAAGAACTTATGTACAAATTGTAAAAAGAAATGAATTCCTTAATGAATTACATGTGAGGAAGATTTCTCTTCCTCTCCTAAAATCTCCATATCAGTGTCTCGGCGTAGCTGCTGGCAGAAGGATTCCCGAGTGAGTGGTTTGCGATAGAGACGAACTCGGTGGCCATTTACTTTGAATGCATATCTAGAACCGTCAATGGTAATTAGAGTAAGGGTTCCGTTGTCATGCACCTTCTGGATTTCGTATGGTCCCAACCATCGAGTCTGAAGTTTTCCAGGGAAGTCCCGAAACCGAGAGTCGTATAACAGAGCCCAGTCTCCCTCGTGGAAGACTTTGTTTTTGATGAGCGCATCATGCCATTTAGCTCGCTGCTGTTGAATCAATGCTGTATTTTGTAGTGCAGAGAGCCTAATTTCGTCCAATTCATTGATCTGTTGTAGTCGATTGATTTGTGCCTCGCTTAGATCTAGGCCAACTTCCTGTGCTGTCCGTAATGTTTGGATTTCAAATTCTATGGGAAAAATGGGTTGTTTTCCAAACACTAATTGATAAGGTGAGTAACCGGTGGTGCTTCTCCATGTTGTTCTATAGGCCCAGAGTGCTTCAGGTAGTCGGGCAGCCCAATCACGCCTATGGGATGCAATGGTTTTTGTTAGGATTGATTCTATTATCTTATTGCTGCTTTCTACCTGCCCATTCGCCTGTGGGTGATATGGAGTAGTGATTTTATGCTGGACGTGATAATTGTTGAGTGTTGCAGCTAATCTATTCCCAGCAAATTGTGGTCCTCCATCCGTAATTATTTCCCTTGGAAGGCCATAACGTACAAATAGATGGAACAGGAACTGTATAACAGAGTCCTCTGTGGCTCTTGGCAATGCTTCTGCCTCAACCCATTTGGTGACATATTCTGTTGCCACCAAGATATATGTTTTCTGATTTGATGATGGGTTGATGGGTCCAACGAAATCAAGAGCCCATCGCTCGAATGGTTCAATGACTAACTGTGGTTTCAGAGGCATCTCATCAGCTTGACCAGGTCGTCCTACTCGCTGGCAGTTGTCACAGGCTTGGACAAATTTCTTTGCATCTTTGAAAATCGTAGGCCAGTAATATCCTGTCTGCAATACTTTATGTCCAGTTCTACGCTCAGCAAAGTGTCCACCACACGGTCCATTGTGACAGGCTTTTAGGATGTCAAAGATTTCATCTTCTCGAACACATCGCCTGATATGCATGTCTGCCCCTGTGTGAAACAAATAGCCCCCAATCCACGAGAATCGAGCACTCTTCTGAACAATCTGCTTGCGCTCATTAGGGGTTAAGTGTTTTGGTAGTTTACCTACCGCGAGGTAATTGGCAACATCAGCATACCAGGGTGTTTGAACGGCAACAGCAAACAGGTGCTCGTCCGGAAATTGATCTTCAACTGCTGCTGCATCGATTGGTTTTGGTATTCTCGAAAGAAAATCGGCTACAGGGTTTTCTTTGCCAGGACGATCCTTGATTGTGATATCGAATTCCTACAATAAAATCAACCATCTAGTTACTCTGGCATTTGTGACAGGCTTATTTGCTAAATATTTTATGGCAGAATGGTCTGTATACAAGATAACAGGATAGCCTGTAATATAATGTCTAAACTTATTGACAGCATGTATTACAGCTAGGAATTATTTTTCAGTAACAGTGTAATTTAATTCAGCAGGGGATAAATTTTTGCTGATGTAATAGATAGCATATGGTTTTTTATCCTCTCCCTGCCCAAGGACTGCGCCAATGGCTGTATCTGAGGCATCAGATGATATCTGGAACGGTAGGTCCCAGTTTGGTCCTCGAAGGACTGGGGCTGTGGATACGAGCTTCTTTAAATCCTCGAAAGCACGGTCACATTTTTCTGTCCGAAGAAAATCAACGTTACCAGTTAGTGCATATAAAGGAGCAGCAATGTGCGAATAATGTTCTATAAATCGTCTATAATAACCAGAAAATCCAAGAAAGCTGTGTACCTCTGTTTGAGTAGTAGGAGTGGGAATGAGCAAAAGTATTTGGATTTTGGCCGGGTCTACCTGAATGCCGGCTGCTAAAACATAATGTCCTGGGATAAGTTCTTCAGTCATCATCATGAAACATTTTTCGTGGCTTAAGCAAAGCCTGGTAGTAATGCAGCATTGTAGGACTTTTTCTAGGGTGTCTAGTGCTGGATCAAAATCATCTCCATATGGTGTAAAGTCATCCATGTAAACTTCAAGTCCATCATTTATTAAATCTGAAAAAATGCTAAGGATAGCCCTTTGGAATGTGGCAGGAGCATTACATAGGCCAAAAGGTAGAACTCGATAGGAAAATGTTCCCCAAGGACAAGTAAAAGTAGTTTTATCCTGGTCTTCGAGGGCAATCTGAATCTGATTGTATCCACTGAAGCCATCCAGGAAAGAAAAGAATTTCTTTCCTGCTAAAGTATCTAATACTTGGTCTATGAATGGGAGAGGAAAATGATCTTTCTATGTTGCCTTATTTAGTTCCCTATAATCCACACAGATTCTCCATTTTCCATTCTTTTTTGGTACCACCACAAGCGGAGAGACCCATTTACTATCAGAAATAGGATAGATAAAATTGACATCTAAAAGTTTCTGAAGTTCAGTTTTACCACATCCTTTAGATGAGGATTAAGTCTCCTTTGCGGCTGACAAACAGGTCTGGCATCTTTTTCTATATAAATGTGGTGTGTACATAATTGGGGATCGATTCCTTTCATATCAGGGTAATCCCATGCAAATGCTTCTTGATATTTTGTTAACAGATGGATGAGCTTTGTTTCTTGTCCAGGCGTGAGATTGGCATTGATGTTTAAAGTTTTTCTCGGTTCAATTTCCACAGTTTTACTATTTGCAACAGAAGTAACAGGTATCGTTTGGTTATGCATATCTTTCAGAGGATCTTCCTCCAATTCATTATCAAATGCTGCTTCTATCATGTGACACTGTGTGCGAGATTCAGTTTGACTAATGAAATTATTAATGGCATCATCTTCTGTTTGGTCTTTAAAATCAAGTGCCTCTTGTATAGTTAATGGAGATCTGATGTTATCAGTAAGGTATGATACAAGGTGCTTATTAGTTTTGATTATTGTGACACTTGGCTGCGCTGGAGGATATAGAACTAAATTCTTGCTATTCGGTCCTCTGGTTATGGTCATATTTCCCTGCCGGCAGCCAATGTAGGCATCGGCAATGGCAAGCCAAGGTCTACCTAAAATTAGCGGGTGTCCATCAAGTCGGGTTTTTGGATTAATTATCAGGAAATCGGTTGGATACTCCCAGGAATCTACAGAGACCATGACATCATGTAGAGTACCCTCTGGTCTGACCACAGATCAGTCAGCCAATTCTAACAAAGTAGAGGTGGGTTCTACAGATGTAATGTCGAGCTTTTGGCAAGTAGTGGTTGTTAAAATATTAATTGCAGCTCCTAGATCAACTAAGGCATTAGACAGGGTCTGACCATAAATTTGAACAGTTATAATTGGATTTCCTGGGTCTTCATATTTAATGGGTGTTTCTTTCCCAGATAATAAGTCAGATAAAGTACCGACTACTTGGACTCTTGGATTACTTGTTATATTCCTCCTTGGTTTCTTTATGCACAACTCTTTGATAGTTTTTGCATATATAGGAATGTCTTGAATGGCTTGGAGGAATGGGATTTTTATGTACAGATTTTGTAATTCTCCCAGAATGTCAAAGTCAGGGTATTGTATGGGTCGAGGTATGACTAATCGTTCTGGGAACGGAGGAGAGGATGTGGTTGCTTGATTATGAGTCTGCTGCTTATTTACATCCTCTTGTTGCAACTGATGTTCTCTTGGTAACTGATCTTCAATATGAACTGTTTTATCTCCCTCGGTTTCAATTATACGTCCAGATCTTAACTGAAGATCATTGCACTCCCTCAGGTCAGGTCCTATTTCTGGTGATTCTATGATTTGGAGAGATTGGACCGGTCTGTTATTTGGATTGGGATTGGGTTGGGCTGGGAGTTGCGGTCTTAGGTTAGTCTGGGGATTTTGTTGTAAGGCTGGCAGAGTAGGTTGAGGGAGCGGAATAGTTCCAGCTGGCTGGTGCATCGGTCTTTGCCAGCTTGTCTGCCAGGGTGAACTTTGTGAAGTAGGGGGAGTCCATTGTGAAGGATATGGGTCATTTTGCCAATATGGTGGATTGTAAGGGAAATTCGGCCAACCAGATTGGCTTGTTTGATTCAAACATGGGTTTGAAGAAGGAAACGATTGTGGTGACCAGTTTGAAAATGGGGGTTGAGATTGATTTTGCCACATCCTATATTGTTGAGCATTATACCGTGGAGGTTGAAAAGAAGAGGTTGAGTCTAGAAACATACCAGATTGTCTCGGCTGCCACTGGCGACGCTGGTTGATCAAGTACACCGATTCTGGTTCTTCTTCCGCTTCCTTATATAACGCTTTCAATCCAGGAAGTGAGGGGCAGCTCTCCGTAAGGTGATCTTTTGTATAGATGGCGCATGTTTGGACTGTATCCAGTGAACATTCCTTGTGGCTATGTTTTTTTCTACATCGGGGGCAGAAGATCACCAAATTCTGTTCTACCTCCATCTGCTTCTGTTTAGCCTGCACAATATCAAGTTGTGTAGTTAGTGTCCCCAGAATATCAGTTTTGAAATTTTCTAATAAATTTCCAATTTCTGCACGTGTTACTCCTTCTGTTGATACTTTTTTGTCTCTTGCAAACCGATCATATTCTGTCGGTTTTATTCTTGTGCTGCCTCTCGAACTCCTGATACATAAATCAATGATGTCAGCAAAATTTTCTTGATAAATATCCCCTTTTCCCATGATGTTTAATGTTTCAATCCATTGTTCCTTCATGCCCCTTATTAATGCAGTTTTTAACACATTATCAGGTAAAGGTAGAGATGCATAAGGAGATCTTTGTAGATTGTACTGAAAACGTTCCACATACTCCTCCAATGTTTCATTCGGTCTGGCTGTCATTTGGAATATTTCATCTTTTAATTCTCTAGACCTACAATAATCCTGATATTTTTTTAAGAAGGATTCTTTCATTTGATCCCAATTGTTGATAACCCCGCCACCTAGTCCCATAAACCATCTTAAAGCAACCCCTTTTAATGTAGAGGGAAATAATTTCAATTTCTGGGGATCGGTGGTGTAATCATACCCCCTGCATAACACATCGAATTCGAATAAAAATGCATCCGGATCTTCTGATGTGAGACCGTGAAATGTAGGGATATGCTGAAGAGGGATAGCTTTCATGGGTGCATTTGCTACAGAATCCACTATAGGATATTGTAATGTAGAGGTTTGATCATTTGGCTGGTTCTAAGCCATGGGATCGAATATATGCCAATAACCTTCTGGGATATCTAGGAGGGTATTCCTAGGTTGAGAGGGAATGGTTTTTACAGGGATAGTTTTAATAGCACTTCCCTTATCTGGAATAATGAGAATACCTAATGTCTGAGGAGATTGGATTCCTTCAACAATGATTTTCACAGCACTCCCCTTATCTGGGCTATTTAATGGCTGATTTGTTCCAATAGGAGATTTTGGTTCCTTGGTTTCCCCTGTTTCTCCTTCTCCTTCACAAAAGTTGCAGGAATTCCCTTCCTGCAATAGTTCTGGAGTAGAATTTTCAATTTCTTGAAAGTCCTGCTCTTCAGTTTGACTATGCACCTCAGCAAAGGCTACAGATGGTGATCCTGTGGCCTGAAGGGAACTAGTAGGTTGTTTAGAAATGATTTTCCTGGGGCCTATTGATGGCTGAGATTCTGTTTTCTTATAGATTTCGTCTATGAAGGTCGTTCGGCCAAGGGTCACCGGCCCCTTAGCTTTTTCAGGCTTGGATGGAGGTTTGATATTCTTTTCTGGTCTTTTCTGCTTAGTCATGCACTCAAATGAACTACTAAATTCTATTCAAACAAAGCAAAAACAAATCTGTTAGGAAAGCGGACAGTGGAGCAGGGCTTTTACATGCTCCGCACGTAGGTTCTTACCTTCTATTTTTAAGATCCAACTCTTCCCTAGCAGGTTCGTACACTACTCTGAAAAAGACAAATGGCTACACTCCTTCCCCGGCAACGGCGCCAAAATGTAGAGCTATAAAAAGGGTCTCTTTCACCTCTAATTACCTCACATTAATATGTCAATCCGGGAGCGTTTTGTTATTCCAAAGAGTGTCTCAGTCTGAGGCTATCACTTGTCAGAGTAATGCTAGTAGTACAGTGTTTAAAAATACAAGAGTAAATGGATGCTTGTCTATAACTAAGTTACTTCAAAAGAATAAATCACACATTTAGAAAACTAGGCAGCTTATCAGTCAAGGGTTCGGCAGCGATAACCCATCCCTTTGGAAACTAATGGAAAGGAAATTAGAGCATAGACCACGGGTCTGGGAGCTAGACAGTGAATGCCGAAGCTCACTACAGCCTTAGATCGTCTCTCACACCAAAACAACAAATGCGAGTAAATGGAACGGCAGATAGCAAAATGGAACAGCAATCGAACAACTAAGTCTCGCAAGTCGTAACCAAACTTAATCTATTAACCCAAATGCACTCTTCGCAATCAAATAACAATCTTTCACTCTTAAGGCAAATCAAGCAGAACACACTAATGGAACAGCACTAACTATTGATAAATTCTGGAACAGCACTAGTAAATCATATACGCACACAACACGCCGGAATAGTAATCTGATCAATCTTAATTAACAGGGATACGACTGTGCTTCCAAATAGAACAACATTATTTCTGAATCCAACAATCATGAAGAACACAACTTCATATGAATCTATGACATGAATGTTCAGTACAAAAGCTCTGTAACAGAACAGTAAGAATATTCGGTTAAGACTAATAACATGCAATCAACTCTAAAAGGATTAGTAACATAATGCAGAGTCAATACACAATTCTATCTGTAAAAACCTTAATGATTTAATCTTAACAGAGCATGTAATAGCAACTTATAAAGCATATCAGATTACCGAATAACAACGATAAGCAAACCACACAGAAATCAAATCGTAGTGATACAGAAGCAAGTGTCCTCCGGGGCCGGGCCCTTAGCCTCCAAGGGTACACCGCCTTAAGTTAATCCAGACGCAGAAATGAGATAATCACCAAGTTTATATTAATGCATAAGACAAAAGTAAAATGAACCAGTTCTCAACGAGACTCGATGATCAGAGTTGATTTTTAATAGAAAATTACATAAAAAGTATCCCCCCAAGCTAACAGTGCTGTCCCTTTATATAAAGGTGACGGCGGAGATGTCCAAGTAACAAGATAAATAAAGCAGCGATCCCTCAGGATCAAAGATCCTGAGGGATTCGCCAAACTGTTAATCCTTCATCTTTTCTTTTCTTCTCCACGAGCTGGTGTCTTCTCCTCCTTTTCCGGGCCGATTTGCTTTGATCTGCTTAACCTTGTTTGCATTCGGTTCCCCTTCAAAGGGACAACAGTTATCTCGTCTTTGTCCTTTCCTTTGGAACGGCAACTCCTCGTTTTCACCTTTTCCTGCACAGAAAAATAACAATTATCAGCGGTTAAGTCTTACATATCAACTCTCACATGTTTTATTATAATTCTTTATTATTTTCCAAATTCATGATGCAAAAAGGTTTACAAATTCTACTAAAAAGCCACTGAAATGATCATCAAAAGCATACCTTTTTAGTACTCCACAACCAGCGTCATTCAACACAAAATTCCTCTTAAGGAAAATCAGAGACCTCTCAAACAAAAACTTAGAAGAATAAACCATGTTTTATTTCCTTTAGTTGAGAAAGAGATTAAGAAAATGTATGATGTTGGGATCATAGTTCCCCTCAGATATTCACAATGGGTTTCCAACTTAGTAACTATTAGGAAAAAGACTGGGGAAATCAGGCTCTGCATTAATTTCAGGAATCTAAATAGAGCCTCCCTTAAAGATAACTATCCCTTGCCAAAAATGGATCATATATTTCAAAGGGTGGTTGGGTCTAAATGAATTTCACAGTTGGATGGATTCTCAGGTTACAATCAGGTGTTAGTACTCCCAAGTGATCAACATAAAACTGCTTTTACTACACCTTGGGGTACATTCATGTATGTCAAAATTCCATTTGGTTTAATGAATGTATGGGCCACCTTCCAAAGGGCCATGTACATAGCCTTCTCAAAAGTCATAGGCTATTTTATAATCATTTACCTTGATGAAATTATTATTTTCTCTAAAACTGATGAAGAACACTTGATTCATTTAAGAAAAGTTTTTGAGAAATGTAGGAAATATGCCATATATTTGAATCCCAAAAATACACTCTTTGGTCTCCAAGAAGGAAAGCTTCTTGGCCACATAATTTCTGAAAAGGGAATCAAAGTAGACCCTAAAAGGATTGATGGCATACTGAAGATCAGCCATCCTAGAAACCTCAAAGAATTACAATATTTCATTGGAAAGATAATTTTTTCAAGGAGATTCATCCCCAACATTTTTGAGCTATTGAGAAATATCACAAACATGCTAAAGAAAGAGGTAGGTGTTAAATGGAAAATACAAGCTAAACAGTCATTTGAACTAGTGAAGAAAGCTCTCACTCAAACACGAGTTCTCATAAGTCTTGATTTCACCAAAGATTTATATATCTTTTCTTTTGCATCAAAAGATACAATAGCTGCAGTATTACTGCAAAAGAATAACATGGGGCAAGAACAACCAATTTATTTTTTTAGTAGAGCCTTAAGAGATGCTCCACTCAAGTATAACATCATGGAGAAATAAGATTTAGCCTTAGTAAAAGCATTGAAATACTTTAGAGTTTATATTTTGCATTCTCATATCATTTCTTGTGTCCCACACACAGTTGTCAAGGATATTCTAAGTCAAGACCCTGATGGTAAAAGGCGAAAACATATTGCTATTATTTTAGAATAAGACTTAGAAATCAGGCCCACCAAACTAATAAAAGGGCAGGGATTAGAAAAACTAATGGCTGAGTCAAATTTCCAAGCACAAGATATGAATATGGTTGATGTCTTAGAAGAAACAGAAGAATTCACAGCTCCCTTTATTGAAGAAAATTTTGTGAATTCACCTTGGTATGTTGATATCATATATGTGCTGCTTAATCTGAATACCCCTACATCTCTATCTAAAATTAAAGCTATATTCTTGAAACAGAAGGCTTTAAATTATTGCATATTAGATGGGGTTTTATATTGGAAGAATGTTGTTGGAATATTGCTTAAATGTTTTCTTGAGATTGATGCAGGAAAAATCATACATGAGCTGCATGAGGGAGAATGTGGAGGACATCTTTACTGGAAGGCTACAACAAATAAAATCCTCAAATCTGGTTATTATTGGCCCACCCTTTTCCCAGATACTCATTAACTTGTCATGTCTTGCCATAAGTGTCAAATTTTTTATGGCAAGAGAAAACTCCTACCCTTACCCTTACATCCCATCAGTGTTGAAGCTCCCTTTCAACAATGGGGCTTGGACTTCATTGGGTAAATTCACCCATCTTCTTCAGCCCAGCATAAGTGAATCCTCACTGCCACTGATTATTTTACCAAGTGGATAGAAGCCATACCTTCTAGGAATGCTACTGACTCTGTCATTATCAAGTTCCTTGAAACCAACATACTATCCAGATTTGGTTGTCCTATAAAAATTGTCACAGAAAATGTTGCTGCCTTCAAATCTAAAAGAATGGTTGACTTCTGCCATAAATACCATATCACCTTGGGTCATTCCACTGCCTACTATACTCAAGGAAATGGATTAGCCGAATCCTCCAACAAAAGCCTTGTCAATATTATCAAACAATTGTTAGAGCAGAATCAGAAATCATGGCATAGTAGGCTTATTCATGCTTTATGGGCTAATAGATTAACCACCAAAAAGTAAATAAATATGTCCCCCTATCATATGGCTTATGGCATGGATGCAATCTTCCCAACCTCTCTAGGAGTTCCATTCATGAAACTCCTCCAAGAAGTACAATCTAAGGAAAATGATATGCATAGAAGAATAAATCAAACCATTCATTTACAACAGTCCAGAGAGGAAGTGTACAAGAGAACACAAGCAGTCCAAGAAAGAATCAAGAATTTTTTTGACAAATGGACTAAAGAAAATGATTTCCAAATTGGAAATATAGTTCTAAAGTGGGATTCTAGAAGGGAAGAAAAGGGAAAACGTGGCAAATTTGAGAATTTGTGGAAAAGGCCCTACATAATTCATTCTATCAGGGGTCATAATGCATTATTTCTGCAAGATCTGAATGGAGAAGATCTATTTGGAGGTCCTGTCAATGGCAGGATGCTCAAACATTATTTTTGCCAAGAATCCTAAATTTCAAAGCTTTTATTTTTCACTGTATATAACATTTCTTTTTAATTTGGAAAAGACAAAAATACAAAAACAATAGAAAGGAGAAAAAGAGGGCAGATGAAAAGAAGAAAGGTACAGTCCCATACCCAAAAAAGAGAAATTTTGAAAGTGTGAAAGCTTAAATGCCACTACTTTAAAGGAACACTGTTATTTAGTCATATAGCCTAATCATGACTAGATAAATTTCAATTTACTACTGATAGGTTAGTGAAAAATATTTTCCAAATTGTTTAATCTTGGCTTATCAGTAGAATAGATTAGGATAGAAAGAAATGGCTCTAATCAGACCAAAACCTGAGCCAAACATAGAGGAAAATGACTCAAAATAGATCAAAATCTGAGTCATAAGAAGAAGGAAGGATGTTCATAATTTTTAGATCTTAAGCCTTCACAATTTTGTTTTATTTTTCTACAAATAAAGTCTATTTGTAGCTTGTATATACAACCATAGATACCATAGCAAATCAGACAGTCTAATCCTTATTTGACTGTGTTTAAATTTCCTGTCTTAGAAATAGAAAATAAAATATGTCAAAAAGCCTAATCTTGAAAGATAGATAGTTAGGTAGAGAAACAATGAGTTCAACTGTTTAATCTGAACTCATGGAAGAAATAAGAGTAGATTTAGATTATTTAATTGCTTTCAAATAAAAGAATAAAATGTCAAAGGAGTTTTCTAGTTCAAATGCACTCAAAGGAAGAAAAAATGCTAGGAAAAGTAGGAATGGGTAAGTATAGGTGTTGTCTTCAAGTGTTTTCATGCTGCGGGTCATTGAAGAAATACGAAGAAAATCAGCAAGAGAACAAAGAAATTATGCCCAATGGATAAGGCACTGGTCTGCTAAAAACTAGGAGATTGATAAACTGAGGTTCTAGACACCTAGAAAGACAGTTGTCCTCCCCAATTGGAGCCATTGTTAGTCATCTATAATTTTAACCCTATCCAAAGATGACTAAGTTGACAATCCCAAATTTCTAGAAACAATATTTGCAGAAACATTGTGAGTTCTAGAAATCTCACAGCCTTCATAATCCTAAGTCTATCAGTTTCTCATAAAAACTTTTCTCAAAGCTTCAAAATAAACCTGTTGTTATCATAAAATAACCCTATTGTTATCATAAAAAGATTGTTCTCAGACCTTTTCTCCATCATTTCCACCCACTATTCATCCATTTTTGCTTATCCTAACTCATTCATCTTATTCCCCTAAAAAAATCTCCTATCCTCCCTCACTTACCCTCATTTTTCATATAAAAACCCTTTAAACCTATAAAACCCCATTTTTATGGTTTAAAAATTCCCTATTTCACCTATCGGAAATCTCAAAAAGGCCCAAAAAACCCACTTTTGGCCTATTTTCGACCTTTTTTCATATATAGGCTTTAAGCCCCTAAGGGCTTAAACCTTCCGCCTTTTTCCTCCATAAAGCCAAGGCCTATGACAGAAGTGCTAAGCCTTAATCCTTTTTCATCTCCACCCCGGTCATTCCTTTTCATCACTTAACCTTTTCCCCTGCCTCGTTAATCCCCGCAACTGGGCGCTTAAACCCTTTGCCATCTTCCCTTATTTTCTGGCACCCCTCCACTTCCCCAACTCCTTGTCCACCACCTCCCCCTGGGAATCCATCTTCACCGTTAATTCCCAATGATCCAACGGCACAGGTTCACTACAGGGGCACCCGACCAAGGTGGCCCGTACTCCCCGGTGCCCCCGCAGTTGACTTATTTGATCGTAGGAGATCTCAGATCTACGGTTGAGATTTACTGCAGAGGCACAGGCTGCGAAATCCCTCCGTATCCCCCCAGTCCCCTTGCAATCGATCTTAGCCATCGATCTTCTCCATGATCCGACAGCCATCAACTCTCCACACTAATCCTCAGCCCTTTTTATCCTAGCCCCTGAGTCCTTCCTTCTCCATAAAAACCTTCCCCGCCTTTGATCTTAGCCCCTTTCCCTTTCCTCACCCACTCCATTGTTTTATTTTCCTTACAAATATTAACCGTCGATCTATCCGATCCAACAACGCTCATTCCCTCCTCCCATTGAAACACCCTCCCAACCACCAAACTTATTCATCCCTCTGGATTGATCATGGTTGTTGATCCCTCTCATCCGACGGCCCCTGTTAAAACCCACATCTCTAAACCTGCCCGATGAGATTTCACCCCGCGACAAGCTAGCTGACATAACCCCGACCCCACCATATGCTTCCACCGCGCAAATTTTCAACCTTCACGCTTATCCACAACCGTAGATCTTTGGCCCAAAGATCTAATGGCCCCAAATCCTTTTTGCGCCCGATCTTTCCAAACTTTCCCACCGTGCTTCTTTCACATGAAATGGGTGGTTTCATGGAGGGCACGTGTCATTCAATGGACCATATCACGTCCATATGGTGCAAAACCACAAACCACCCATCTCCTGCATGAAAACCACTTCTAGTTTTCCTCCAAACCACTTTTAAATCTTTGCACCATAAACCAAGTTTAAAACCTTGTTTTTTATGGTTTCCTCCATGGAATCCTCTCCACTTCATCCACCTTCTTCCACACTGCTCCTCCGCTATCGCCAAGCCTCTGTTAGCAGTTATTAGCCCAAAGCGTAGGTTTTATTTAATTATTGCTTTGTTGTGCATGTTAAATGGAGGTCAAATACACAAGGCCATCTCACAGCCAAATTTCAATGGCAAAGGGCCGAGGATGACAATCCAGAGGCCAGAACAGTGAAGAAATGTGAGACTCGGGGTTTTTCAATGCTTAAACCAATGCCTCATCAACATTGGATAATTAATGGAACCCCCAGTGCGACAAAGACCTGTACAATACAACAAACAATAAATATTAGTAACGAGTATCAGATATTTAAAGATAAAGGATTAAAAGTCAAAACCTGAAGATCAAAGGACTTAATCCTGCAGATTAATGGTTAAAGCGCAATTTAAAGACAAATAATTAGAGCTAAATCAATCTGCACAATCAAATAAAGACGACATAATGGATTATGTAGGCCTAAAGCATCATCAGGCCTAAACATAGTTAATTGATGAAATGACAGAAACTTAGGCCAGAACAGGCCTCGAAAACATCAACATGAGACAATTATTTCTCCAAAATATCTAGTTGCCACCTATAGCCTACCTTCTATCTCAAAGGGAAAATTGATAGTTGTTACACTAAATAAGATATTTTAATCTGTTAGGACAATTATTGCAAAGATAAGAATAAGCCTTGAAAGTCAATCTTTTCTCCTATCTTTCCATCAGAAGTTAATACAGAGTTATTAAAACAGAGAAGTAGTTGAACATATTCCTACCTTATGCCTTGCATGGTTTTCAATGTTAGAAATGCATTTACTCTGTAATTAATAACCCTTGAACCCTAGATTAGTTCCACCTCCTCATTTACAGCATAAATACTACATTGAAACTCATTGTAAAGTTGGCATTTGATGACTCTCTTGAAGTAACACATAGCTATGCTGAAGTTGAAAGAAAATTGATGTTTTGGAACCTGTGGATGTTTTGACCTGTTTGTTGATGGAGAAAGCTTTGTCTTTGGATCCTTGAGCTTGGCTGTTGGTGAAGTATTCTAAACTGTTAATGTTTTTTCCTGTTTTCCATTATGTTTCATTATTTCTTACTACAATATAGTAAAAAGTTTAGGCTAAGAAATGTCTCCTGGAAGCACCTTAGACCTCTTTACTCTTCAGTGTTTTATGTTTTCCTCTACTGAGGCATTTTAGAGAATTATTAATTGCTCTCTAGAACCCTTATGCTTGTTTACTTACTAAATAGTTTAATACAGTTGGCCTCAAGAATGATTTACGGTTTTCCCTGCTTGCTGCTACTTAAAACTGTTTTTGAAGTCTCCCTTCAAAGTACCATTGTGCAAAGTTTTCCAAAGAGGTATGTTTTGATCATACCCTTTGTACTTGCTCAAATAATTGTTTTGAAGGTCTTTATAGCTGTAATAAAATATGTATAGGATTTCCCTCTTCTATTGCTGTAGTTATTTGTGAATCTTGAATGTTTTCTTATCCTTGAAAGTAAAATCTTTTGATGAAATAGAGCGTTCCTCGACTCCTAGATTTTATTTAAAAAAATTTTCTTAGAATTGTTATTTTCTTAAGTGTGATTTCTAGAATTTATGGTTAGCCCTATCTATGAAATACATCTTCATTTTCAAATTATGTTTTAAGTCCCTTTGTTGAGAAGTACATATAATTAAGGATTCTTAATTGCCCTTAGTTCCACTTTTCATTCTAAACCTTTAACGTTCATTTCATTTCACCTGAAAGACTCTGTAGATCCAATAGCCAAGTTATATTTTCCCTCTGATACCCCTGATCTGTTTAAAAACTTGTTACCATTTCCACTTGACTCCATTTCTCAATGACTTAGAGAATTCCCTTTTCTATCTATGTTGCCTAGACCATCATGCCTAACCAAACCCAAAAAAACAAACTCGCACTTCATAACTAGCCTAAAATCAACCCTTACAAAAAAACAAGTCATATGTTTGAAAACAATTGAGAGATCCCTCTCTAAGACTAGGAGGGCTAGATCCTAGAGCTCTAAGGCTTAGTTTATACGTTGCCTTGTCATTTGGTTTGCCAACCAGCCAAATCACAGGACCCCAAAAGCACCCAATAACACAAGCTACATATCAGATGAGGAAGAAGCAAACTTCATGAGAAAGTTTAAAGTGGGAACTAGAAAATTCAAAGGTAATCTTCCCTTTAAGAGCTTTGTTTGTACAAGAGTAGGCCATTATGAATATAATTGTCCTCATAGAGAAAATCATCAAGAGAATGGAAATAATGATCTATAAGGAAGTTCTCTGACAAGAAAATATTTTACTCTAATTAATAAAGTCATAGAAAATATGATGATCAAGAAAATTCGAATTCAGATTTTAACATCTCTTATCTAGTACTCATGGCTCTTAAATATCATTCAATTAATGAATCAGATAGTTGTGAGGTAGATGAGTTGATGAAAACTCTAAGAGAGAATGATAAACTCAGGAATGTTAATAAAGAATTGGAATCAAAAGGAAACAATATGATTGAAGAAATAAATAGGTTAAAAATGGAATTAGAAGCAACCAATAGAAGAACAGAAAGGATAAGAAAACAAATCCAAGAAAAGGAAAACCATTGTGAAATAATGAATCCAAAATTATGACCCTAAAGGAATATTATGAGAATATCAGCAAATGGGAAAAGGCATCTGACTCTCTAGAAAATATTATTAATGAACAACTATATCCTTTTATCAAGACTGGCATTGGGTATGATCATACACATTCTGATGGTAAAAACCAATGTAGTGTTTTGCAAGGAAAAATTGAATCAAATCACTCATTTCTAAGAAAATATCCTAGATCAAGGTTAAGAAAAACCCCTAGGCACAAAGGATTTTTTTATGGATGTTATTTCTCTTGTAACTCATTTGGGAACAAGACCACTAATTGCATGTCAAATATACAAAATATAACCAGGAGATGGGATAAGTTCCAACACATAATTAGAAATTTCAAGTAGATCTGGAGGAAGAATGAACTCCAGTCAGAAACGTAGGGAAGATTGACCCTGTTTTAGTCCATTGATTCTTAAATCCTACTTCTCACAGTGACTGCAGAAGTGATGTGAGGAATATGACCTCATAAGAGCAAAAGATGATTATCAAGTCCTTAGGATTAGTGATGTATAATCTCAGGGGAAGAAATACATATATTTTCTTGATGATGATTCCCATGGTTGTTTTGATATTGATGTTACTTATATTACTAACAGTGCATCTAGTGTAGTAATAGTCAACTGGTATAGAGAGTACAGGATTAGGGGGAGTTGTAGTCATGAATTTTCATTACATTTCACTTTATGTATGCAGATACTATGAAATAAATTTTTGGATATACGGAAGTTATGATCTAGAAAATCCCATGTGTTCCTCTATGATGGAGAAACAGTGGGACGGACTCAGGAAAATACTCTGATATTCTTTAGACAAATATTATTTGGCTTTCTTGTTCTGATGTTGATGGTTATAATTTTTTGATGCTATTAAGAAGTAGTTTTAGCTTTTATGAGTTGTTTATATGTTGATTAATAACTGATTGATGAAGTTACTTTGATTTCCTTACTGATGTATGAGTTTATGCGATCATATCTGAAAAGTGAGCAGTTGGCACAGGTTCAGGGGGATCATTTTCTATGCTTCTAATAATGCATTGTTGGCATTATGTTTTCTTAAGAATTCCTTGGTACATAATGTTTCTTATCATTGGTGATGTTGTTGAAGAGACTTATGTTTCTGAAGTTCTTGAATGATGATCAATGGGCTACTTATAATGAAATTATGGATTATTCTTATATATTATGAAATTTGTGATGATAGAAGACTCTCGTGATGATGCATGTATGATATGTTGGGGATTTTTGTTCTTCTTTGTGGAAATAACATGTATATCTTGTTGTGATTATTTTATGATGATGATGTTGTCATGGATGATGTCTATGGTGCTTACACATGCTAAATATACATGTTATGATGCAAATGAAAGAGATATTATGGATGAATACTTAAGTTGCATATCAAAGAAGTGGTTTTTGGTATGATAAATATTCTTATATGAAGATAATGGGTCAAGAGAATGATACTATTGCAGTATTCATGAAGACATGATTATTGCTACATCTGATGGATGATGTTGAAGAATGATGCTACACTGCCCTATCTTACTCTAATGCTTGGTTCTTGCCTATGTTGTTAACAAGTTTATGATATTGAAAATGTACATGTGTTGTTCATATATTCTTATGGTGCAGATCCTACATGTTGGTTTCTGATGACTATCATGGTATTATATAGGTCTTTCGTATTGGTTATAAATGTCATATATGTGTCTTGATGTAAAGGTCATGAAAATTCCCATGATGCAATCAGTTTAATATTCACTCAATGATGCAGGAGCATTAGATTTGGGAAAATACTTTGTATTTTATTAAACCTAGGGGGTCTCATGTTTTTGAGAAAATATTGATTTTTATGTAATTATTAATGAGATTTTGAGTGATTAAAAGAGATTTTAATTAATTATTGTGAGGATTTGTTAATGTTACCAAATGATTTAGAGAACATGAGAGAAATTATATTTGAGATATCTAAGAATTAATTATGAATATTAAGTTAGATTTGGTTTCAAGATTTTAGGGATAAAACCTACATTATAGGGGTGTTGAGATATTTGAGGACTTTGTTGAGTTATTGAAGGGATTTGAACCTAAATTGGTTCATCCAAATTTTTATAAATTAACAAACCTTAGAGGAAAAATAGATCAGGATAGGAGATCTGCGGAGTATGTGAATTCAGTCTTGAGAAGAGTAGGAGTTTGTTCCTGTAAGCCTTCGGGCAAATCTGAAGAATGGCCACTGATCAGAATATCAGGCCAAGGAGGAATTATTTGTAACTGTTTTGATTTTATATATATATATGAAGAAAGTTCGATTCTAAAGTATGTAATTTGGATGTATTGCATTGATTGAATTGTGTGTGAAATGTTTAGGGTTATGAACAGGTGTATGAATATAAACTCTGTGGTAAGGGTTTGTATATATAGTTGATAAGATTTGATGAAACTGCACTGGTTAATTTCACTCATCAATCACTAACAGATCGATGACACAAGGAGGTTAAATTGATATATTGTGTAATCATAAATTAGGATCTGGAATCATTTTGAGTTGAATGCATAAGATGTGCATTCAAGTATGCAATTGAGGTTTTAAGGGAATCATAAAAAAACCTAGAGAAATGGAAAATGTTCTGGTGGAATTGTAAATCCGAGTCATAGCCAGAATGGAGGCAAATGGGATCATTATGTAAAATCGTAACGGAGAGAGTTGAATCTGAAAGGAGGACGACCTAGGCTTCATCTCTTATTCCACACTTTATTCTTTCCATTCAAAGAGCTTGGAGACTCGTGATTAAAAGCTTGGAGGCTCGCAGTTAGCCTAGATGCGAGTCAAATTCGCTTGTGAATTTTTACAATTCGAACCCTTAAGTTGAGACAGCGGAAGAGAAAACAGATCGATTGTTGGATCGGTTGAAGGGAAGTGGAACTCTAATGGTGCAGCAAAATCAATGGAATGTTTTAAACTTGCAAAGATTCTGAATTGAATGAAGTCGTAGTTAAGAATCGGATGCGGAACCAGTGGCGAGTCCAATAAACCTGTTGAGGGAAGAATTAACACAGCGGATTAGAGGAAGTCAAGATATTGTGTGGGAAGTGCATTAAATAATTTTATGCGGAATTCAGAATCAAAGGAAACGTGGAAATACGAGTACAAGGAATTGTGAAGGCGGTTTCGGAAACCAAAACCATGGGTTTCTCGCAGTTCCTAAATGGTAAGAAGTTTTATCCTGAGAGAACGCGATAGCGTCCAACTTGCAACACGTGGCGGTGGTGGTTTTCAAATACAGTTTATTTCGCGTTCCCTTGGGAAACCAAAGGGTGTGCAAGTTGGTAACGCGATAGTCATTGGATCGTTGGAGCTAGAGATCCAACATTGGACGCATGGAAAGCTGCGTAAAGGTAAATGATAGTGCTGGTGTTTGATTTTAATCAAAGTCGAACTTTAATATAAATTTTTCATGTTTGATATTTGGGTATGAAGTACTATGCTGTGGGGGCGAGAGCTATATGGGTATGAGCATATACATATATATTTAAAGATTATTAAGGTATAGGCTCATATATACATAGCCGAATGTGTCTTGATGAAAGGTGAAACCGAATATGTGTTAACGCATATGTTGACAAGGTTAATTAGTATGGAATTTATTCCAAGTTGAAAATATTAATATCCAATTCATAAAATGTGGTTTGGTCTATGATGGTTTTACAACCATGTTTAAAAAGTAAGTGAATCCTCATAAAGTAAGCTTCCGCAAAAAAAATGTAAGAAGGGTTTTATATTAAGGTTGTGAACGAGGAAAAGCTTCTGCTTTAAAGTTTGCCCAGCATTGGGAAAATTTGGTTTACAGATGAACCATGCATTTTTTTTTTGCATATAAAGATAGCAAGTGAATGTGGGTTTGGCAGCTCAGGCTGCTATCACTCAAGTATGGATAATTAGGTTCAATTCAATTATGAATGTAATCCCATTTTAGGTAGTTGATGTTATGATATGTAACCCCACTACATTGGGATATTGATGTAAGTTTGAGTCCTTGGTGATATGAAAAGTCATATTGATTTGAATCATAGGGTTATGTACTTGATTTAAAATCTTCCAGAAGATTCAGCATGTGCTCAAGGGGAGCATGGTCAGTATATAATGCAGATCATATCTACAGTGCTCATGTGTATACAATGAAATATAAGCCTTCATTCGACATTCATAAATCCTTTTCCCTTGATTTAAAATGGGGGGAGTAACTTGGTGTTTGAAAATATTGGTGCTTATCTTGATGTGTTTTACAAGTATCTACATGTTGTGGTGACCAAACACCAAATTGTTTTCCATCAAGTCCAAATGGGGAGATTGTTAGCATTATGAATAATGTGTTGTCCTTGATGGAAACCTACTTGATAAGTTGTATTTTGATGGCAACTTAATTTATGAATCTGTAAACATGATGATAAAGGTGACAGAAAGTTTGTACAAAGGCATAGTAGTTATGAGACAAAATAATAATGAAGGTGATGTTTTGAGAATTACACATGGGTTCTATGAAGCAAAGCCACATACATATGTGGGTATGAAGAAGATAAAGCACGTACAGTTTCCGCACCATGGTATTCTAAATACCAAGAATATTTACCATGGTATTAGCCCACAATATTGAGCATAGTAACGGCTATTTGATATCGTCAAAAAATACCATCAACATTAATATGGTTTTGACCCATGGTATTGACTAAGGCCTATGCTATATAAGGATATGAATATAAAAGTGTTTTTTGTTCAATTAATGGGATGTTGATGAATTTTTTAATCTGAAATTAAGTATGCACCCAGGAGTTTGATTATGAATCATATCCAATAGATATGAAATAACTATACATTGATAATATGTTTATGGGCTAGTTACATTTATGATGATAATGTTTTTTACGTCTATTTATTACCTTGTATGTCGAGATATGGTTTTGCCTAAAGTTTTGATGTGTAGTGAAGGTATAAGTCAATAATTGCATATTTGTACGAAGGTTTGATAACTGAAAGGTGCATACATACATGGATCTCATTATGGTAAGTCGCATGCCAATTATGCAGTTTGGACAGATCTCTCATTAGGGGAATTTTTAGGTCTAAAATGTGTCTCCGAAGGAAATTATAAAATAATATTAGATTACATCATCAAATTTTAGAGGGAAAAAAGAAAACACTATTTTTTCAACTCGTATTTTAAACTTATCTCCCTATGGGCTTACTCAAATTTCAAGCGAGAGCACTCATCGGACATAGAATTTGATTCCTCATCTAAGGAGTACCCATGTTTCATACTTTCGATGGACCCAGCTACATGAAAAATGAGAAATAAATGAAAAACGTGATTTCAATCATGTTGTTTCATGTATTTCTCATTTTTCGTATAGAAGGGTCCTTCGAAAGTATGCAACATGGGTACTCCTTGGATCACAACTTAAATTTTGCATCCAATGAGTACTTTCACTCGAAATTTGAGTAAAACCTTAGGGAGACAAGTTGAAAATACAAGTTGATATGGTGAATGATCCCCCATGGTTGACATCATCATCTTGAATCCTATTGGTTCTTATAAAATTTATTTTGGTTGTACATTATTCTTAGGAGGCCCATTTTTTACCTCAAAAGTTCTCTAACGATGCGGGTTTTATTCATGAAAGGCACGTATACACGTGGAATTGTTTTGTGGAAAGCACGCATATATGCTATGGTTTTGTTGAATATGATTTTTGACCAGTCTAATCATTCTTCATGTGTTTTTTTTTTCAATGAAGTCTTCATGATGATATGGGTTTAACAATAATGGTTGAAGTTGAATTAATTGTGGATTGATATTTTGAGTAGTAAATACGCTACTATATGTATGTGGTTCAAATATCTGTGATGGTTATGTGATTATCTCATAATGGTTCACTAGTTTTGTGTGTAGCCCAGTGTATATTTCAGAATGACAGTGATTCAGTTACAGGGTTCAATTTTTTGAGATTTGTACGCATGTATGGCTCATGGAAGTCGCGTATGTATGCGGAGATACTTAATCCAAGTAGCATATATATTTTTATATATGATTGATCAAGGCTTGTAGTGATAGAACACGATTTATGTGATGAAAAGTATGTGGATTAGTATTCTAGAAAATAGGTTTACAGTGATCTAATTGCTTTGGTTGTTTGAGAATAAGTTGATTGATTGGGGTCTCAGTGGGTATAGTGATTTGTTCATTCAATTGGTTTAATGCTTGAGTGATTTGTTATAGTGGTTGGTTTTAGTTTTTATTATTGGTATTGGGCTTAAATGATGGTAGTGGTTCTAGTCTAGAAATTTCATGAAAAGAGGCCTACAAGTTGTGATGTTTTGAATTAGGTGGATCCAGTGTGAAAATTTATGAAACTTCATCCACGGTGGTGCTGAGGGTTGGAGCCTTTAGTGAGGGAGCTGAAGCTTCCTTTCAGTAGTAGCTGGTAAATTAGATCATGGGGAAGGAGCTCCCTTCTAGTGGGTGTCGGTAAACGATATCAGGAAGTTGAATCTCCTTTCCAGTGGGTGCTAGAGAACGAGAGAAGGTTGTAGCCTTCTACAGGTGGGATTTTGTGTGTTGGTATGAGTCTGCGCCAACAAAATATTGTAAGAAGTGTTTCTTTATAATAAAAATAAGACAAAGATGACAACAGTAGTGGTTTTCTCTCACTTTGTGTTTCCACCTAAAAACAAATTTTTGTGTTCATGTGTGGAGCTTATATGTGATGGTTTATTTTTTTCTTATTACAATTTTTTACTTTTTATCTAATGCTTAACGAGGTACTTATACACTAGATAAAGTTAAACAAATCATGAATTAACTAAAAAGTAAGTTAATTGGACATATTCTAGTTGTCTGCATAACTATCGCGTACATACACAGGTTTATTTCAGTAAAGTTGCATACAGAAATCTGAATAACAAAAGAAAATTTTAAGTGAGTTTTAAATATTGATTCACCACCCCCTCCCAACCTCTCGTTTTTTTTCCCAACAACTTCTACTTTCAATTGGACATTAATCGTTTTAAGGTTGATATATACTTGACACTACTTAACCTTTTAAATAAGTCTATGGCCATGTCAAATTTGAGTGCATATGATCACAAATAGAAAAATTTCAATGTTGGTCCCATTCATAGGTCACTATGTGTGGGGTCAATTAATTAAATCATCATTTTGGTCACTAATTATTAGTAAATTTTAAGCGATGGATTGGTCGTTAGCCGGGGTAGGACAACAATTGCTAACAATAAGTTGTAGATGGGTACTACAAATAATTGGTTCCTAGCCATAATTTTTGCATTCATGGGGACTCATATACTTTGAGATTGGAAGAAGGAGTGTAATAGAGATATAATAAATTATGTCTTGTATTGGTCGTGACAACAAACTTGAGATGAATGCAAATAATGAGCTTCTATTGGTTTAAGTAAAAATATAATATTCTGTTTTGAACAAGGCCAACCACATGAAGGTAGAATCTCATATGGCCCCTCCCCCCCTCACATCACTCTCAATATTCCCAATACCCAGTTTATTTACTATAAAATATTTGAAAGCAACATAGTAAGAATCAGTCACATATATAAATTACTAAGGAAACAAAAATTGAAGTTAAATTAAAGAGAAAATCAACTGAAAACATATAAATGCATACCTCGTACATTTCAACATTTTGATATCATTAATCATATTCTTCATCCAACTCAACATTCATATCATCTGGTTCAAAAAAGATGTTGAAACGATCAGCCATTTCAACATCATCATCAATGTCAACATTTGTTTAAACTTCTTCAAGTTATTCATCTAACATTACATCATCGATATCATCTTCATCAAGAACATTGTCTCGAAAATAACCTTGAAATTCTTCAACATCTTCATGATATGCGACATGATCAATGAAATTCTCCTCTACATCATACTCCTCTTCAACATTATCATATTCTTCCACTACATTATACTCTACCTACCTTCCTCTTCGATCATATATAACAACATATGACCAACTCGCTCTACCTAGAACCTCTTAGTAAAAGGCATGCTTTCATTGGATTGGAAGAACATAGCGTTTCGATCCTAGCTCAAATGGCCTTGTATTAACCATGGTAAATCCATTGATCACGCTAAATAATATTTCTATCAGGATCATATTCATTCATTTTTAGCCTATACCATTTCACATTGAATAGAATGAATCTGAAGGAATCAAATTCATAATCAAGTATGTCATCCAAATACCCATAGTATCTATTTTCAGATACTCATGGACATGTGTCACTTCTATAGGAAACATAGTGACCTGAAAGACTACAATTATCCCACAATCATAATTTTTACTCTTTTCATCCAACTTTTTGATTCAAAATTTATGGCCTTTGTACCATATAGCATTGTAGTTTTTTAACTGAAATATGCCAAACACATTAAAATGGAATTGTTTATTAATAAACGCATTCATATAACTTGGAAAATATCTGGAAAAAAAAATAACACAAGAATTCAGTAGAAAATTTATTAATATATGAATAAAACTTGATAAAATATTGTAGGGTGATAATGCAACATGCTTTCTTGTTTATCTTTCAAACCATTAATTGCTAAATCAATTTCCATCAGTGTAAGATTGACATATTGGGCACGATGAAATTTTATAACCAATGCATACACCCCTTCTTATGATAAAATACCATAACATTTTTCACATATTTTAATCCATGGCTTCATCAAATCAATATTGTTGGCAATGTATAAATTTACTGCATCCCACTCTCAAGCACCTGTATCATACAATCATAATTCACAAATAAATATTAGTTACCATGGTAAATATTAACAATTGATGAAAGAATAAAAATAAATAACTATGATATACACAAAAATGAAAACTTCTCCACATTAAATATTTAATTACATCTTCCTTTCATCATTCTACCTTTCCCTAATAGGTGCTTCCCTTCAAATTTTTTCATGGAGTTCACATCCCAAATGTGATCCACATGCATATTTGTTGCTAATGTAGGAATATGATTGCTAATATATACCATGTATTGATATGCCATATATCCCTCCATCATAGAACCCTCGGGGCGTGCTCTTTGTCTAACCAAAGCCTTCAATGATTTCAAGTGCCTCTCCACCATCCACATTGACATTGTGTGTACAGGTCCGCACAATTCAATCTCCTCAACTTTGTGTATGATGTAGTGTTCATATGCATTGAAATTTTTTTGAGGTAGATACTTTTCCATTTCACACATTAGCCGAGGAATTTTTCTCTTCCAATGTTTTATATCATCTTTATGTATTTATTTGAATGAAAACCATATATAAATGATGAAAGAAAATAACACATCTCAACAAAACATAATTTATTATGTCACAATTAAAACACATGTCATTATAAAATTGAAAAACTAATTGAAAAAACACTCAGCATATAAATTGCTACTTACCTCGTGTATTTTCCAATACCATATATAACTTGTTTGATGTTGTTATCGACATCGTGTGGGAGAGATAGAGGTAGAACATTCTATAACAATAAAAATGAATCATTATTTTTTTAATCAAATATAAACAAAAAAAAACCATAAATATGTATATATACTAATATTTATATTTGGAATCTGACGAAATGGCTAAAATCGGAAAACGTGTCACAAGTTAAATGATTTTTTTTTTGTTTTTTTTCTAAAATCTAGACTAATGTTGAATATCCAACATAATTTATTTACCTATCACAATATTCAACAACATAAATAAAAGCCATTATCAACCATTATCAAATAAAAACATAAATCTTTTTTATAATTTATGAAATAGTTATTAATAATTATTTTAATATTTAATTATATAAAAATTTTAATAAAATTTTTAATAAATATAAAGTAACAAATGATTCTAAAAATTATTAATTTGACCATTAATAGAAAGAATAATTAAATTCATAATTCACAACCTCTCATTTTAGGTCGGCCACCTATCTTTTCCATCCATTCATATTCACTCTCTCTTATTTATATCTTTTGTTGAGATGTTACTAATTCATTGATCTATCTTAATGATGAACCACAAAGGATTGGTTCAAAAATTCGATTCAAACAAAAATATATGCGATGAATCTGGAAAATAATTCTACACAAGGATGCCCTATCTAGTTGATTATTGTATGTTTTCCTATAATCCCTCCTGTCGTATGATAACTTCTCTTCGTTATGTTACCATCACATATCCGACGTTGTATCCAATATAAAAATGTGTTGTCTAATTTCCTACAAGTGGTAAATAACCATTGCATAATGTTCAATTCCACCATTAATGGATTTGTGTGTTGACAATGTCTAATATATGTCTAATATGGGACCTCTTTTGATCAGTTTGACGAATTAAAATAAATATGACATTAATATTATAATTAAATATAATATTATATATATATATATATATATATATATATATATATATATATATATATATATATATATATAAAGTTATTAAATATATTATTATAATTATAATAAATAGAAATATATATAAGTGTGTATGTAGAGGCCCTGTGTCATATAAATTTGACATAATTGCTATATATATTAGTTTTGACTATTCTGAAAGGTTTTAGGCTTATGTTGAGGTTAATGTTTGAACAAAATCATCACTGAAAGTTTAGTGACAAAAATGTCACATAATATTCCTCATGGAAACCAAAGATACGTGGGATCGACATCGAGGGCTCTTAAGGATGGAAAATTTTATTTCCCTTGTAGAAATTGCAGGGGCTCGAGGCCAAGGATAATTCTAATAAAATTAGCTAAAAACCATTTTAGAGACTATGGACACGCTAAAGGTAGACATGAATATCATCCATTTGTAAGTTATTTATTATATGTCTTTGTATTGTAGATTTTTTTTGTAAATGTTTATATGTATATTGTATTCTAAATTGTATGCCTTTATATTTTAAATTGTATTATATTTATATTGTAAATTTATTTTATAATATTTTTTTGGGAGGTGTTTGAACTATGTTTTCATCTTGATATGGACTAGAAATATTATTTTATTATTTTCATTAGGGTTGTTTAAGGGCTTAGGTTGAGTTAGGGGTTAATTACTTTATGGGATTAGGGATAATGGGTTATTTTTTAAGGGTATAGGGGTTAGAGGTTAAGGGCTTAGGGGAATGGGGTTTAAGCACTAGGGGAATGGGGTTAAGGCATTAATGGTTAATGTATGTTTAGGGGGTTAATTTGGACCTAGAGGATTTAGAGGTTAATCATGGGTTGTTATGGATAATTATCAATAACTTTTTAAAGTATATTATGAAAATATGAAATAAATAAATAATATGACATTAAAATCATGAAAGAAAAATAAGATCAATATGTTTTTTATTATGGTCGTGACAATATATCTCAGAAAGTGTCTCACTTCCTACATTGCAAGAAAAGTAACATATTTCTTAGATTTTTCCAACATATTCTTAAATATCTTGATACATTGCACAAACATCATCATTGATTTGTTGTCTTTTTTTCTTAGTCTCACCTAATTTGTCTTTCTCTTTTTCTTTGTTTTCCTTATTTATTATATTTGTAAAATGTTGTTATATTGACATTTCAATATTTGATATATATACTAGTGTTACTTTAATGGTTGTAATTGTATAATATGGGCCCCTAGGGCATACGATGAGATTTATAACCAATGCAAACACCCCTTCTCATGATAACATACCATAACATTTTTCACATCTTTTAATCCATGGCTTCATCCAATCAAGATTGTTGGAAATGTATAAATTTAGTGCATCCCTCTCTCGAGAAACTATATCATAAAATCATAATTCACTAATAAATATTAGTTACCATGGTAAATATTAATAATTGATGAAAGAATAAAAATAACTAAGTATGATATACACAAAAATGAAAACTTCTCCACATTAAATATTTAATTACATCTTAGTTTCATCATTCTACCTTTCCCTAATAGGTGCTTCCCCTCAAATATTTTCATGGAGTTCACATCCCAAATGCGATCCACATGCATATTTGTTGCTAATGTAGGAAGATACTTGCTAATATATACCATGGATTTATATGCCATATGTCACTCCACCAAAGCATTCAATGATTTCAAGTGCCTCTCCACCATCCACATTGACATTGTGTGTACAGGTCCACACAATTCAATCTCCTCAACTTTTTGTATGATGTACTATTCTTATGCATTGAAAAAAGTTTGAGGTAGATACTTTTTCATTTCACACATTAGCCGATGAATTTCTCTCTTCCAATTTTTTGTATCATATTTATGTGTTTATTTCAATGAAAACCATATATAAATGATGCAAGCAAATAACATGTCTCAAAAAAACATAATTTATTATGTCACAATTAAAACACATGTCATTATAAAGTTTAAAAATTAATTTAAAAAACACAGCATATAAATCGCTACTTACCTCATGTATTTTCCAAGATCATACATAACTTGTTTGATGTTGTTTTCGAAGTCGCATGGGAGAGATAGAGGTAGAAAATTGATAACCATAAAAATGAATTGTTATTTGTTTAATCAAATACAAAAAAAAAAAAAAAAAAAACATAAATATGTATATATCACAATATAGAAATTTGTATACCAAAATAATTACCTTAATGAAGCACTACTACATTTTGGCAAAAATTTTGACATTGGAATCCCACGAAATGGCTAAAATCGGAAAAGTGTCAGAAGTTAAATGATTTTTTTTTTGTTTTTTTTCTAAAATCCCGTCTACCATCGAATATCCAACAAAATTTATTTACCTGTCACAATATTCGACGACATAAATAAAAACCATTATTAACCATTATCAAATAAAAACATAAATATTTTTGATAATTTATGAAATAGCTATTAATAATTTTTTAATATTTAATTATACCAAAATTCTAATAAATATAAAGTAACAAATGATTCTAAAAATTATTAATTTGACCATTAATAGAAAGAATAATTAAATTCATTAATAAATTAAAATCATAAATCAAAACCTATCATTGTAGGTTGGCCACCTATCTTTTCCATCCATTCATATTCACTCTCTCTTATTTATATCTTTTGTCGAGATCTGACTAACTCATTGATATATCTTGATGATGAACCATAGATGATTGTTTTGAAAAGTAAATTCAAACAAAAATAGATGTGATGAATCCAGAAAATAATTCTACACAAAAATGCCCTATCTCGTTGATTATCGTATGTTTTCCTATAATCCCTCCTATCTTATGATAAATGCTTGTCAATATGTTACTATCAGATATCTGACATTGTATTCAATATGAAAATGTGTTGTCTAATTTCCTACAAATGGTAAAGAACCATTTTATAATGTTCAATTCCATCTTTAATGGATTTTTATGTTGACAATGTCCATTATGGGACCGCTTTTAATCAATCTGACTAATTTATATATATATATATATATATATATATATATATATATATATATATATATATATATATATATATAAAGTTATTAAATATATTATTGTAATTATAATAAATATAAATATATATAATTGTGTAGGTAGAGGCCCTAACATCATATAAATTTGAAATAGTTGTTATATATATTAGTTGTGATTGTTTTGAAAGTTTGTAGGCTTATGTTAAGGTCAATTTTTGAACAAAAACATCAGTGAAAGTTTGGTGACAAAAAATGTCACATAACATTCCTCAAGGAGATCAAGAATACATGGGATCAACATTGAGGGCTTCTGAGGATGGAAAATGTTATTTCCCTTGTAGAAATTGCAGGGGCTTGAGGCCAAGGAGAATTATAATAAAATTAGCTAAAAGCCATTGTAGATACTATGGACACGCTGAAGGCAGACATGAATATCATCCATTTGTAAGTTATTTATTATATGTCTTTGTATTGTAGATTGTTTTTGTAAACGTTTATATGTATATTTTATTTTAAATTGTATGTATTTCTTTTGTATTTCTATTGTAAATGTATTTTATAATATTTTTTTGGAGGTGTTTAAACTATGTTTTCATCTTGATATGGACCTAGAAATATTATTTTATTATTTTCATTAGGGTCGTTTAAGGGGTTAGGTTGAGTTAGGGGTTAATTAATTTATGGAATTAAGGATAATGGGTTATTATATAAGGGTCTAGGGGTTAGGGGTTAAGGGCTTGGGGGTCAAAGGTTTAAGGGCTTAGGGGAATGGGTTAAGGTGTCAGGGGTTAATGTAGATTTAGGGGGTTAATTTGGACCTAGAGGATTTAGAGGTTAATCATGGGTTTTTATAGAGCATTATCAATCATTTTTTTAAGTATATTATGAAAAATATGAAATTAAGAAAGAATAAGACATTAAAATCATGAATGCAAAATAAGATCAATATGTTATTTTATTATGGTCATGACTATATATATCATAAAGTGTCTCACTTCCTACATTTCAAGAAAAGTAACATATTTCTTAGAGCTTTTCAACATATTCTTAAATATTTTGATAAATTTCACAAGCATCATCATTGATTTGTTGTCTTTGTTTCTTGGTCTCACCTAGGTTGTCTTTCTCTTTTTATTTGTTGTCTTTGTTTTCCTTATTTATTATATTTGTAAAATGTTGTTATATTGACATTTCAATATTTTCTATATATACTAATATTTCTTTATTGATTGTAATTGTATAGTATGGACCCCCTAGGGCATTTCTCAACGAGGAAGAGGTGGTTATAGTATAAGCTCTTATTCAAGAACATGGAGATATTATATTGAGGATCAAAATAATGATACTATGGAAGAAGATAATGATGCTAATAACATATTTGAATAATATGGGACAAATAGATTGATGATCCAGGAGAATTTTAATAATTTTGGAATGGATGATGATGACAACCAGTATGATGATTGTCCTTTTTATATACTTGTACTTGAGAGGGAAACTTAACCTCTTTATGAAGGCTCAAAAAGATCCCTTCTCTATGTTATATTGTTGTTGGTCAACTTAAAATTCATGGGGGTTTTTTCAAACATATGTGTGACATAGATCCTAAGGTATGTAATATATTTTGTGACATATACTATTATATACATGATAAATAAATTATTTTTTATATTTTTTTAATGGTAGTACTTTGATCACGATCATTTAATTAATTTGTAACATTTGGATGCAATATATATTATTAATATTGTTTAGTACATTAACCAATACTATTTTTTATGTTGTAGATTATTAGGTGAATTTATGTTACCATTGTCAGATGTTTTACCTCGTACGTACCGAGATTTAAATGTCATTATGAAAGATATTGGAATGGAGTATCAAGCTATTCATGCATGTCCTAATGATGATATTCTCTATTATAAAGAACGTGTGTTTAAATAAAAATTCCCAGAATGTGATGACAGTAGATATCAAACCGATAAAGTAACAAAAAAGGTGCATCACAAGGTTCTTCGTTATATTCCCATAATTCCATGTCTGTGAAAATTTTTCAGGTGAAAAGTGTAGGAAAACTTATGGATTACCATGCAAGGAATAGAAGTGAATATGGTGTTCTTAAAATTCCAGTAGATGGGTCTGCATTTAGGAATATATAGGAAAAATGGCCAGGGTTTAAAATATAACCTTGTAATCTTAGGTTTTCATTAGCAGTTGACAGTGTCAATCCATTTGGACAATCCATATCTACTTACTCAGTGTGGCCCATTTTTGTTATCAAAAATAAAAAATTTCCATGGAAGTAACTAAAGAGGGAGAACATAATGTATAAAATGATTGTTTGATGTATTAATTTGTTTAGAATAAATTTTTTTAGCACAATAACATCTTATTTGTCTTGTTTGTTTCATAATTATGTCCTATATTTTTTTGTTAATTTACTCATATATGTTCAATTATTCCTTATAAGTATGTCTTATTAAAAATTTTATTTATTCATATATGTAGTAATTTATTATTGTATGTTCGATAAATTAGGTAAGTACTAGGTCAAAGATATGAATGTAGATATTGAGCCTCTTATCGATGAGTTAGTGGAGTTATGGAACAATGTCACTATTTATGATATATCTAGACCAGTAGTGGCACAAGAAAATTTGATTTCTATGCAATGCTCATGTGGAAAATTCATGATGCCCAAGGGCAAACACATTTTTGTGGTATGTTATAACATTACCCTACACTTTAATAATGTTTAATTTTATGAAGTTCATTTCAAGTATGTTTTTTAAATAGTTCAACCTTCATTATACATACTTAAAATAATTAATATAAAAAGTATTCCATCTCTTTCAGGTTTTCAAACAAAGGTTAAATTTTCTTCTCTAGTTTGTGGTCCTAAGATTAAATCTCATCATTCCGAGAATCTTATGAAAGGAGGTGGTTGATGAGTACAGGTACTTTCTTTATAAGAACCATAGGTACTGAAGTATTGAAAAACATCGTTTCAATGGGAAATAAGATACTGGAGTAATACCACGGAGAATGAAACCTATCGCATGTAAATCGGTTTATGGGGTTTTATTCATTGTACTAAATGACAGGTTATGTTGTTATTATAATGTCTTTATACATGATTCATGTTGTATGTCATGAAGGAATTAATAATATGGAACTTCCATGAGTATTTAGAATTTATCCCGAGCAATTCATTAGAATCCCATACTATGAGCACCTAGAAATTGTTCATTTGTTTGATACAATGCACATCAGGAAGAATGTAATAGAGACCTTATGGAGAATATTAGATGGAAGGAGAGATAAATAAATAATATTCAAGATTTTTAATGACATTGAGGAGGCTAACCATGCATTGAAAAGTGTGATTCATTTAAATAGTGATGGAGATGGCCAAAATATAAGCACCCTTCCATGGTTATTGACAAAGAAGAAAACCAAGCATGTTAAAGAGGTTATTGAAAAAAATAAATTTGCAACTTGGTTTTCTTGAAACATAAAGAATATCCTAACAAAAAATTTTGATTTAAGTGGGTAAAAACTCATGATCTACATATGTTCATTAACGTAATTATTTTGGTGTATATATATTTTATACATTGGTGAAACATCTTGTTAATTAGTTTTTTTCCCTACTAATATTGGAAAAAATAATGATTGATCATTATTTTTGTTAAAGTATGTTCTAATTTTACCTCTCCCATAAAAATTTTAAAAAAATGTCAAACAAGTTATGTATGATCTTGGAAATTACATGGTGTAAGTGCAGATTTATGTGCAAAGTGTAATTTGTTCAATAAGTTGTTGTGTGATCCAGGTGGATATTGGTGGTCACCCGCCTATTCCACTTGGGGCTCCACCATTGTCTATTTCAGTTTTTCAGTTTCGGCACAGTTTACTATTTTTAGCAGTTTTTCAGGTCCTAAACTTGGGCAGATTTGAGGCCTAAAGCGACCGTTCTTTGGAAAGCGGAGGGCAGCATGGGTCCATGGACCGATGTTGCCGTTCAATAGATGTGGATAGATCTTTCTAACGAGGTATGAGTACGTGTCAAGCGGAGATGCATTGTATGCAAAGTTACGCCCACCCAGGAAGTTGAAACACCAATTTGCCAAACGGGGCCCATAGTTTTGGCGCTTCATCTCCTAGGGTTAGGGTTTTGGGCATTTTAGGATTTCCCATTGTTTCTAAATGATAAATAAGGCCCTCGAGCCTCATTGTAACACATTTCGAGGGCTGTAGCACCACATCTCTTCTCAGAGATAGCTACCAGCGCCCTAGCTAGTTTTATTTCCATTCTGTCTGTAAGCAAAATTCAGTTCGTTGATATTAATGAAATGAAGTGTTATTTCCACTGCATCTCTGTATTTATGTTTATATGTTTATCCTGTTGCGTTCCTACATAAATCCGGATCATTGTGTCACATATTTTTCACTGCATTTGTTTGCTTGTCTTCATGTACTATATTATTCTTTTTTTGTTGAGAATTGTGATTTTATTGCTTCATTTGAATATGGTTTTCATCTAAATAAATATATAAATAAGGTATAAAGTATTGGAGAAAATAAATTCCTCGTCTAATGTGTGAAATGAAAAAGTATTTGCCTCCGACATTTTTCAATGCACAAGAACTCTACCTCATACACTAAGTTGAAGAGCTTGAAAATTTTTGATCTGTACACATTATATCAATGTGGATGGTTGAGAGGCACTTGAAATCACTAAAGGCTTTGGTCATACAAAGAGCACATCCTGACGGTTCTATGGTAGAGGGATATATGGTATATCAAACCATGGCTTATATTCATCAATATAGTGATGAAATAGGAATTAGTATTAATGTATTGGATCAAATTTGGGATTTCAACTCCATGGATGATTTTGAAGGGGAGCACCTATTGGGGAAAGGTAGAATGATAAAAGTGAGATGTAAGTAGATATTGGAGATTTATATCACATTTGACTTATTTGTTTATATGTATATCGTACTTATTTAACTTTTAGTCATCCTGCATAATCCATTATTATGAAGGTATAACATGGTAACTAATATACTATATGTGAATTAGTTTATTTTAATATAGTCAATCGAGAGTGGGATGCAATACATTTATACGTTGCAAACAATAAATATTGAATGAAGGTACAGATTGAATGATGTAAACAAGCTAATAATTGTGGGTTATCATGGTATGGTGTTCCTTAATTGGTCAAATAATATCAGTGTAGTGGAGATACCAATCTTACATAGAAGGAAATTGATTTAGCATATGGTTTAAAATATTATTAGACAGGAATATTCACCCATACTACTTAGTTTTTTCACAGTTATATTGATGCAACATATGGTGTGTTTTTTTTTCTTAATTTTCAAATTTTCCAAGTATAAATATGCACGCTTATCAATTGAAAATGAATTTTTTATTTGTTTGATATATTGCAGTTAAAACACCACAACAAAATGTGGTGCAATGGCCGTAAATTTCGCATCGAAAGGTTGGATGAAAAGATGGAAACTTTTGATAGTGGGATAAATGAAATATTTCAAGTTATCAATGTTTCCTCTAGAGGTGACAAACATCTATAAATCTCTGAGAATCGATACTATGGGCATCTCCATGATATAGTTGAGTGTGATTTTGACTCCTTCAAAAAAAAATTGTTCGGTGTCAAATGGTTTAAGCTACAAATCCATGAATGTGACCATGGTAGAATTGTTATTGAGCATGCTAACAGATTTACCATGGTTGATACAAGGAATATTGAGCCATGATCATAGCCATATGTTCTTCCAAGACAATGTGAATAGGTATTTTATGTAGATGTTCCAGGTAAATCGGGTTGGTCGTATGTTGTTAGATATGATCCCAGAGGAATTCCTATAAAGTATAATGTAGCAGAAGAAAATGATGTAGAGGAGCAGGGGGGTCATTCAGTGTCAAATAATTTCAAAGAATATATGTTGGTCGAGAAAATGTTAATTCTGATGAACTATATGATATTTACATTGTGTCGGACAAAGAACTTGAAGAAGTTGAACCAAATGTAGAAGAGCATGTTCTAGATGATTATATATATAATGAAGATGATGATGATGATGATGATGTTGATATGGTGAATCCTTTGTACATGAATTTTGAACTGGATGATACATATGAGGAAATGGATGAGGAATAATATTAATGATATGTTGAAAAGTATGAGGTATATACTTATATGTTTTTAGTTGGTTTTTTCTCTTTCGTTCACCTTAAATTTTTATTTTACTACTTTTTATGTTTGAATGTTACTATGTTTCTTTCAAATATATTATAGTAGATGTATTGGGTATGGGGAATTGAGAGTGATGTGGGGGGGGAGGGGCCATATTATCTTCCCTCTTCATGTGGTTGGCCTTGTTAAGTATAGAATATATAATTCTTGAAATAAAGAGAATCTCATTTACGTTTATACCATAATTTCCAATTTTCACTTTAATGGTTTGTTAAGCATACGTACCAAATGAGTTGGGTGAACAAGGCGACACAGCGCTCGGGTAGACATGTAAAGTAAGATCAGCCCATGATTTCCCATGAATTGAGTTCCCACCAAGGTGTATCATAATGATATTTATAAAACTGACTAAATTAATGTTTAGGTGTTAAAATTTGGCTTATAATTGATTGATTATGCGGCATGGACATACTGAAAATGATAATATTTTTTTTTCACTGATGATTGAATGATTTTTGTTGATTTATTTTCACATCAGGGAAAACACCAACACCTTAGATGCACCTGCATGAAGGCATAGAGCCTGGGAGCCCCTGGGGGAATTCCGAGCTAGGCATGCCTAGACATTTGCCTGGTAGGGTCACCCATGAAACGAGTTGGTGGGTTGACTCGATTTGGAAAGGGTTTGTTGGACATGGGATCCCCTTGAAGAAAGTATTAGAGAAATACTTCGCAAGTCAAAGAGCGGAGTGCACAATGCTAAGTCCATTTTGAGTTTTAGGGGTGGGTCAAAGCCCCTTATTATGTAATGTAATGGGAATATATTGTGAACTTTGAACTCTTCCCATGGTTTTGGACCATGGTATTGTAAACAAAAAATATATATATCAGGAGTCTAGATAGAATTCATAGGCAAGAAGTAGAATTTGATGAAATGAATTTAGATGTAAGACTTTTTTGAGTCGGATTCTGCATTTTGGGATAGATGAAAAGCTCATGTGTCTGAGTGTGTGGAAACCTTAGGAATTTTTCACTTGTGTGCACATACCCCTGCAACTGAGTGCACAGGGTGGAATTGAAAGTATGAGAAAGATATGAGAAATTAATGAAAGACTTTTGAAGATAGATCTGAGTTCTATTTTACTTTACTATTGTTTATGCTTATATGTGTTAAGTAAGGGTTTTAATCTGTAATTGCATAGTGAAGTCTAGTTTATGATTGTCTATGTTATTTTATGCATGATTAAGAAAGGTCGTGTAGTCTAGTAGTAAGTTCAGCATATTTGTTGAACAACGCGTGTATAATTGATAGAACTGTTTTGTGAAGCTCTCTCAAGGAAGAAAAACCCTAAATCCATAGTCCATTATCCCTCTGGATGCAAAAACCTGGTTCTAGCATCCCCCTATATTTCCTTGGGTTAGACTTCGGTCTGCGCAAGCAAATCGCTTCCTAAAGGGCTGGTAATATTGGGTTTTTTTGGTTCGTGCAACCAAAGTTGAACTTGGGTCTAGGCCCCATCAAGCCAACAAATGGTTTCATTTCCTGGATTGGGATTTACTGAGGGATAGTTGGATGTGGAATTCGTCTAAGCAAGAGATTGAAGATTGAGTAAATCTAAAATAACGTGAGTTTTTTGTTCAAAAAACAAAAACCTGTGCATCTCTACTAAACATTGGTTGTAGAAGTATATCTATACAGATCAGTACGAGAGTTGTTTGGGTCTGAAGAAAGAGAAAGAAACCCCGCTACACCGAGAAGTCTATCATTGAGATATTAAATTTAGTAAAGTGTTAGGTCCTTGTATTTTATGAGATTGGAAAGACCAAACGTACAGGGGTAACATCAAACCAGTCTTTGGAGTCCTAGGACCTAGCCATCCTAGACTCAGAGAGGGCTCTCTCTATACTTGTGTAAAGGATGTAACTTGATAGATTTTAGGGTTTTGATTTTAGGCTAGTTATAAGTATTAGGGTTTGTTTGTTTGGTTGGTTGGTCGGGTAGGTTGTCAAGAAAAATAGATAGAGTGAGAGAGGTTTAAAATATTAAGATATGGAGTCTGAAAAAGGTCTTGAGAAGTGCAATAACAGGTCAAGGTTATATCACAGGGCAAGTCTACCAAAGCCAAATGGATCTAAAAGCTTATGTGAGTGAAGTGTAACATTAAATTGTGAACATGGTAGGTGAAAAAGGGCAGTTAAGAATCCTTCAACAAATACCTTAACAATAATGGACTTTAAGGTTACTAAGCGTCAATAAATAACCAAATACAGAGCATACCATAAGATTCTTTGACCAAACCCTAGCAAGTAAGCACTAAGACAACAATCTAGTGAATCAAAGAAAGCAAGAAACTTGTTAATATTCTAGTGATTTCACCTTCAAGATAAGAAAACATTTAAGATAAACACATATTAGAGAGAAATATAGGGAATTCCTAACTTCATTAATCAAACTACAAATATCTCCAAAGAAATCATTTTAAGATGAGCAAACGGGCATGGAAAATCATAAACCTCTTTAGCTAAACCTAATCAACAATACTTCAAAGCAAAGACCTTAAAAACAATGTTTAAGTTACATGAAATAGCAAGGCTAACCATGAACTACTTTGACATTGGCTTCATCAAATCATCTTTAAGATAAACAAGCATAAGTGGGACTATAGAGCATTTGAGGATTCTCTAATCTGACCTAGCAGAGGAAAACATACAAGCAGTAGAGAGCAGACAACGCTAAGGTGTCTCTAAACAACATTTCTTAGCCTAAAAATTTTGTCCTACTGCATGAGAAAGATGAGACAAAATGATAACATAAGAAAACAAGTATTGAATAAGGAACACATCACCATTAACTATGCTCATGAATCCTACAAGTGAGCCTGCTTCATTTTCAAGCAAATCAAGCCATCCACAAAAACCAAAGCCAATTTCTCTTCAATCTCCAAGTCTATATATTAAGTCTAACAATCAACCAACATGTAAAATGAGGCCTCAATGCTTTATTTAACTAGCAAGGATGACCAAAACCCTAACTAGGGTTTTAAAAATGTCATAAATACATCATAAATTCCATTTTTTTTCCATTAAGACCATGCAAGGCCCAAGGCACAAAATATCTAATGTAATAAATGAAAGTTAACTTCGAACACCTAAATTTGGAAAAAAATGACTTTGAGGCTCCTCAATAACTCCAAAATATATTCAAGTGTGTTTTTTTTACTTTGCAGGCAAGGGCGCAACATTGAGGTCCAAGGGTGCCATGCCTGCATTGGAAAAATAGGTCACCTTGCAGCTAAGTTTTGAAGGCCTTCCTAGAGTCAAAATGACCTCCATGACAGCTCATTGGAAATCTTGGCAAGTCTAATTTCCAAAAATACCTTTAATTTTTTATTTGGTGTCCATTTTACTACCCAAAAACCCAATATCCCAAGAATTCTCAGGGTGTAGCGCCAGCTCTGAAAATAGGGCAGAAAGGTGGTTTTTTGAGTGTTTTTGGTACTTTTGGAGGACCAAATCTGCTCCAAATGATATGAAATTTTGTGTGCATGATGCCCTTGGCCTAAGGATTCCAAAAGCGAAAGGAAATCCTCAAAAATGTGCCCCAAAAAAGAGCACAACGCCAAGGTCGTTGCGCCCTTGGCACTTTAAATCAGTCAAAAAACAAAATTTCCAAAAACTTACCAAAATTTGAAATTGTCTTGCTCTTCGTGTTTGGGATGCCTATAGGGAAGTATCAACTAGGATCTCAAAGTTTTCTTAGCCTTTTTCCTCCTTGATGGCTTGAATTTTAGCAAGGGCTCTTTTTAGCTTGTCCCTTGCAATCTTGCTCCTGAAGTCATAGTGTCTTGCCATCTTATTTTGGAGGTCTAGATCCCTCTTGGTCTTCTCCAATAGACCCTATAAGTGCATATTATCCCTCTCAATCCAAGGCTCCCGGTCATAGTCAATATCCATGGTAAGAATCTCACTTGGAGTGAGCTGCTCTACAAAGGCTGCCTCTTGCTCTCTCTCCCTGGCTAAGGCCTTCTTTAAGCCAATTGTTCTTGGCATCCTACTAGGAAGTTTTTCTTCCTCTTCATTAGTGTCTCCATATCTATCCAGGAACTCATCTAGCTTAGCCTTGGCCTTTGCAACCTCTTTCTGAGCTCTGATAGCTCTGATATCATAAATGGCCTTTTGTGCCTCTAGCTGCTTGTTTTCAACCTCATAATAGTGGATGGCATTCCTATCCCTACCTAGATTGGCTTTTAAATATTTGATTTTTGCATCTCTGCTTTTGAGCAAAATGCTTGAGATCCTTGCCTCATTTTCATCATCATCGTCAACATGAATGAGTTCAAATTATTGTTCAGTTTCATGCTGGTTTTCTTCTTCTTCCTCCATGACCTTTTCTTTGCCCTTATCAAGCTGCTTAGTTGATGTGGAAGGCATGGCCCCTTGCCTCTTGATGGTAGAAAACACATGCTTACTTCCTCTTTGGTAGGTCAAAGAAAAAGGTTTAATTATGATCATTTTAGTGCCTTCACCATTTCTTCCATCATGACTACCATCATCATTGGTATCCTCACTTTCTCAATGGCTCCTATCAGCGTTGTTGCTTTCTTCCTCACTACCATCACTTGATTTATTGATTTGTGCCTCATCATTATTATCATGGCTTTTTGACCCACTGGTATCTTTGCTACTCTATGCTTTATCACTGACATCAGCATCATCATCATTTCCCTTTTCCTTGTTGCTTTTTTCTTGGCTCTTTTCCTTACTTCTACTTGCATCATTACTGCCACAATTCTTACTTCTTTTTTTACTGCTCTCATGGCTGTCATTTGCATCATTTCTTTCTCCCTCACTGACATCTTCTTCACTGGTATTAGCTTCACTGCTTTAGACCCAATGCCATATTCTTCACTACTTGATTTCTCATTGTCACCTCCCTCATTTTCATTTGATTCACTTATTTCTTGGCTTTCTAACCTATTGCCATCATGGCTCATTTCCTTGTTGTTTTTTGCATCTTTGCTCTCATCTGATCCACTGACTTGTGTGTTGTCATTATCAGTTTCATCAAGGCTCTTTGAGCCACTTTCATTATGTTCATTGCTATGTGCCTCATCATTGACAACATCATCAATGCCTTATGTTTTCATGCTCTCTGCCTTATCACTGACCTTTTTCTCACTGTTGATATCCTCCTTACTGTCATCAGCCTTATTTTCATCATCCTCACTGTTAGGTGCTTCATCACTATTTTTTTCACTGTCATCATGCTTACTACTATGTGCCTCACTACCCTTTTCTTCACTATTTTCTTCTTCATTATTTCTTGATTCATCATTACCATCTCCCTCATTGAAATTTGATTTCTCATTTTCACTTCCCTCATTGTCTGATGCGAGGGTTTCCCTGAGGTGAAGGAATATGTGTAGATGGTAAAACATGTTCAGCAGGAGATGATGGAGGAGTAGGGACATGAGGATGAGATTATGAAGGCATATTTTGCTGAGGATGGGCTTGTAGATTGGTGAACACTTCATGGGAAATGAAAAACTCTCATGGAATTCCCTTTTGATGTAATTGGTCCAACACAACCATCTTAATCAAAGAGTGATGAAATAAGCTTTGCATTTGTTGAGGGTAGTCTCTCTTTTGTACAATATTTGACATTTTGTTAATGCTTCTATAGAGGTAATAGGGTAGTGCATCATCCTAACCCTAGTAAAGTGAATGTGTAACCTAATGTGATAGGAGTAAAGCCTAGATAACCTTCCCTCACATGTAAAATATTTCATGATAATTCTCATCAAAGGTGCATATCTCTCCAACAAATTTGAGAAAGGAAAGAGGGATTTGCAGTTGTCTTTGTATCTAGGCTTTAGGAAGGGTTCATAGTAGCTCATGTCAAGATTGGCCTACTTGAACCATTTCCCCTTACACTAGGTATCCCAGTGGCATTGGCTATAGCATCATAAGATAGCTCAAAGTTTACTCCTGTAAGGTTAACTTGTTTCTCAGGCAAGTTAAGAATGAAGAGCCTAGTTATCTCAAGGTGGTTTTGCACCTACTGTATCCTTTCACAAAAATAAAAACATCCCACATTCTCGAAACATGAAACAGTCATGGGAGATGCCATCATCTCTAAGGTGTTGAGGGGTTCGAACCTATTTATTTTTCCACCTTTGTGTTGATGCCTCCTTGGCATTTGGCCTTCTCCTTCACTACCACTATCAACTTCTCTTGAAATTTTGATCACCCTGTCCTTGAAACCCTAAGACTGTAAATGGAAATGAGTTTAAGGGATGGTGATGAAAGAGGCAGTTCTGCAAGTGAATGAGATGAGAGAGTGTATGGGCATAGTAGGCTGAATGAGAGGCTAGAAAAATCTTGATGACCACCCCCTGTTGATTTGTAAAAACTTTGCTTTACCACACCTTGAACTTATGTCAAATTGAAATGAAAGAGGTAAATGTAAGGTCAAACTATTTGTAGTGTAAGGGATAGAGCTTATGAGTGAAATGGAGTGAATGTAGGCACAACCCTAGGTGAATGAAAAAATTCCAAAAATGTACCCTTCTGGCTATCACTGGTCTTTTAGCATGTAGATGGAAAGAGGCTTGAATAATGACTTCAAGGCTTTGAAAATTAGGGTTTTGACCTTAGGGTTTGATTTTATTTCAATTAATTTATCAAAAAATCTTGCAGGATGGCTGAAGGCATTCACTTACTGTTTAGCATCGCTTTGGAGGAGCTTTGAGAAATTTGGAAGGGGTTTTGTGCTTATTTGAGGGTCTGTAGGGTGTAGGAGGCTCTCCTGGCCAAGCGTGCAGTGCCCAGGAAAACAGTGGGTCAGCACAGGAAAATGTGCAATGCCTTGTTCCAAGCATGCAGCGCCAAGGTCCTTGTCAGGCCTGTCAGGAAAAATTGGGCAAGTGTGCAATGCTTTGCGAGGCACGCAACTCCTTTATAAAATGCATGGAGGTTTTTTCCATGGGTGCAACACCAAACTCCAGACGTGCAGCGCCAACCAGAATGCACAATGTCTCACCACTTAACCGAAATTTGACTTGAAAAACTCACAGTTTCGTCTCCTGAATGCTATTATGACTTAGCAAGGCAATAATAACTTGTTTGAAGTGTAGAATAGGCCTTTATAGAAATAGGAATTATAATTAACTTAGCAAACCCACTTTCCTAATGTTTTAAGTCCTTTTCCACTCTTTGCCTGTCTCACTAAATTTTTTGACCTTTTTGTTTTGCAGGTGACTTAGATCATGAAGTTAACCCTTCGTTTTGCTTCTTGAGGCATAATATATTCATTTTTACATCCTTGGAGTTATATTAGCCATGATAGCACCTTTAAAACCTTTTGTGGCTTCCATTACATTTTTTTAACTTGTCTTTCTCACCTTGGCTGGCAGTTAGGAAATTTCTGTTCTTTTTTATTCTGAAAACTTGACACATCCATTCTGACACATCAGCAACCTTAAAATCATATTTGGTTTCGACCTTGGAGCTCAACATCACATTTTTCACCTTTTTTGACCACTGCTGCTTTGTAGGTGATTGAAAACACTAATTTTACCTTTCTTACCGATGCTCTTTACCTTCTCCTTTTTGCAGGTTTGCTTTGAGTCATAATTTTGGCTTCTCTTGGCTCATTGATGTCCTTTAACACCTTTCTTTGCAAGTGACTGAGATGATGAATTTTGAATTTCTTGTCGCTCCTTGAAGCATAAAAAGATCATTAAACATCTCTGGGAGGATTTCACATAGTAGTACTGTCAAAATCTTCTTTTGTCCTTCTGTTTTGTAGGTGACTGAAAACATTGATTTTACCTTTCTTACTGATACTCTTCACACCTTTTTCTTTGAGGAATGGAATTTACCTTAGCAAAATTTGGGATGTTTATACACACTGGAAGCTTAAGAATCTCCCTTTCATCATGGAGTTTGGCTTACCATTTTACCTTTTCTGATCATCTTCCCAAAAACCTAGGTGTCTGGAGTGCTTGAGAACAATTATCAATGTTATCTTATAATTTCTCTATGGCCCTTTTAAGTTCATTCATTTATGTCTAGTTCACCTCACCATTTTCCCTATTTCATCTATAATTTCTGAAAAAATTCTCTTCATGTTTGGTTTCTTGGTGTACCTCCTCCATGGTCATTTCTGCATTTGATCCCTGCTTGGCACAATGTTGGCCCAATCAAGCTCAAAAAACCATAATTCCCCTTAATACCAAGTGCTTGTTGTCTTCCTTGCTACAAGATGTCTTCCTTTAGGAACATACCATATACCTTATCAATTTCTTCTGTTGATTGACTTCTTAACACTCCTGCAGAAGTGCCAAGTTACATTTACCTTTTGTGGAACTTGATTTTGACAAGGTAGTCTTCTTTGGAGACTTTCATATATTTTTCTTGAATAACCATGTCTCAACAATTTCAAGACCTCTGAACCATATTCTAACAAAGAAAAATTTTCTCGAAAACACCAATGATTGATCTTGGACCATATGAAAAGCCTAATTGACCTAGTGGGAGGATCCTTTGACCTGGTCTTTGGCTAAAAATTGGCTTGGAGTCTTCAAGTGTAACAACTGAGTATTGACAAAGTGGTGTATTGAAGATCCAAAATCCAATGTACTTGATTTATCTAAAGAGCCTATAGAGATAGTTTGGAGACCATCAATTCTTTAGGAACCTAATGAACATGGGAAGGAATAGGCTTTATAAGTAACCCTAGATGGAAAGTGGAGTCATGGGCAAGGGAAAAAAAGAGTAATGAGGTTATAGGTGGGAAACAATGATGGATATGAGTGGTGCAAGCCCATAAGGAGTCCTTTAGGAGTGGAAGGGTGACCATGGAATGGCAAAATGGTAGAATAGTGAAAAATTTTCTATAAGGATAATGAAGGCATTGAGATTTCTAAAACTCAAACTATTCATGGAATTTTGTTTTTGAAAATCTAGAACCAATATTTAATCATCTATAGATAGTAAAAATTAACGATGACTAACAGTGGCTCCACTTGGGGAGGGTAGCTCCTTTTCAGGAGGTGTCTAGGACCTCAGAGTTTAGATCTCTGAGTTTTGAAGACTAGTACCTTACTTGTACTTGGTAGATCCTTCTTCCTTCATTTGCTAATGTTTTTTTGAATATATGATCTCATAAAATTTGAAAAACATGATTTCTTCAATCTCAGTTCTACCTACCCATCTTATTTTTCTTAAAAAAATTTCTTCTTTTGGGTGCACTTGGATTGGAAAACCCTTTGACATTATTTTCTTTTGAAATCATAAAAAACCATCTTCTTGTACCCTTATCACTTCCAAGAGTTTATATTAGGCTAATGAACTCTCTTGTTCTCTACCTATTCTACTCATCTGTCAAGATTAAGCTGTTTGATAGACTTTATTCTCTAACCTACTGACATGCAATTTAAAATATGACCAAACTAGGATTAAGCAATCTGATTTGCCATGGGATGTGGAATTTGGACAAGATGCACACAGACATTATTTTGTACAATCAAAAACTATAAAACAACAGGGATGTGATTCAGGATTGGTTATGCATCCCTTTCATTCTCCTTTGGTTCAGATTTGAGCATTGAAACCAAATATATTTTCCTAATATAATCTACTTAAAATCCAAGTTTACATGGTTTGGAAAATCTCCTTTCACTAACCTATCAGCAGAAATTTAAAACATGTTTTGTCATGATTAGGCTAGATGACTGAACAAGACTCTCTTTTCTCAAAGGTAGTGGCATTTAGGCTTTCACACTTTCAACAATACTCTTTTTGGGTATGGGGTTGTACCTATTCTGTTAAGTCCCTATATTAATAGTGTAGTCCCTTATTATGTTAATGTAGCCCCCCTTATTGTTATTGTTGCACCCCTGTAACCCCCATATTGTTATTATTGTGCCCTTACATTATTATTGTTAGGTCGGCTAGGATTACATTGTGGCCCCACTAGGATTACATTGTGGCCCCATGGACTCTTATATATAGAAAGGAGGTTTTGTCATTTGTATCATCCAATAATTATTCATTCATGTAATGTATTGGAGGTTTTCCCCTCAAAGTGGCTTATTTCTAAGGTGTTTTTGTCTCTTTTCTTCTATTTTTGGAGCTAGTTTCACAACATTTTGTATCAGAGATTTGGATTCTAGGGTTTTCGCTGCTCCAAACCGGTCATCGTGGAATTTTAGCTATAACCTTTTTTCTATGAAGGTTCAAAAGCTAAAATTCTTAGAGTGCAAATCCAAAATACTGGGGAACATCTTCGCAAAATTTCATAGTTTGGTTCGCAATATTGTCGAAGATATGATTTGTGGAAGTTAGGGCTTTTTGCAAGCTCCTGAATTTAACCTAAACATGTCATCGTGGAATTTGCACTATAAATTTTTTTCTATGAAGTTTCAGAAGCTGAAATGTTTCGAGAGAAAAGCCAACATCCTAAGGAACATCTTCACAAAATTTTAGAGCTTGGTTCGCAACATTTTCGGAGATATGATCTGTGGAAGTTAGGTCTTTTTCAGGCTCCCAAATTTCATCTCAAAGTGGTTATCGTGGGAAAATATTCATAACTCTCTCTCTCTGAGCATTGGATTGGAATTCTATAAATAGTGATTGGAAGTACATGGACTGTATTTTCCTTTCTATAAATTTCAGAGCCAAAGGAGCAAACAGTGACACATGGCAGGTCGTACAAGTTCTCTCTACTAAACTAGTCCATAATTAGGTCATTGTGGGAGATTAGACATAACTTTTCCTTGAAGAATCCAAATCAAGTCAGACCTGTGGAATTTGAAAGAGAATTCAGAGGGACACTTCAGTCCCAAATTTTAGATATTTAAGATTTAAAATCACAGAGATAATTCAGTTTCAATATGGAGCTCCTCAAAAGCAAGAAAAATGTGTGTATTCGGTTCTTAAAATTGCATAACGTTTGTTTGAAAAAGTAGTTTGAAGTGATTCCAAGGGAATATTTTAGAATTTTTATTAGTATTGGGTTCTATAATGCCTCCAAAAAAGAATTCCATACCCTTTAAGCCCTCAAAAAGCTATACTATGACGCACGAAGAGGAAGAATTGCAGTATGAGATATTAAAATTATGGTACCAAGTGCAACAAATTTTGATCTTATGAAGAGCAACCGAAGATGACATAGATGGTTTAAAAGTAGAAATGGAGGCTAAGTTGGATGGTTTAAAGGATAAAATAATAGCTAATATGGATGATAAATTAGTGGAAGATCACATCGAGCAACAACAACAAGTTCTCCAACTCTCAAAGGATAACCTAACTTTGGTGTAGAATCTAATGATACAATAGGAAGATCAACATTACATCGAAAGAAGTTCTAAAGCAATCAAAAAAACAAGAACTCGATAAGTACGAACAATTTCAGAGTATCTCAGCAAGTGGAAGAACCTTCCTGTAGAATATTCCACATGGGAGGATGAGAATTTTATACAAAAGCATCAAGAAATAATCAAGTGTTGAGGACAACACTTGTTTGAAGGAGAGGGGCATGTTAAGTCCCTATATTAATAGTGTAGTCCCTTATTATGTTAGTGTAGCCCCCCTTATTGTTATTTTTGCACCCCTGTAACCCCCATATTGTTATTATTGTGCCCTTACATTATTATTGTTAGGTCGGCTAGGATTACATTGTGGCCCCACTAGGATTACATTGTGGCCCCATGGACTCCTATATATAGAAAGGAGGTTTTATCATTTGTATCATCTAAGAATTTCTCATTCATGTAATGTATTGGAGGTTTCCCCCTCGAAGTGGCTTATTACCCCCTTTTAATGTTACAAAAATAGTTCTTGAGCATCCTGCCATTAACATGGCCTCCAAATAACTCGATGCCATCTAGCTCCTGTAAGAAGAATGCATTATTACCTCTAATTGAATGAATGATGTAAGGACCCTTCCACAAATTTTCAAATTTTCCATGCTTGCCTTTGTCCTCTCTCCTTGAATCCCACTTCAGCACTTTATCTCTTTCAAAGACCTTTCTTAGGTGAACTAGGTATTCTTCATCAGTTTTAAAAAAGATAATGATGTCATCAAGGTATATCATAATGAAGTAACTTAAGCCTTCGGAAAAAACAATGTCCCTGGCTCTTTGAAAAGTAGCCTCCACATTCATTAACCCAAAAGGCATTTTTTCATACATGTAGGTGCCCCAAGGTGTTGTGAAAGAGGTTTTGTGATGATCAGTTGGAAGTAATATCACCTGATTGTAACCGGAAAAACTATCAAGCAATGACATCTTTTTAGAACCTACCACCCTTTGCAGTATATGATCCATCTTAGGTAAAGGGTAGTTGTCTTTCAGGGAGGCTTGTTTAAGTTTCTGTTGTGGTAAAACACAACCCCCCCATTTTTGACTTGTTCACTTCAAATAATGGGGACCCTTTCTATAAAAAATTTGGCTAAATACCTTTTAGGATTCTTATTAAGTTAATTACCTCATGATTTTATTAATTTTTCATCTTCTTTATATTTTGTTTTGATTGCTTGGTTGAAATCGATTTTTTTTATAAGCTTCCCATTTATGCTTGTTTCACCTCATTTGGTTAACTGGTTTGTAAATGGCACTCCTTTGAAGTCTAGTCAATTATGTCACCTGGGTTAAAAAATGCATAAAATGTACAATATTCCATTTTTGTAATTAAATTAGTTCAATAATGCATTTAGTTTAAATATTAACCCCTAGTTAGTTATTACTAATATTTTTCATTTTTCTACTTATACAGCCAAATCACTAAGCATCGAGATTTTAGACATTTACTTCAATTTTCAAACAAATTATTAATCTCGAAAATCCAAAATGGAAAAGTGGTTGTCATTTAGATAGAAAAATCATCACTTTAGATAATTTCATAATTTAATTAAACATCATTAAAATAAAACCAAAATAAAATTAAAAAATTGATATTTAATATTAAATCTTAAATTAATTATTATATCATAATATGATTAATTTAATTAAATTAAAATTTGATATAAAAAATAAAATAAAATAAAACTATAATAAAACATCGCATCGGGATTTTTTTTCTCTCACCGCATCGGGAGTTTTCATGGAATGCATTTCCAAGAACCTCTGATATCCCTCAACTCCCGATGTGTCGATTGCGATGAGTCAAAGGTCATAAGTTATTTGTTTTATTTTAAGTTTCAAACTCATTCGTATGAGTGTAATGGGAGTATTAGCTTTAAGTTAGTGTTAATGGAATATTGAAGTGTTAGTATTAGTTTAAGTTAGCATAGTGTTAATTCTATGTTAGTTTTAAGTTAGTGTAGTGTTAGTATTAGGGTAGTGTTAGTTTAAGTGTTAGTTTAGTATTAAATATGTTAGTGGTAGGTTAGTTTTAAGTTACTTTTAATTTAATATAGTGTGTGTTTAGTTTTAGTTTAATAATAAATTTAATATTTAAATATTTAAATAATTAATTTTGATATTAATTAAATTAATTAATATGTAATATATGATTAATTTAATTAAATTGAAATTTCATTATTTAGATTAATATTGAATAGTTTATAAATAATTAATTATATATTAGTTAGTTAGACTAAGATTAATCAATAATAGTTTATTAAATAGTTAGTTTAGTTTATAATTAACAATTAAATTAGGATTAATTATTAGATAATTAAAACTAATTTAGGATTAAATTTTTAATTAAATTTCTGATTTTTAGCCCAGCAATAGAATTTCTAGATTTATATCAGATTTGACTTATCAACTTTGGAGGCTCATAGATTGAGTTTTACTTGGCCAAATGAGGCCCAGGATGGCTCATTGGAAAGAGAAAATCAAGGAGAACATTTCTGAGGAGGTTTCACTAATAGATTTGGTCATTTATTGGGTCAAAAATTAGGCAGAAAATAAAGCTCCGAATTTCTAAAACAAAATCAATTTTCTAAGTTTTATTTTCTTCATATTCATTTTCCCAAAGCCTCTTCGAATTGCAGATTCGCTCATCAATGATATCCTTGGCCAATTAAACCATTCCAGGCATCAATAGAGAGCTTATTTTTTATTTTCAATTATTTATTCAAATAGAATTTGATTAGATTTGTTTTAATGCCAAAAATGATATTTTGATTTTATTGTTGCATCTTAATTCATTTTGATTTATTTTTGCAGGAAAAATAGTAGAAGAGATATTTTGATTCATAAAATTAAAAATTGTAATTTTTGAGCAATTAAAATTGGATTGGGAATATTTTTCTTCAACAAACTCTCCTCTCAAAATTCTTTTGGAAATATTATAAATGGAAGATTGTAAAATGTAAAAAGGGCTACTCTCCTCTGCAATTTTAGACTTCTAAAAGTATTTCTATTATAGGAATTTAGAGTTGTATAAGGGAGGAGAGAAAATTTCAGATCTGAACATTATTGAGGGTTTTTATTTATATCTTGAATGATGTATGATGGGCAGAGTTTGCATTTTTGTACCTCTAGTTTTGAAAACAGAAATTCAAGTAATGTAAAGGACTGTTAGAGACCAGGATCAAAGAAGCGCATTTAATTAAATGGTATTTTTGGCATTTCCATATCAAATACCAATTTCAATTTTATGATAATAAAATTTTTATTTCATTTTATTCATGTTTATGCATTTCTTTTGATATGGATAATTTGTCTCAATATTGTTATGTATCTCTGTTCTTATGGATTAAACTCTGATTTCTAAGTAACTATTTACTCAGAAATCTATCTTATAAAGACTAATTTATTAAATAGTAATGTGTTGTGAATTTCTTCCACATGTTATTGTTTAATTATTGGCTTGATTGATTTGACAAACAATATCATTTTTGTGAATTTATTCCTGAGTGTTATTGATTTATTATTTCAGTTAAATGGTCTCAATAGGAAGTGTTTTGGTATTCACAAATGTCATGCTAATTGAATTTCTTCGTTAGCTTGACATTAATTAAAATCCAAACATATTTAAATTCTCATAATTTAATTATCTTGCTCCTAGTTGGGTTAGGTCTATATCTACCTAATTAAGATAGGATTTAGATTATTTTATTTTGTTTGCATTATAGAATAAGTTTTCATTTAGATTAAGTTCTACATTCTTTTAAGTCCTCTTCTCAAAGAGGCAAAATTTTATTTGTGGCTTGGTTGAACCCAAATCAACTTAAAGGTCATTCTCTCACTCGATCAGCAAGAAGAAGTGATCTGATATCCCTGTCTATTGGTAATTAAAGATACATTTTAAACCAATAGCGATAGGGAAAAGGTAAATGGACCTAGTTAAACCAGTTGGAGCAACTACTCCAAATGGAAAAGGAGTTGCTTTAAGCTCTGGACCGGGTGGTTATCCCCCAATGTTGTTGCAACGATTTTCGAGGCTTCAACATTTTTGGTGCTAGAAGGAAGGCCTTAAACTTGTTGTCTATTGGAGTCTTTTCAATTTTAAAATTTTATTTAAATCAAGATGGCTCCTCTTAATCTTCCAATTTGGAGTTGTATACATGGACGTGCATCTTCCAATACTCCACCAGAAATAGTAAGACTCTTGTATCAGGTAAATTTTATGGTAGGAAAAATTCTTATGCTTTTAATCATGTCTTTAAATTTATTCAAAATGTTTCAAAGTATGATTTTCAAGGAATTGATGAAGGCATTTTATGTAGAATTTTTACTCTCAGATTTGCGGAAAAAGCTAGAAACTAGTGTAGAACTCTTCTGGTTGCCTCAATTCACAACTGGGATCAATTTGTTACAATTTTCATTTGTAAATTTGACAAATACGATTATGAAAAGGTATGCGATGAAATTGAATATCTATTAAAATTTGAAAATGAGTCTGTTAGGGATTTTAACATTTGATTTCATTTGAATTGTTTAAGATTTAAAGTTGAAGATAAACCTACGGAAGAAGAATCACTAGATTGGTTTGAATATATTTTCTCTCTTCCTCCCATTCCCAATCCATATGAAATTAGTTCAAGCTTTGTTTCATCCCCTTCTAACATAAATGAGAATTCCAATATGGATGTGCAAACAAATTATAATGAAGTGGTCTCACAAAGCTTAGAAAATATTTCTTTTCAAATGCAAGAAGGAAACAGCAACAATTCTGGAGAAAGAGTTGCCTTGAAATCTAAAATTACTCTGTATTAAATTCAGAAAATCAGACCGCAAATCAACAAGTGCAAGAAGCAATCAAAGTGAATAATAAAATGCAAACTGTTGTACAAATTTCTGAATTTTTCCATGATGAACAAATGCCGAAAACAGAGCAGCAAAGCAGCCTTCTTCAAGAAAGCATGAGTATAAAAAGGAATGATCTATAATCTGAAATTTATAGTGAACAGAACGCAAAATATTTCTCCAACAGAGAAAATTTTGAATTCATTATTTCTGATTCTCATTTTTCACTTTATCCTGATATTTTTAATGACGGTAATTTTTCGCCTCTTAGTAATAATAAAGAGGATGATCTAAATGAATTACCAATAAATTTTTATCAAGATATAAAAACAATTATTGATCATTATTTTTCCATTAATGAACATGAATTTTTTATTCCTCCTTGTTTTGATATATTGGACGAGATTGAAGAGAATTCTAGAGAATATTCTGAACTCGTTTATGATAATTACTCTGACATCGAGGATATTGATTTTTGTTCTTCTCAAGAGAATCCTCATGATAAAATTCAAATAACATATGTGAATGAGGAACATTTCAATTTAGAAATTATTCCAACCAATCATCATTATGGAGCAGCAAATTATCTTCATGATTTCACCATTCGGGAAAACATTCCAATTTATGATTCATATCATGATCAAACTCCCATTCCTACTCATAATCACAAATCTCTTTTTAATTCACAAGTTGGAATTGGAAATTGTTCAAATTCCATTATTCTGGCCAATCCATGTAAAACAAAAATTATTTCAAAACAATCCCAATTGTGTTGTAACATTAGTTGTACCAATAGGGATTTCATTTTATTTTTTCTTTCACACTTATTTTGTTCAAATTTAGACTTATTTTATGATTTTATTTTTCAATTTTTTGGCACTTTACGCTGGCATATTGAGCACTTTAATATTGAACACTCAATTGATGCATCGCCCTATTGGGAAATTCAAGTTTCATATTATAATAATGAACATCAAAAGCTATTAATATTTCAATTTCAATCAATGCTAATGTTTTATCAAAAGCTTCTATCTTCTCAAAGGCAGTGTCAACAAGAGAATGTATTTTTACAATCTAGCCAGCAATCTAATCCAGTTAATAATTTTCCATCTTATCTGACAGATTTCCATCCTTTTTTCATTAGCTTATTTGAAATTTGTTTGGAAAGTTTTCCTAAATGGAAGATTGATAATAATTTAACACTTACACATAACACTAATAATTTTTTCTAGGCATTTGAATTTAAAAGTTCATGTCCACAATCTGGCCTGTCATCTCCTCTTTTAAACAGTTTCCAATCCTTAATGGAAACTCATCCAGGTTTTGATGATCCAATTGGAATTCAGTTGGAAAAGACATTTCAAAAGAAGATGATTGTAAATAGGTTGTTAATAATAACTATACATTCTAATTATAGATTTAATTTTCTTAATTCAATTAGATTTGTATTTTTATTAATAACATTCGAACTGTACATATATGCAGGAATTAAAATGAGAGAGTGGTTACATTGGAAATATGACTATACCTAGTCATTTTCATGTATATGGTTAGAATAGAAGTAGAACTAATTTAGTTAGTTTGGTTTGTGTAGTTAATTTATTCTTAATATTTCTACAGATATAAAATAAAGCGAGTAATCAACCCTTCTCATATCATATACATGTTCAGGGAAATATTTTCCTCTTATCAAAAAATTTCTAATTCTTGCTTCCCATTTTTAAATCAAAATTTATTTTAGCAATATCTCTACTCTGCCTATTTTGAATAATGTCTTGAATAAATTAAATTGAGGTTGCACTTGGCACCAATCACCTCAAAGCCACTTTTCTCTATTTCGAAATATCCTCATATGATTTTCTTCTGAAATTTAATTGCTAAAGGTTTTGAGGATATAAAGCTTCATGATATCATTATCCCATGAAATGTATGGCTGTCTATTATAAGCTTAATTCCAATTTAATCATTATTATTCAATCTAACCTTTTGTTGTAATCACATGAAGTTCATATTATCTTCTTCGAAATTTGTTAAAATGACTTTAAAGGTGTCCATTTTGCTATGTGCACACATTCAAATCTGTGTTGATATTTTTCCACAATTAGTGGCTTTATCCCATTCTGATCTTTATTTTATTATCTGATGCTGCAATGTGCATCATATTTTTTTACTAAAGGAATTATTAAATAATCACTATAATAATATAGATTTTTCTCAAGTTAATTTGGAATGAGAAGAGGTAATAAATTGTTGTTGCAATTCAAAGGGAAGCCTATTTTCATACTTATTTCTGGTGAATTTTATGAGTTCTAGATTTCCTGAATATGAATAAACAATTTTTTTTTAGGCTCATTGCACACTTCGATTTAGAATAAATAATGAGATGAGTTTGAACAAAGTCGAAATTTTGATAAATAGAAGGAAAAATTAGAAGATTCATAAGGTAAAATTCACAAACAATTCTCTTCTAGGTACGCATTTACAAGTTCATTTTCATCTATTAATAGTTTCTCTTTTCCTTAGTTTGTTTTTTATTCTTGTTCTGTTTTATTTGTAGGTTTTCATTTGTTTTCAAAACTTGAAGTAAGTAGCAAACCCAATTCAGATTTGCAACAGGTTCAGGGAAATTTTATTTTGTGATTCATTAGAATTTGAGCATTCTTTATCTTAATTTCATTCATTAGAAAACCCAATTGAAATTTAAAACACTATCGCAAGATTCATGTCTGAAACATTTCAACTTGATTTTCACATTTCTGATGCAAGACCTTCGATGTGTTACCTCATTCAATTTTTCATAAAATACTATATCGCATTGGAATGAATTCAAAAGTTTGTTTTTCATCGCAAAATTTCTGATGCGATAAATCAGATCACAAAATCGCATTAAACAAAAGGTTAATCCTTCCATTTGAAAAGTTTCGATGCGATAAAGTTCAAATCGCAATCACAAATTATTAAAGTCATATAACAATTAGTCAACTAGGGCATCTAAGGCCAAGGAGCAACCATTTTATTAAAGAAGGTACTGCTAGGGCATCTAAGGCCAAGGAGCAACCCTTTTTCACCATGCTAGTGCCTCCTCTTGCTCCTGCAACATCTGAATATAATCTGAGCAATAAGAATGTTTGTTTCTCCTCCATACTCCCACCATAAGAAATATGTGAAGGTGGCATAATGAGTTGTAAGAAGAATTCCATCTCATCATAATGCACCCTTGCTCCTCTCTGCCCCATGGTGTAAGTATCCTGCCAGTCCTCCTCCTTCTCCATACCCCATGAAAAATGATAGGTCCTATGCTGGCCAAACTCTCTCAAAAGTAGCCAATGCAGCATTTCCTCTTGCTTCCCTGTGTCATAAACTTGCAAAAGGCTCACCATCCTCTTGCCTTCCATCCACATCCACTCAACTCCTTGTGGATGTCCCCCTTCATCCTGCATCTTGGTATCCTCCCAACAAGGGCTACCATCTTCCCAAAACAGATTTTGGGCTTTGCATTTCATGGGACATTGAAATGCAATCTCTTCCATGACAAATTTTCTAAACCCCAACCTCAATGGTGGTACACAACATATCCATGATGTATAAGGATGATGGCACAGGGCAGTGAAAACTTCCTACTCTAGACAATCAACATGTAATGATAAACAATCCTCCATGAGAAATTAAAACTTAGGCATACCTTGGAGAGTTTTGGAAGAATTTTGTGTTGCAACAAGATTCTCTTCCTCAATAGTGCTGGATGCCTCAATTTCTGGAGATGAAGGTTGCTTCTCCATAATTATGACAACGCTGGTATGTGCCTCTTCAACAGGTGGTGAGGGCTCCTCCCTCCTTTGACCAAATCTTCTGATCAATCTTTGAGAAAAATCAACAAGAGTAGAAACCCTTGCATGGTCCAAATGGCTGAACCACCAAGTCTTTTCTTTACCCTCAAGGTGCAGCGCTGCAAATTCTATAGCCTCTTTGTTTGCTACAAGATGTAGTAGGAAGAAAGCCTCTATTTTCTTCATCCAAGCCTCTGCTGCACATATGAGTGATCCATCAAATGTGGACAATAGAAATCTATTGCCTCTCATCATCCCATAGTTGTGGGATATTCTCTCTTCTTTCTGTTGAATACATTGTGGAAAATATAGAGTCTCTTGGAAGGCTCTAGGGTTTTCTTGGTACTCAGCAAGATACTCACTTAGAATTTTGAATTCCAAGTGTTTCTCATGCTCCATTTCTCCTCCTTGGTGAGAGTAGGAAGTGCATGGTCCTTCCTCTTCTCTTTCTTCAGTCTTCTCAACCTCCTTGGAGAGGCCTTTACTGGATATAAAAACTGCTGAGAGTAATCTCATCCTCTACATCATCTTGATCTCCTCTATCTCTGCAATTCGAACTTCCATGGGCTGGGCCAAGTTCGAAGCTCTGATACCATTGTAATGTCCCCTTTTAGGAATTTCTACAAAATATCCAATGGGGACACTGTATAAGGAATAAAATGCAAGAATAAGTTGAAAGGGGACTTGAATCCCTTTTTTTACCCTTCATAAATTACCCTTCCAGAATATTAGCTCAAATAAATAACCCTAGGAGGGTTATTTAGATCCTCCGATCTTATGTAAACAATGCTCAAAAAGGGAGAGCTACAACAATACATGAACTCTAACAAGTAGCAGTAGTGAAATATCAATACATGTGGTGCAATAAGAGTGCATATCCATTATATTATTTGTAGCTACAAATATGTATACAAGAACTTGAGGAAAGACCTCTCGAGCTAAGCCAGATCAGCCCCAAGACAATTGTACATGTAAAAGAGAAAGTGCATAGCTACACAACCCAAAAACAAGCTATGACTGCACAGTCTATAGTGATAAATTACTACAAATTGATACAGATATAATGATATAGAAATAGTAGGCTCAAATAAAGTGGGGGAGCAAGATCTCAACCCCAGAAAACAATACTACAACAATCCTCCAAGGGATTGGCCAAAATACACTAAATGGAAAAATGTCGGAATTGCTGGGTAGTAGCAACAACTCAATAACAATACAAAAATGGAGAAGAATGGAAATGCTACAAATGATGTATAAACCTCCCCCACTTATCTTCAAAGTGAAAGGCTACTCCCTTCACTGAAGATTACACCCTCCAATCCACAGTGTGAACCCCTCCTACAAGTGCCCACTAAAAATAACGCAATATGGGGAAGAGAATGTGCTGTGAATGAGATGTAACATATGGCCCAATGCAAAAATCTACAATGAAGCTCTGATATCTTCCTCACTGATCTCCCAGAGAAAGAATGAACTCCTCCTCTGCAAAACTAGCTCCAAAAGTGGGTGGTAATAAATCCTCACTGCAACCTCCAACAACTCAATGTTTCTGCCAAGCTAGAAAACGCTATAGCTAAAGATGGTCACCTTGGCTTCAAGCCTGAATGTGAGGAGAATGAAGATCAGGTCCTCCGAAGCTTCCCAATGAATGAGAGGAAACTTCTAAACAGAAATCTCCCTTGTGCTAAGCAGCACAAGCTATCCCAGTTGAGCAACTGGAGAGAGCAGATCAAAATCGAAATCTTCAACATAATGAGCAATGGCTCTCCTTCCCTCTTTTATGCCAAGAGGAGGCTTCCTTGCCATGGACCCCACCCATTAGGGTTTCTCTCATCCAATAATATCCCTTCTATTAAAATTGTGTTGTCTTCTCATGCAAGCAACTCCTCCTTAGGCAACGTTGTTTGACTTGGTCAAGCTTGACCTAGCCTTCTTGTATTTTCCCCTTTTCACACTAGGAGATGACAAATAAGCCACTTAAGTGACCCCTTTGCACATTAGGAGTTTTATTATGCTTCTTCATGGGCCCCCTTACCCATTTTATTCTTTTTATTAAAAGGAAAGAAAAATTGATGTTCCAATTAACTTAATGAAAATTTTGGAACATTACAGTAGGAGAAAAATCGCACAAACACAGTGGTCATAGAAAATGCGAAGTGTGATATGATGATGTGAAGATGACGTGGAAAGTGACGTGGCAGCTGACGTGGACCTGACCCCACAAACCAAAAAAAAATCAAGATGACATGGCAAGATGACGTGGTAGTGACGTGGCGATGACGTAGCAAGGTGATGTAGCACAATGACATGGACCTGGCCCACATATCGCAAATCGCAAGATCAGAGGGGTGAAGTTTGTAAGTTATAAAAATTGCGATGTGAAGTAGCAATACAGTCATGTGGGACTTGAGGGTATTTATATGATGGCACTGTGGTACATTTAACCAAATTATGGAAGGGTAATAAAATTTTAGATTTGCAATATGATGAAGATCGTCGGATTGCGAACAGGATCAACAGTAGTCGTTTAATTGGGGATTCGGCATCGGTATACGTGCAAGATTGGTGGAAATGGAAAATTTTTGAAGGTATAAGGTTTCCCTCTTGAGAGATCGCATCGGGAGGATGAAAGAGCAACATAGAAATGAAGAAAAAGAGCAATAGCCGAAATGTCGAGATACAGCCTGGTGGGACCCTTCGCACATTGCATATCAGGAGATCAGATGGACGAACGCACATAGGATATCTGAATCGCTGAAGGACGATAATGAAGCGGATTCGATGCAGGTAAACGTTGAATCTTAAAACATTTCAAGTCCAGAAGTATGGGATTTCCCTTTGTTAAATCGTTTCAGAGAGCAAAGGAGGATAATAACGTAAAACAAAAAGAGAAGGTTGAACACGCAAGGAAAGGCTCATGCAGTTAAAAGGACACGTTCCCATGTAGAACAGTTAGAAATATAACAGCAGGAAGAGAAGACAAAATAATCAGAAAACCAAGAGTTGAAAGGGTTGAATTGAATATATTTGTTGTAACTGTAAATGTAAATGAATTAATTATTTTTGTTGTATGTGATGCAAAGGCAAGTCTCCATAGGCAAGGCAAAACTCCCTTGTAATACACAAATGTATACATTCTGTTATATTATTCTGAATGTGCTGGAAAATAAAATGAGAAGGGGGAAGGCAAAGATTCATACCTGTTCATTTCTAATTCCCTGTGGAATGCAAACAATTATGAGGTGATCTCTATAAATAATGTTACCAGCATATGCATAAGACAGTGAATGCAGAAAGAGGTCAGAAAGTGTATAAAGAAGAAGGAGTTGAAAGAGGAGTTGAGAAGATCCAAAGATGTTATAAAGAAAATTTTAAGGCTGGAAGGACAACAGTAAAGAAGGAGAAAAAAAGAACTTATATCCAGGTAAATCAGCATATGATTTTATTGTATAGTGAGGAAGTTGGTGCTTCCATATCAAGTTTCAGCTTGATAGATGTCCAGTTGTAGCTGGCTGAGGTAGAAGTCTCCTATAGGTTGTAGCCTGCAAAAAATAGATGGGAGTTGGAGCTTCCTTGCAAGTTGTAGCTTGCAGAATTGAGGTAGTAGCTTCCTGTAGGTTGGAGCATACAGAAAATCAGTGGTGAGAGGGAGTTGGAGCTTGCCTTTGCATCAGAACAATAATAAGATGTGGTTTTCTCCCTTATGGGTTTCCACTTATATCTGTTGTCTATGTGCATGATAATTATATGTTGATATTCTGTATTTAATCTGCTTAATACCTGTTGCTCACTTATTAATATTTTTGTTCCATTATATATTAAGTTGATCACGAAATGAAAATGTAAACAAGTGTAAAAGAAAGTTTTACAAGACCATGACTGCATTAAATTGATTCACCCCCCCCCCCCCTCTCAGTTTAACCAAGGGTTCAACACCTTTAATGTAATTAACAAAAGTTTCATATATGTGAGGCCAGTAGCAATACCTTTGAATTTGTGCCATTGCCTTGCTTACACCAAAATGTCTTGAAATGCAAGAAGAATGTTCTTCCCGAATAACATGTGCCCTTTTTGTCTGTGGTATGCACAACTTACCCAGATGATATGACAACCTGTCATGAACATGAAAATAGACTTCTTCCACCTGAGTACCATGAGTTAGTGATTCATAAATATCTTTGAAATCAGCATCTGTACTATATTTTTCTAAATAACTTTCAAGTTTTAAAGAACTATTCTGTAGCACTACTGAAGAATTCAAATATGGTCTAGACAAAATATCAGCTACTTTGTTTGTTACACCTTTATTGTACTTAATTAATAAGTGAAATTGTTGAAGAAATCCTATCCATCTGTAATGGCGATATTGTTGCAACTTAGTCTGAGACTGAAGGTACTGAAGAAGCTAATGATCTGTGTGAATCAATGTTTCCTTACCCATTAAGTAGTGTTTCCATTTCTTAACACTTTCAACCAAATCAAACAGTTCTTTATAATATTTCAGATAGTTTGAAACTGCCTTAGAAAAAATTTCTAAATGAAATCAAATAATTTTCCTTTTTTGAAGTAAGACTACACCCATTGCATAACCACTAGCATTTGTTTCAATTTTGAATGGTTTTTGAAGATATGGTAAAGCTAATATTGGTGTTGTGAAAATTTTCTTCTTTAAGGCCCTAAAGTCGACACACATTCTCCATGTCCCGTATTTCTTAGGAACCAAAATTATTGGTGAACCACATGGAAATGAACTGGGTCGAATGAAGCCTTTTTCAACCAGCTCTTGGATTTGTTTTTTTTTTATTTCTTTGTTCTCTATGAATAACATGTGATACAATCTGACATTAGGAAGAGGGACATCATAAATCAATTGTATATCATGCTATATTTCCTGTTTAGGAGGAAAATGGTTTGGATCTTTAAATAGACTTTGAAAATAATCTACCACTTTAACCAAAATATCCTTAAATTGAGATTTACAACCTGAAAAAGCATCATGTTGATCCTTATGTTGTTTTTTTACAACCAAGGGTACATATCTTTTACTTGAACTTATTAGCCTCTTCATCTAATTATCAGTAACTAAATCCAAGTGTGTTTTGATTTTATGTGCCCTGACAATGTATTCATTCCCATCTTTCTTAAGGTGATATTTATGCTCTTTCCTATGAAACATGGCATCATGATCATAGAGATAAGGAATTCCTAGAACTAGTCCACATATTTCTAATGGATTCACATCTAAATCCACTTCATCAATGTAATTAGCTGTGATGGAAAATTTTAAACGAAATTTCTTTGTGACATTAATCTAAGTCTTTCCTTTTATCCAACCTAATGGGTATGGTCTTGGATGATTTTGTGTCTCCAAACCCAAATTCTTAACTAATTCTTCAGATATTAAATTTGCATGTGATCCACTATCAAATAATGTGTCTATTTTTGTGTGCTTAGAAGTTATCCTTATGTGAAATAATTCAACTCTTTTATCCTCATCCAGATTATTTATATTTGAAGAAGATGCAGAAGTACTAGAACTTGAATTAGTGTCAGAAATTTTACATGTCTAAACCATTGTGTTTGTTTTCCTTTCATCACCTGAGTCAGAGCCCAAATCTTGTTGGATTGTTGTATTAGCCTTCTTTTCACATTTATTTTTCAAGAACTTATTTGGTATGTGTTCTGGGTGAAGTTTCCAACATCTGGCTTCATCATGTCCGATCCTCTAGCAGTGAGTAAAAGTAGCTCTTTCACTTTCCTTCTAAGTTGTGTTTGTTTTCTTTCCCTTCGAATTTCTCTTCCTCTTGATGTCTTTGGAATCCTTGATTTCCAACTATTTGGATGCTCTTTGTGAAAACTTGAACAGTCTGCCACCTAATTCAATATGTATAGCTTGAACACACACTTCATCAAAGTCAGTGGGATTAAACATCAATAACGTATGTTGTAAATAATAATGTAAACTTCCAATGTACTTTAATAAAGTTTCACATGTATCCAATAGAATACCAAGCACCAAAGATTTCTTCCTGAACTCCTAAGTAAACTCCTGAACACTTTTCCCTTTACCTTGCCTCAAATTTTGCCAGTAAATAATAGCTTGATGCATGTATCCCAAAGGATAGAATTTTTTTTTGATAGCTTTTAAGAACTTAGACCATGAACATATGAATTTAACATTCTTATTTAAATCCACTTGAGTTTTACTTTCCCACCAGATTAAATTTGTTCCCCCCATTCTAAGTGTAGCTAAATTAATTTTTGTTCTTTCATCAGAAATGTTCTGAATTCTAAAATACACTTCTAACTTCTTAATCCAGTTATCTAAATTTTCAAGATTCATTTCACCATCATAAATAGGTAGTTCAAATTTTACATCAAGTTTCAAAATATATGATTTTTGATGTTTCTTTTCTGTGTCAAAATCTGAACTGGAAGAAGAATAATATGATGATGATGAAGATGATGGAGAAGAAGGAGGTTTATTAGCTTTTCCTTCTCCCTTTTCCTTCTTCGTTGCTTTCGAAGAAGAATTTTCATCTCTCACCTTCTTATCTTTATAGAGTTCTCCCAAAATCCACTACATGTTCAAAAACATTTTATGAATATGTTCATCACCCATGACCTTCACTTTAGGAGTTTCACTTGCATCGGATCCTCCGATTTTTTATTTTTGAGAGACTTTTTTCTTTCCAACTTCTCAATCTATCTCCTCAAGCGTTCCTTCTCTACGTCGCAACCTAGATCTGGTTAACATTCACTGGAAAAAATCCTACAAAATGTAACCTTCTCTGATACCAAAACATATAATTTGAAATAGATATGAAATAGCACTGAATATTTGCCAAAGTGAATTGAATGTTAACTTGATCGCTTAGTGTGGAAGACTAAAGGAAAGAAATTGATTTTAAGGCTTAATCCAAAACTTAATAAGCATAATTAAACATGAATTTGTAGCAAAGAAAAGAGATATAAGATAGCAAACATTGATTACGAATTTCACCCCTGGAGAACTACATCTTCGGGTCCACTTTCAAGATGGGCATCCGCTTTATTAAGGAATGATCCAAGGAAGTCTTTACATAGAATTTCACCAAACTGAATGAATTCACAGGCGCCTCTAGTCTCTGTCAATAGAAATCTCTCCCTCCTAGATTTCCAATGCCTATCTTGGCGCCCAATTCCAACTCTTGATGACCAAGACACACTGAAAAAAAATTGCTTCTCTCTTACAAAATTTTGAACACAAGCCTTCAAAAATACTCCCTTCTCCTCATCATGACCAATGGAGTAAATTTACAATGTAATTCAGGTTCAGGTTGAACCCCTTGGGCCAAAAATGGTATATGGTTGAATGCATTAAGTTTGATTATCTCTCAGTGCAATAAAAGTGTAACGCCTTAGGAATTATCGTACATGGTGGTTACATTAATCATAGCGCATAACAAATATCACAAAACCCAAAATTAATCCATAGTATAGAAATAACCCCGAAAATTCTAGTTGACAATGGCGCGGCTAAAAAATCCATGTGACAGGTTGTTTTAGAGGTCTAACTATTGGCTGCCACCTAGCGGTTAGGTCTGGCAGTCAGCCTCCCACATGTGACAACGCATCGGTCTAACAACAGTGTGGTCTGGTTGCTGGTTGGCTCCAAAACTGTGCGTTAACTTTCCAATCTGTTCACATGTGCTGCAACTGTGGTCTTTCGACTGTCTTCTCTGTTGCGGTTAAGACTCTTTACAATATATTTTTTTACATATGTTCCAAAAAGGTTTATAACATAGGTTTTAATATATTTTGAAACTTATAACATGGTTTATAAACCTATTTACATATATTTTACCATAGCTTTGTAACATGTCATTTGCACTTAGGTCTCCACTTAGCATATGTTTGCACTAGGTATTAGCTTTAAGATTATGACTTAGGTTTTTCACCATAGGTTTAACTTAGGATTAATACCATGAACCTTTAACACATCATTTCCACACCATGAAGTAACTTGCACCATGACTGAAGACTCTCATCATATCACTGAAGAAACTGAAGACTGTACTGGACTTTCCTGTCGATCTGAACTGATACAAGATCCTCCTGGATCAGGCAAAGGCCATCAAGTCTTTGTGAAAAATTCCTAGGGGATGCAATGATGTTAAGAAAATGATGACTAAAGGGAACAAAGGATGATAGGAGAAAAATAGTAACAAATAGAAAGAAAATACCTAGTGCAGTGGTTCCAAGTGTAAACTAACTATATTAATATGCTACCCTAATTCAAGAAAACGTCCTATCAAATAATAATTCCCTCTAGCCTATAGGTGGTCTAAATCCTCAAACAAGTCATAAATATACTATTTCAAATTTCCTTCCAAAATACTTATTACTTGATGGAATACAATCCCTGAAAGCAGAGTTGTCCAAATAAAGGTGGGGTAAAGAACTGATTATTTCCCATAACCAGTACTATAGGGTGTTTTCCTATGATTGGTCACAATGGTTACCTTCATCCCACGAGGGTGGTTGAGTCTTGAGCTTCTTGGTGATCAGCCAATGCACAAGATTCCCTGCCATGATTTGGGTAGCTCCGAGGAGAACCTCTCACACAATGACCTGGCCTATCCCCCTCTATGTTTTCCATCTGTAAATTTCTCCAGGATGAGGAGAGAAATCCTAGAGGTAACCACAAACCTCTTTGGGCTAGAAACTGGTCCTTTTTAACTGCAGGGAGCTCCCTCACTTGAAAAAATGTCTAAAGTTAAAGAACAATGAAGTTCAAGGACACCCTATAGAGACCAGATCTGAAAAAGGAAAATAGGATTTAATGAAAATTGTTGTTTGATTTAAGAAGGAGGGCCATTGAGGCATGAAATCAAAACCATAATTCAGATTTTTTAGACTAAAATTTCAGTTCTTACATAAGACACTTGTAGAAGCAGAGGAAAGGCAAGTACATATTTCAGACTTGACATCAGTTATAGTATAGTGAAGAAACTATAAAAACACATAACGATATCTAATCAAATGAAACCGTGAGCACATCATGAAACTCTGCAACATACTTTCTTGACTAAATATTGAGAAGAAAAATGACAATGGAGCACCTAACTAGGGGTGAATTCCATCATAACAGAAAATGAATCAATTAACCAGAGCATCAAGAGAGATGAATTCTAAATAACTACTTTAGAAATCTAGTTTAAAAGTGAGACTGTAATAAAACATTTAAAATAATAATTACACAAAAAGGAACACAATAACTCGAAATGCACACCACATGAATCTCTGAATCACAGTGACAAAACTCATGCACTTATTTTTTTATTCAAAACCCATAATTTCATACACATGGGACTTCTTCAAATTCTGAACCTTTCTTCCATATTATGTTTTGGTTTAAATACATTCAGCAAAGTGAAAAAGACACACTATATACAATGCACTTACTCTCCACTTAGTGGATCAAAACTAGCTATTTAGAAAAATCATGTTTTTTAAAACTAAATCTAAAATAAAACTGATGAGAAAGCTACAATATTATCTTCGAAAAAAAAATTCTTTATTATCCGTTGACTTGACCTATGTTAGGTCTTATAATTCATAGGATCATAAGATAATTGAATATTTTCTCTCAGTTATGTGAAATTGTAAATAATATTGCATTTTGCAAATGATTTCCATATATATATTTATATGTATATGTATATGTATATGTATATGTATGTATATATGTATACACATATATATACACATATATACATATATATACATACATATATATGTGTGTGTGTGTGTGTGTGTGTGTGTGTGTGTGTGTGTGTGTGAAAATAGGGTATATGAAAAGAAAGAATAGAATAAGAGAATAAAAAAAATAATGATGAAAAGAACCTCATGAAAAGAGAAAAACAAGTGTGAAAGTGATGCAAATTCAAATGCCAGTAGAATAAAAATAGTTTTGTTTTGAAAAATAAAGTAGGTTGTGTGCAGCTTGTTTTAAATGCCACAAACATAAATCCTTGTTTGAATCATACATTATAATCATGGTCAAACACATTTTAATTTATGTTATTAGGCCAGAGAATAATTTAGCCAAATTGTTTAAACTTGGCTAAAATTAGCTAGGTATATGAAGAAATTCGTCCAATTATTTACGCTGGATCAATGAGTTAAATGAGCAGGTTATAATATAGGTTAGATAATTTCCCCTTTAGATAAAAGATAACAAGGGTTTGCATGTTTAAATTCACCCCTAGTTAGTCAAAAATAAGCCTTAGTTTAGGAAAAAATTAGAATTAAAAGGCATAAAAATATAATAGTTTATGTTTAAACCATATATATTGTGTATCCGGAGTATTGGTGCTTATTATAAATTCCAAAGAAGACAAATGCTTTTGTCGTGTAGCGGATAAGTATCGCCCATGATCCAACACACAGATAGTCCTCCATTCAAATCGACAACTCCAAGTTTATTTCGTCCCCCCTGCCCTTCCTACCTTTATCGGAAGATGGGGGGTCTGAAAAGTGGTTTTGTCTCCTCCGGCCCTACCTAACGTGTCACTCCCTCACTCTTTCGCACCCCGCTCCCCTCCTCCGTATACCACACGTTAGTGTCTGTTAGTCCTACCAGTCACCAGTGATCAAATATGCTCTTACAAGGGTTTTTAGGGTCTTAAGTCAAATTTCTAAGGTTTCAGTAGGTCTTCAGATAAAAATTTGGCCACTAGCTAGTGTGTCTAGGTGTGTTACTACTCCTTTCAAAATTCATGTTCTGGTCATTTTCGTCATTCATTTTGATGAGTCACCACTAAAATTTATGCATTACCATCTTAGTCACATCACCATGATCATCATTCAGGTCATTTCATGTAGTGTCATCATTAGGTCTTAGCGTAAAAATCATTAAAATTAGTGATTTTGCCATCAAATTCAGCATTGAAGGAGTATTAATAGTGAAAAATATTCAATAAAGTCTTCAAAAGTGTAATTTCATTTCTATTATGATGTAATATGTTTCAAAAGGTTCTAAAGCTGTAGTTTCAAATCACAATGTAAAAAATACTTGGTGGGGCCACTTAACCACTAAAGATGAAAATTGATTTCCAAGGCTATAAAATACTAAATGAGCTTCTCATTTGCTCATTTCATCTTCAAGAGACCTCTCTCCAACAATAAAACTCACTCTCACCCTCAGAACAGCAATGTGTTTTTCCAATAGTGCTCATTCCTCCACTGCGTTACGTTTTCTCCTTAGCGTTGCGCTTTCTCCATTTTATGCACAAATCATCATTTGCACTGGTTTCTTCATCATCCAATGGCTCAATTTTATCAATGATAGGTAAGTGGTCCTTCTAAAACATTTATTGTGTCTTCATTTTGCAATTGGAAGAATAAATTCCCTCTTCTAGGGTTTCTAGTTCATCTACTTGGTTTCATGTTCATATTGATAAATTGCTGAAATAAACCCTTATACTAGAGCTCACTCACCTTCCCATGCCTATTACACACCTACCTAATCATTTTCCCCACCCCCTACTCCTCATTTTACCTATTTTCCTACAAACCCTGGCCTAGACTAGACATTTCTAGGTTAGGACTGTTTTTTTCCTCTTTGGACCCCTTCCCCTCATCCATTCTCTCAATTTTCACTTTCCCATACTCCCTATCATCTCTCCCTACCCCCATAAATTTTCTCAAGAATTTAGGAAGTCCTAAACTGCTTCATCTCCCTCAATTCCTAAAATTTTTCAAATCCCATGTTTTGTCCCTTCATTAATACCCTATTTCCCTATCCAATGAGTTAGGGTCAACATGGATTATGAAACCAATGAGTATAAAAGGCACAAGGGAGGTTAGATCAGCAGGTATGAGACCATTTCATAAAATGAGGTCATGTCTTCACCCTTCCTCAAAAATCCATTTCAAGATGTTGGTTTCCTTTCCTTTTTCCAAAAGGTGGAGGAATTTGGATTTCATGATAAACTCACCAGTACTTTTGCCACTAGATTGAAGAGATACAAGGTAACAATTTCAGGGGTGGTGTTCACTCTTTCCATAAAGATCATTGCATCAGCCACAGGGATTCCAAACAATGGAGAAAATTGGTTCAAGAGTAGAGATCTAGACCTTAATAGCTACAAAATGTACTTGAAGCTAGCATACAAAGCATCTCATAAACATATCTTCCCATTTAGGCACTTGTTGGACAAAAATGCCCCTTTCATGAAATTGATCATGAGGTACTTCACATGTGAGGATATATACTCAAGGCTATATCAGTATCATATGAGACTCTTAATTCATTTCGTCAGTGTGAAAACCCTAAACTTACCTAATTACCTCTATAAGAGCATGGTAAAGATGACAGAGAAGGTAAGGAGAATGGGAGACAATCATCATGCTATTTTGTTTCACCATGGCTTGGTGAAGGTCTTGGTTTTACATCATCTATCACAGATCAATTTGTAATGAGAATGTTTTGTAGATTCCAATTCTCTTTTGTCTTCTCTAGCTCAGTCTAGCAGTCACTCTACACCCTTGGCTTCACCATCATATCAAGAGGTTGCTTCCTCAAGAAAACCTACCAAAATATTTCCTAGGGAAGAGGTGAGACAAACTTATGTCAGAGGTAAGATGCTTGTGTTTTCTACAAATATTGTTGAAAGAGCCAAGCCTACATTAGTTGAACATGGATCATCATCACACCATGACACTAAAAGGAAAATAACCTCTAGCGGAGGTTATAACGAAGGTTTTTAGTGTTATAAAATTGGCCAAAATTGTCAAAAAAACATTTTGTACAACATCAATTTTCGGTAACGGAGGTTTCAACGGAGCTTCTAATGGAATTTCAACACAATTAAAAAAATTGGGCAGCCAGAGGTTGTTATGTATTTTTTTCTCATCGGTGCGCTAATCAAGTGTCAATGCACCAGTGCATTGTACGATGAATGCACCAGTACTGTAAACCTACCAAGCACCAAGGCAGAAAACAAATTTTGAACACCCTAGGGTGTTTAGCAACAGCCAACAGTGTGTCAGCCAAATAGTTGCACCGGGCTGGACGAAGGTGCATGCACCAGGCCGCTAAGGTGTAAAACTACAGCGAGCGCCCTGTAGGTGATACAATGCACCAGGTATTCAAGTTATAAAAATGCATCAGTGCATTAAAGGAAAACCTCACCAGTGGATGCAACACCTATCGGACTGCCCGGGTGGTATTCGTCGATAAATCAAACCGAGTGTTCTAATTGGTATTGGTATTTTTGCACTGCCCATAGGTTGTAGAAACGCACCGGTGCTTAGTATCACACAAACGCACCGAGCATTCTAATTGGTATTGGTATTTGTGTGGTTCCCATAGGTCATAGAAATGCATTGGTGCACATTAGCATACAAACACACTAGTGCACAGTAACTAACACACATCAATGTTCATTTTTTATTTTTTAGAAACATCAACCTGTGACAATGCAATTATTGTGATTTTTTAAAATTCATTATTCATCAAAAGTCAACACATATCTTATAACAGTATTCATATCAATTAAATTTTTATTAGTGATTTTTAATGCGATGTTTGAATTAATTTGTTATATCAAATCATCAGATTTCACATCTCTTCATTATAATATTTAATCATCCATATATTTAATCAGTGGTGTTACATTTCATAGCGAAAATGGAGAACGCAATAGAATAAATTAGAACGTATTTTATTATATATATATATATATATATATATATATATATATATATATATATATATATATATATATATATATATGTATAAGACACTCTTTTTCATACAAAATGGGACAGTTATTGGGATCCCTTTGTCTTTTAATTTGGAAACTATGTCCATTACATTAAACAAAGTGTTTGATTTCACAAACAAATATTTCAAAAAATACAATGCCTTGCTTTGATATCCAAACATATTGATCATCATTCTTCGCCTGAACTTTTTTCACTGCTTGAGCTACTTCCATGACTTAGGTTATTTTGAGGAATGTTTTCTCCACGGTGTTGATTGTTTTCTTCTTCTTCAACTTCCATATACAAACATGAAAATAAACTGTAATGAGTGTATATACATTGGTGAGAATAATTAAAATTTCAATATTAAATAATATACATCAATGTAAATCGAAAAGAAATGTACCATAGCAAGAATTGACTCATGAACTATACACATTCTTTCAAAACCAAATTTCATGCCATCTTTCAATAATTCATTTGTTGTTGTAGTTCCATACTTTGTTTCCTACAAGTTTTATACCCCATAACAAATAATATATTTAATATAAAATATTTTTTTTGTTCTATTAATTATAGATGGAGCTAAGTAAAACAAGATCGATAGATGCTTAAAAACTCCACAATTAATTTCTGATATGCCAACATATACTGACAACCCATATTTAACCCAATGTCAATAAATTTGTGTGATAGTTCTTCTTTGTATGTTAGCACCTATTTGAAGACATTCAATGATGATTGTTGTAAAACAAATTAAATGTACAAAAATGAAATCTAGTTAAGTTGTTATAAGGAAGTAACAATTACCCACAAACTTAGATATCAACCTTTTCTTCCTTGTCGTCTTGTTTTATGTGCTGAATGGGTTCCATTTTCTTTTATTTTCTGCAAGAAAATACTTGAAAATTAATATTTAATGCTAAATTATTTATTTATTGTACCTAATAAAAAAATTCAATGATTACATATTACATTTGAATCACGTTGTTGTTGAGATGGCTCCTTCTGCGATGAAATTATGTCCATTTCTTTGACCATCTCCTTGTACACCTTTTTGGGCATTCCTACTGGCATATTTTTTATATCATTTCATTCATCCTTTGAGATTTTCATAATCTTCCTGAAAATGTAACATGACAATAAATTATTTAATTTGTATATTGATATATGAAAAGTAAGTATAACAAAAGTGATATTTATAAATGATTTATTTCTAGTAATATATACATATAATTCTAGAAAAAAATTTAAAGGAATATTACTTTTTCATTCCTTCTTCTTTTTTTTGTATGTTTTTTCTATTAAAAGTCTGACATGTCTCGTTGACCAATTCTCTGGAAACTCATCATCTAGTTTAGATAAAATTTGGTTTTTGGAATCATTGGATTGATTTTTGTATTGTAAGTGGAAAGAATGTCTATACATTTGTTCCAATAGATCCCTCAAAGTTTTGTAAAAGTTTTTCCCCCTTTCGTTAACCTCTAGCACCACTCCAGATGAGCTAAGGAGCAATTCATTTTCATTTGCATGTTCTATTTTTTTTATTTTCTTAGAAAACATTCATTTTCTTCATTGTTGGTCCCTGTCGAACATTAAACATATGTGAATTAATAGATTTTATGAAACATGTTATCTAATATTTTTAATTATATTATTAATGAAAATTAAAAAAAAGAAAATCATATTGGATCAATAGTATTTTTTCATTCACCGAATTCATCCTTCTGCAATTTTTCCATCAAGATTTTATGCTCTTCTAGTCTTAGATCATAAATAATCTTATTGAGATTCGTCATTTTGTGGCTCTACATGATACATAGTAAAAAATACATATTATTTAAACTTACACATAGTTCAAAAATAATAAGTTTTGTAAATAATTTACAAATAACTTGCCTTTTTTGCTTTTCTTGATGCGATATAAGTATTTTTGTTACTTGATCTCTTGTCAGCCATTTCTTTATCAATATGAAACCTGTACCATACCATTCATTAATATATTTTATAGATAAATCACAAAATTTTTAGGTAAAAAAAAAATCAAGAAAATAGTGCGCCTTTCAAGCAATACGCATCGACGTCGGTGTGGCATGTTCTTATAAATGCACCGCCAAAAAAGTATAAACACCATACATTGCTCTCAATCAACAAGGAGACTCGGTGCATTATATGATAAACACTGCACCGATTAACACAGAAAAATTAATAAAAATCCTATAATGTTAGTTTTTGTAGCATAAAATGTCGTGGAGGAGGTAGTGTGGCATGCTATTATAAACGCACCGAGAAAATAGGGGACCACCGTATGGTGCTCTCTATCAGCAAGGAGACTCAGTGCGTTATATGTTAATCAGTAATCCGATTAACACAGACATAAAATAAAATAAAATAAATTATCAAACAGTACGTGCGCGGTGCGTTATTTTACACAGGGCACACGGATTTAAAAAATATGGTTTTAAATTGTTTTTATCAAACAGTAAGTGTGTGATGCGCTATAATAAAATAGCGCAACGGTGCACTATTTTATAGAGGGTACACGGAGTAAAATATATATATGTTTTTAAATTGTTTTTATCAAACAGTAAATGTGTGGTGCGCTATAATAAAATAGCGCACCAATGCGCTATTTTACACAGGGTGCACTAATTAAAATATATATATATATATATATATATATATATATATTAAATTCATACAAGGGCTAACATGGATTGGGATCTGACTCTACAATTCATCCTGAGGGTTAGATGTCATAGGCCTATATATATAGAAATAAAAACCCTATAAATCTAAAATGAAAATTCCTAATTTTGAACTCACAGAAACAGGAAGAAACAAGGGCATAAACAAAAAGAATGAAGGGTTTAGTGTAAGAATGGATTTTTTTTGTTTTTTTTTTCTGAAAATGAACAGTAAAATTTAAAAATTTTACTTACCATGTATTAAATCAGACATAAACTGTAAAAAAAAAAAAATTACAGTAAATTTTAATCACCAGATGGTTTGAAATTCTATACTACAAGGTTTGAATCACCAGATGTTTGAAATTCTGATTCTCTAAATAGTTCTGTTCGAAATTATTTCGTTTCTCCATAGTGCTCTCATGCTCTCTTGCTCCAGGTATGTCTCTTGTGCAAATCTCTCCCTAAAATTTTTTGCAAAAATAATTAAATATGAATATTTTATACTAGTTAACGAATTTTTTTATGAAATTATATTTCCGAAATAATTTTCCGCCCATTTTTCAATTTACTTCTTTTTTTCACTTTTAAAAAATAAAGTTGTGCTTTTTTTATTTGCGGCTATTTGGTGTGTTCGGTATCTAACCGCATCGGTGCATAAATTAATAACACAACACGGGTGCACAGTAACTAAAATGCATCGGTGCGGTTAACTGTACATGAACGTCAAAAACAATAAGTCCATTTTTAAGGCACGAAAATTACTTTTAGATATCAACACCAAAATTTATTGTTGATTTTGCTCAATTTTAGGGAGAAAATATCATAATTATATCTAATGGAAAATTCTTCAAAATCCAGCTCGCTCCATAATATTTCTCAGATTCCATAGGGGAATTCTCCCTATCCATCTCAAGACGTAATATTTACTTCAAATTTTATTTATATTTTCATTATCTAATTGAATTTATTTTTTTTATCCACTTCAATCAGCTGAAAACAATTAATGTATACAAATTTGTAGGTTCATGCAGATTCATAATTGAGTTTAGATGCAAAAAATATTCAAACAGCTCCAAAATTTTGGTAGCTCTTATCAGGAGAAGCATACCGCAAGGCGCATTTGGTAGATGAAAATGGACAGCCGCTTCACCCTGCCAATTGTAACATTGCATCTTCTAGCCACAATCCTGGGAAATTGATGGTAATAATAATTGTTTGGTATATTAATGTAATTATTTCAATGTCAAACCAATTAATCATGCATTTTCGATGTGCTTACTAATTGATATCATAGATTTTTTACTAATCATGCTCAAATATATTTTTTGAAATTATTAGGATTCTAGTGATGATGAGAGACCTACCTGCCATCTTCCGTTGCACCCCAAAACAATGTCAAATCGAGAGAAGGTTGAATTAAGAGAAAAAATCAGAGAGGAACAATACCAAGAATGGTTGAATCAACCACCTATTCAATTCCCACTATGTCCAAATTCACCAATTAGGAATGACGACAACAATAGTATTTCTTCACAAGGTGGCAATGGAGGCAATCAAATAGAGGTTGGTATGGATGATTACTTAAGGGATACAACTGCCATGGAGACAATGTTGTTAGATGCATTCTAGAACGATGATCAACTAGGGGATGATGCGCATATCGTTGAAAATTTTTTCGAAAGCCTTAAATTTTCGTCCACCACTCCTCTATTTGGACCTGGAAGTCAGTCAAATTCTACCCAGTTGGGGACAATGATGTTACTGTACAACTTGAAAGAAAATTTTTCTTGTGGAATGCATGTTTCTCGAAAAATTTGAGGTAATTGACCATCAAGTCCTCCCTTATATTTTGAGAAATATAATCACAAAATGAAAATTACAAATGGTCAATTTTATGAGCGTTAATAATTATATCAGCATTAATGTACATTTAATATTGTCCATGATCACCAACTACAAGTTATTCAAAGATAAGGTTATTTCGAGTGATAATGTCTTGTCTCATACCTGCAAAGAGGCAAAGAAATTGTTGAAAATGTTGGGTGTCGAGTACATATCATATCATGCATGTCCAAATGATTGTATTCTATAGATGGGAGAATATGTAGACAAACAGATATGTCTGAAATGTGGGCATAACAGGTATGATAAATTAAAAAAGAAGGTAAATCACATGGTCCTCCTTTTAAGATATTGAGGCACGTGCCTATAATCCCAAGGATTCAAAGGCTCTTTTGTTACAAATAATTTGCTATGTTGCAAGGATGACATGCCTCACACAGAAGTGAGTTGGGAGTTATGTGAATCCCAACAAATTCAATAGCCATGAAGCATATAGAGGATAAATGGCCCGAAAAATTCAAGGATGAAGTACGAAGTCTACAACTCAACATAGCCATGGATGGTGTCAACTCATATTCCCTCCAGAACACCAACTATTATGTTTGGCCTGTAGTAGTGATCAATAACAATATCCTCCCATTTTTGTCTATGAAGAATGAACATATTATGTTGTCTCTCATAGTCCCTGGTAGAAGACAAGTGAAGAATATGGATCCCTAATTAAAACCACTGGTAGATGAATTGAAGGAATTATGGAATGGGATAAATGTATACAATGTATCAAGACCCATCACAGTAGAGAGGCGTTTTACATTGTATGGAATATGTTCTTACACAGCACATGATTATCTAGGCTTAGGATTTTTCTCTGGTAAATTACATGTTTATTTATTTGTTTATATACCTAACAATATTATTTCGCATATTAGTTATTTAATTTGTTGCAATTGTTCGAATCTTCAAGATATTATTTAACGTGCCATGCATATATATTGTATACAATAATTTCGTAGGTCTTGTAACAAAATTTTATTTTGGATGTAAATGTTGTGGACTTTCACTGAAAGCTAGCTAGTCCAATGACCTATGAAAGCCAGTGTATAACTTCTCCAAGGTATTCCTCCCAGAAGAACACCCTTACAGAAGAGAAGTATTCACTTCCAATGGTAAACGAGATAGAACCCAAAGGCCTCCAATATGACACCAAATGAATGGCTTCGATCATATGAGAGAGAGAAGAAGAAGGAGTTCATAGAAATGTTTGATTCAAATGGGGAGCCTATGTTCGATGATCTAGAATTCTTTGACACCTATGTTAAGAAATTTCCCATTGGGATGAAAAGGAAATCTATCTTTTACAACCTCCCATATTGGGAGCATCTTAATATTACCCACTTATTAGATCCCATGCATATATTTAAAAATGTTTAATATTCTTTATGGAGGCACATATCATTGAAACAAAGTGACATGTTGGTTGTTAGGAAAGATATTATTAATTCAAAAACTAAAAAGAAACATTAGCCAAGACGATTAGAACATACCAAATCAGAGGGAGGCGTTGGTCCCTCTAATTCAAGGTATTTCAAAGAAGGTGATGTCCCATGGATTTTAAAAAAATATGATCTCTCTTTGTAAAAGGAAGTTATAATGGGCGTGAGGGTGCCACCTTCATATGGGTATTTACTACGGTGCTACTTCACCGTGGATGACCATTTGTCGGGGTTGAAATCGCATGACAATTTGAATCTTCAAGAGTATGTATAATGTCAAAAGCATGATTTTATTATTTGTTATATTAATAAATTTTATCCCAGGCAGGGATCATAAAACATAACTAATTTTGCATATTATTGCATTTTTTTGTAACTTTGTAGTGTCATTATCCTTTTTTCATGCGTGAGTGTGTGAAAGATGAATTCCCCCAAGACCTAGGACATTCCATATCTAAATTATCTACAGTTGTGTTAGTGTCGGTATCTTCATCCCTCCGTCAGTGATCAAATTCTCTTGTTGCATTGCATATTAGGTGTCTCGCTCAGTCAGCTGCATTCCATTAGGAGCATGGGTCATCTGACGGTAGTGGCTTGTTGTACACTTCCCTCACGTCCTTTACCGGCTGGCCTATTTCCATTCATCAAGATCATCTGCAATCACTTTTTGTCTTTAAATTTTCAAAATTCATTTCTAGGGTTTTAGTTTCATTAGGTCTAGGGTTTCATCAAAAAGGTCTTCAAAATGTCCAATAACGGTCAGCAGGCGCATGAGGAGATCAAATAAAGTTTCAGTACCAATAAATTTCATAATCGCATGCTCAGAAATGTATTTTTCCTCAAAACCCTGTTTTGAGGAAAAACAGAGTATTTTAGGTTTTTATGTATAAATTCGATGTAATTTCAGTTCTCTCATATGTAAATAACTTCAATGGAAACCATGGTCACCTTTCCAAGCTTCAGCAACTCCATCCCCTGCAAGGCAAACCAAAAAATCAAATCATTCAGTTCATCAAAGGTAAAAATGAAGCAAACTGCCCAAAACAAAGTTGAAAGAGTAAGTCACAATGCAAACATTATAAAATTGGGTTTTATGAGTGAAAAATTAAAAGCTCTTGTATATAAACCCTTTGTTCATGTTCAAAGAGCTCATTGGCATTCAAAGAAGAAAAATTGAAGAGAAATTCGTGTTGGAGAAAGGGAGCGAGTTTGAGGGAAAATTGTGCAAATTTCAAGGGCGCGACGCGTTGGGCTTGAGGCGCGGCGCATTGGAGCGACCTCCACAGTGAAAAAAACATACAGGTGTGGCACATCAGGGAGGCACGACACACTGGGTTTGAGGTGCGGGACACAGAGCTTCAAAGCCCGATTTCACCATAAACTTTCCCGAATTTTCCAAATTTGCTCAAAATACGTGGTGTGCAAGTAAGTAAGATCCCTTCCATTGCTAGTGAAGAAGTTTTCTTAAAATTTATGGTGGTTTAGTGTGATAAAATTCAAACCCTACCTCCTTCCATATTTTCTCAAAAACAATTGCCTAGGGTTTGTCTTTGTGTTTTTGCTACCAAATCCACTCCATCACTCCCTCACTCTTTGACTCCATTCATTTTTCACTTTCATCCATCCATTCCCTAATTCCCATATCCCTTAAATCCCACTATCCTAAACCCTAATTTATGTCCCTAAGCCTACATACTATTCCCTAAACCTCCATTCCTAAAAAACTTGTCCATATTATTTCCAAAATCCCTCATACCCTTTCCCTCCACAATCCCTCACACATTTTCATTCTTGGTAGCATAAAACTTAAAACACCATAAACCTCTCCATACTCATCAATAAAACTTACACATTAGCAAACATGGAGTCAGATTCCTCCTATGACCGAGATGAGGAGACACACAATGATTCTCTTACAGAAATGCATGCACCAAGGAGACCTCACAAGGGTGGTAAACATGTACGAGAGGAGCCTACTTCACTTGCCGAGCTGCAGGCCTGCCCTCTTGTTGTCACATGCTTTCAACACCAATCATGTTATCAGTTCTGTGAGATGGTTGCTAGAGTCCAGTACCATCATGAGTTGGCCAGGTTGTTTGTGCTTCATCTACATAACGTCCAAGTCACTCTTGCAGGTGTGACATTCACCTTGACACCGGAGTCCATTTCTCTAGCAACTAGCATTCCAAATGTCAGTGAGCAGTGGAATAAAAGGCAACAGATTGATAGATAATAGTATGAGCCTTACATAAAGCCTGGTTATTTGAGACAACTCAGCAGAATTTTTCCCTTTCGGTACCTAAAAGACTCATATGCTCCCTTGATGAAACTCATAATTAAGTATTTTAGCTATGAGGGCCGATTTTCTCGCCTATATGCTTATCACATCATATTGTTGATGAACTTTACCAGGGTGAGAATGATGAATCTCCCCTACTTCATGTGCCTAAATATTGAAAATATGACCACCCTAGCGCAAAAGAAAACTCCTCAGTAGCAGTATAACAGTATATATCATTTTGCACTCATCAAGATTGTGGTCATGCATCAGCTTGGTTTGCAGGACATCTCATGGGAGGATTTCATTTCTTATGAGTTCTTCACTGCTCCTCAAGTACCTCCAGCATATTTTCATGAGACAGGTGGACCTTCACATCAGCAGGAGGGTCATGAGACACAGACCCCTAGTGTGCCGGTGTTTGTCACCTATCAAAAGGGAACTAGAAGGTTGTTTGCAACAGCAAAGCGAGTATTATCTCCACCTGGGGTGGATGGGGTCTCGCTTCCTCCATCAGCAGTGCAGGTATAGGACAAGGGAAAGTGGCCATTACATGATGAGGGGCCTTTAGGAGGGCAAGAGACAGATTTCATTCTTATTCAGGATGATGACACTGATTTGGGCTCACCAAGGACAAGGCTTAAAGAGATCATTCGGGAGCAGCAACAGGACATCTGAGGTTTGTCTCTCAACCTGGAAAGAGAAAAATGGATAATTATATATTTGGAGCAAAGAAACAAGCAGCTATAGGATCAGAAAACCATTATGGAGCTACAAAACATACGAGAGAACCGGCAAGCTGCCAAAAGGAGAAAAACCAAGTTGACACCACTTGAGCAAGAAATTGAAGCTGATCGTGAAACTTGACTTGAAAGGGTAAATATACATTTGGAAAAGCTATTGGAGAAGGCCAACAAAGAGAAAAATATGTTGAGGCACATGGCTCACCATTACTGGGCGAGAAACATGGTGTGTAAAGCAAGAATCAGGATCTTGAAAGCCAAGTTGAGGAAGGCATCGAAGAGGCGAAAAAAGCATGATAGACTTTAGATCTTGGCTGAGGCTTCCTTGGCCCAACATAGCTCTTAAGGGAGGACACTTAGCCTAAATTTCAAAAAATTTGGGACGCTTTTTGCAATTTTGAAATTTTTGGCTTAAAAAACAGGTTTTTCTGCCCAATGCGCCGCGCCACCTGGCGCTCGCTTTTGATGGGGGACTCCGTTTGATGAAAACTCAACATTTTTGGATTTTTCATGGAAAAATATGCATTCCTACCAATGGAAAAGAAATTTTGACAGATTTTGAGCCCCAAAAAAGGTTAAAAATACCCAAAAAATGACCTTTCTGCCTCTTTTTTGACACACAGGAAGGAGTCTTGGGAGAACTCAGTTTTGGAGGAGCAAATGGAGGCCAAATTAAAAAATTCCACTTGTGATGGAAAGTAGACAAGTGACCCTTTCCAAAAATCCCACTTGGAGAAAATTTCAACATTAGGAAGGCCTCCAAAATAAGCTGCAAAAAGGCACTACACATAGGGAAATCAGCGCAACGCATTGGAGGAATTTTGCTCATTTTTTGTCAAAAACTCTGTTTTTCGCCTGGTTTTTTCACAATTTGACTTTTTTCCTTCTAATTTTCAAACTCATGATGTAATTTAATGTGACATGATGGATTTTGATGTAATTTTGCTAAATTTTCACTCATAGAGGTAGATTCATCCATCAAAAGGTAGTTTGCAACTGAATGAATCAGTTTCCTAGTTTTTAGAGGCAAGTTGTTCCACTGCCTATTTTTTAGTTCTTAGTTTAGATTTTGTTGGAACAGATCCTAATCTTATGAGCTCGACCCCTAGAGACTAGGATGATTTTTTTTTTGCCTATATCTTATGTTTTCTCAGTCATTAGCATGGTTGGATTTTTGTGAAAACTTGGAGCATTATTGTACATTCATCTCTGCAGTTTAGCAAAGGAATAGACTATGGTTTGCAGCACTTTATGGGATTCTTGTGGCATCTTGATTTGGTATTGTGTTTCCCTCTATAATTGAAAGTTTTACATGTGTTTTATGTATGCCATTATATCTCTTTGCTTCATCTTAACTAAATCAAACAAAGTTATAGGTAGAATACATTGAAAGTGCAGTGCTCTACCTTGGGTTTGTTTAGTTATTTATGTTTTTAGCTGTTTGAAGAGGATCCCTGAAACTTTCATGCCCTCTCCAAATCCTCATCAGTCTAAGAGCTCTCCATATCATTCAAATTCAAGTACCAAACCATTTTCCTACCTCGCCCCATAGAGATCTCTGCAAAAATGAGCCTCATTCCCCAGACTCAAATCCGCCTTTCCATTTGAGCCAAAAAAACATCATTAAATTCAATCAAACTCTTTTGCACACATACCTAGCCTAAAATTAGTCTTCGCATCAAGTCATCTCCAAGCCTCATTGATCATTTTTTTTTTTGATATTGACAAGGAGAGAGCCCTCTCCCGACCTGGTAGGGCTAGCTACTAGGTTAAGCGTGGTTTGATGTTACCCTAGATTCTGCCTTTCTCAGCCTGAGGTAGATTTAGGCCCTAAAAATTTGTATGTTGGATCACGTCAAAGGAGATTCATGTGGCTAGCATTCCACAGTGGCATCAAGAGATAGTTGAGATTGTTTGTATGTTTGAGAAGGAATTACCGACAAGTTTCATGGACTTGTAGGTTCATATTCTAATACACCTAGTAGATTACATTGAATTAGTTGGGGTGGTTTTTTTCCGTTGGATTTTCTTCATAGAGAGGTACATGAAGAAATTGAAATGTTTTGTTCCACAAAGGGAAAACCCCAAGGGGTATATGGAAGAGGGGTACATATCGTATGATTATTTCTATTATGATAGTGAGTACATCAAGCAGATTGACAACAGACAAGGTGCGGTGATTTGGGACGATGAAAGGGATGAAGATAAAAGAGAAGGGGAGCTGCTCTAAACGAATGGAAAAAGGAACTTGATAAAGAGTAAGCGACTTATAATTTTTCAAATTTACACAAAGTAAATATTCATGTTGAACTTCGATATAATGTATATTTTGATCTCATATGTACTATATTTCAGTTTGATTTCATTAGCGAATGCAGAATTAAAGCAATCAATAAATTCGTTCTTTACAATTCCGAAGCGACGCAACCATGGGTCACATTGTATGAAAAAAATAGGATGAAATGGGATTGTGATAGGAAAGAATTCATGCGGTTGAATGGTATAAGTGTGCCTTATCCTAATCATTTAAAATTAAATATGCCAAAAATATGCCCCAACAGTTGGGTTGTTGACCAAGTCAGACCAAGTCAAGATAAATACAGTGCAACTAGTCATTACCTATGTGCTGAAGAGGATGTGCTAAACATAGTGATTGGGTGTACCCACTCGGTAATAATCTATTTATGTACATTTTAAACTTAATAATGAACCTTTGAAATGTAATTACATATATATTTCATATTTTAGCAGTTGGGTTATTATAAGACACATGACACTATGATTTTTTAACTTTTTTATGGGTCAACTTGTTCCCATCTATGTGGGCATATGGACACCATTTTCGCACAGAAAATGCCGATGATAGACACGTGACACAATATTGTGGAGTGGAAGTCGATTTTGATCAATATATCCAAGCTAGCCACCATGATCAAACCTAGTACGAGGGATGTTAGGTTACGTCATAAAGATACAAGAGATCATTGAAGTGGATTTCTCTTCTTTCCAATGTGTTATTTTTATGTGCAAGTGTTTGGACACCTTTGATTGGAATAATTTAAAGGAAAATTGCAATAGTAGGATGATATGTATCAACTCTAGAAAGATGTGGGATGAAGCTAAGGAGCCCTATGTTTTCCCCAAACACTGTAACCAGCTGTTTTTTTACCCAGATGTGTTGGATAGGGATTGGTGGTTCATACTGAGACATGACCCTAAATCAAATAATATTTTTTAAAACAATAGTGTTATCATGCCAAGCGAGCTAGAAGATAATGAGGGTGATCATGAGAACCGAGAGTGATATGGTACATGTATTATTTCATCATTTATATTTTTTAAGATGGGGTTTTATAAAGAAGAGAACTTAATTACCTTATAACTAGGACTATTTTTTTCAAAACATTATACTATGTATTTTGAATTAATTGGTAATTTGCATTTTATTGATGTTTAAATCATTTCACTTGATAATTTGCAATTATGTAGATCTCGAAAACAATGGTGTACTGTATAAAGTTCTTTTTTTTATAATGTCAATTTCTAAAATAATACAACTACTTGATTGCTTTAAATGTGTGTGAATGATATCTTCAAAATGTATACTATTATTTTTGGTATGTAAGATCATAAAAAAATAATGATAATTCTAAAGTACATGAATTTATTTGCGTTATTTTCTAAACTTTATTTTGTTACAAAAATTCATATTATTCTAGATTTATTATTTTACAATTATTTATATTCATACAAATTTACAATTTTACAATTTTACAATTATGGTAATTTAACAATATTTACGGTATACATTTTACTTACAGTCGAATGATGAAAATACATTACATCATACAATTACAATTACAATTTTACAATTTTACATACAATTACAACTTTAGAATTTTACATACAATTACAATTAGAATTACAATTACAATTTTAGAATTTTATATACAATTACATTTTTACAATTTTACATACAATAGCAATTACAATCATTTCACAATACAATTAAAATTTTACAAATATTTTACATACAATTACAATTACAATTACAATTTTACAACTTCACATATAATTACAATTACAATAACAATTACAATTTTACAATTACAATAACAATTACAATTTTACAATTTTACATACAATTACAATTTTACAATTTCACATACAATTACAATTAAAATGACAATGACAATCATTTCACAAAACATTAAATATTACAATTAAAATTAAATTTTTACAAATATTTTACATACAATTACAATTAGAAGTACAACTAGAATTTTACATACAATTAAAATTAAAATTTCAATTACAATCACGACATAATATTTAATAAATATCATGATTTAATATTAAAAATAAACATCACGATCATGATAACCATTGTACAAACATCAAATTCAACTAAAAAACACATTCAAATTCGCTAACATCATATAATCATCGTGATCATGATCATCTAACAAAACACAAGCATTGTATAACATCATCACAACACAAACATCAAATATACATCTCATGTCAAATAACTTCTATCACATACACATCTATCTGCAAGCTACACATTGAATGAACATATCTAACATGACCTAACAATATACACATCATGATGAACACTAGCATGTAAATTAAGTACATCTGCAACATGAACATAAAATACATGGACCATATATATATAATTGTATAATGTCAAAAATATACAACTGTAATATAACTGCATATAAATGTCAAATATGTGGTGGTACATCAATAGTAGTACGATTCGAGGCTTGATCAGTTGATGGTGCAACCTCAACATGCTCATATAGATGATGATCACGTGCCTGTTGATCTGGAGGTGCCTGCTAATCAAGAACTACCTATTGATTACTCGTGGATGGTCCATCCTGCTCAGTGGATGGTGCAGTGGCCTGCTCAATCGATGGACTTGCACCCTCCTCAGGATCAGCTGCATGCTTAAGATTAGGATGTGTCTGTTGAGATGGTGCAGACTGCTCAGACGATGCATGCTCATGATAATGACTGGATGTTGTAGGCTGCTCATCATGATCATATTTGGCGCGTGGTGGAGGAGGAGGTTGAGTACTAGAATGATGATAACTCCCCTCATGATCATGATCATCATATGATGCACTAATCTGTCGAACTGCATCTCCACCACACCTACCCCTCCTCGCTTGCGCCAGTATTCTGGTAGCTCCAACGATATGTCACATGAGGGTCAACATATCAAGGGGCATGCCTCTCCAGATCTGTGTCAGCCTGTGATCAGCATGTATCTCTCTGATCATAGTCGGCATGGCTCGCTACTCAACTAGGAGTCGACAAATTTTTCCACCCAACTCCATCCTAAATCGGGTGTCTGTCCTACGCCTCACACCCGTCGGTATCTGCGCCTAATCATGACCAGGTTTGTCACCTTGATCCTCTACCTCTGCCATATCCTCGTCAACATGATCTACACATGGATCATTCGGTGGTGGTGGAACATCATCGCTAACGAATGACCCAATATCTACAAAATATATATATGTACACAACAATAATTAGACAATTTCATTAAACAATTTAATAAAACAAGTTAAATAATGTGTTAGAATAAATTTGATAATTATAATTAATTAATTATGACAATAAAATGAAACTTTATTAATTTAAATAAAACACCAATATTTATTCTTGCACCCGGCAGCTCATCATGTGTGAAGAGGATGTTGGTACACCCTCGCCAATCCAAACTAGCATACAGACATAGCACTAGAATGAAGGAGTGATCATCAACACTGGATAGAAACTCCACTGCATCAGGAGATATCCTGGCATAAAATTCAGACTCGCCCCTCTTGGGAATCATTTGGCCCCACATCTCCATTCGTACATGCAGCATTGACCTACCAAGTTTTTGAACAAAAAAATAAACAAAATAAATCTGAAGCAAAAGGGAAGGTCAACCTCCCACGTGCCTGAGAACGACATCTATCTAATGTTGTAAAAAAATATCGCAAAAAAATGTAGACCATCTCACAAGTCATGGCACCTGTAATAAAGAATCAACATAAAATAAAAGCGAGCAACTAATGTGGTTGCCATCACGGGTATGGTGTGTAATTGTCATCAGCAATAGTGAGAGGCACCTCACCTCCTCTACACCAATGAAGCAATATAAAACTGACCACCGGACACCTAAAAATCTGCAGGAGAAAGTATAGCGTCGCTAATTTATCTCTAAGAGTACACCAACTAACTCCCTGTTGCATATCTGAAGGGGACATATGGGAATTGGGGAAAATCCCACCCTCTCCTAGATAGGCCATTAATAAAATATATTTCCTCCTCAGTGGGCACGTACCACTAGCCAGAACCAACCCAGAAAGCCTATCATTGGGCATCCCACCCGAAGATGAGTTGTTCCAATAACCCATTATAGCCCTTCAGGGATGTAGCCTCCTCATAGAACTTAAGAAGGCCTACCTCCCTTAAGAGCAACTGGGTGGCTTCCATAATAGGGTGAGGGTACATAAGTCTCTCCCTCTCTCGTGCCTCCCATAGGCGAACCACACTATACTGGTCCTCCATATGTTTTTGTTGTTCCCTTTGTTCTCTCCATTGACGTCGGTGAATGGTTCACATATTAAACACATATTTTTTATTAAATGATACATGTATTTAAAAATATATACATATATAAAAGAAAATTTAAAAAAAAGCAGTCACACATTGGTACTGGTGCATCTATTTTTATCACGCACTACCCTCGATACGCATGGAAATTATCCACGCACTGCAAAACATAAAATGTAATTTCTTCTACGGTGCGTTGATGAAACTAACCACCCAGGGAAAATAGTTAGGTCAACGCACTGCCCAACAATAATTCATTGTCAATGGTGCAGTCATTTAAATGATCACACTGCCATGTCATGTTTTAAAAAAAATCATGGTGTGCGTTTTTTAGTACCGCACCGGAACCTGGTGTAGTTTTCGTTAGCACCGTTCGTGGTGTGGCCTGTAATTTTACAAACAGCACCGCAAATGGTGCGAGCCGAATGACTCAGCGTACAACACATAAAAAATAAATAAATAATAAAATAAATATATGTATATATATATATAATAAATAAAAATATAAAAATATAAAAATAAATAAATAAAAAATTAATGTTTTTTACATTTGGGCGTCAAGGAGGCATATTTTCTGAGGAATTTGAAAAACCAAATTTTGCTACCGTTTTCCAAAATTTGAACTCCATAAGGTGGGAAATAGACAATAGCAGTGCATGCAATGGGAGCACCGATGGTAGGGCGCCTCACACAAGATAAATTCACACCAGTCCTTGAGAGCTCTGGAGCACTAAAGAAGTGAAAATGCGGATTTTTTGGACAATGATTTTTTTTTATTTAACCTTGTTTCAGTGCGCCGGTTTTTTAGACGCAGCGGATGGTGCATGGGTTTTTAAGATGCATCAGACCTATTTCTGAGTAGCGCATTGATGTGCTATAGTAATTAGATGCATTGGGCGTGTTTGTATGGAGATCACAGTGTCTTGGTGTTCCAATTGTTAGTATGCACCACTGTGTTTTGGGTTAAACGCATCGGTGTAGTTTATGATCAGAAACACACCAGACAAAAAACATACGCAAAAAACTCCACCCACCAACCTCCTCTAGAGACCTCCACTACAAATGTATATCTGGTCTATTTTTATAAGGGGTTCCTCAAAAACATCCACTAGAGGGTCTTTTCCTTGTAGTGTGAAGCACCATTTCAAGATGAGGAGCCATTCCATATTGACACTAACATGGCAAACTTGGAGGTGAATGAAGAGAACAAGACACAGGATCAGATCATCATTGAGAAGGATTTTGAGATCAGAGAACTTAAGGAATTATTTTCAAAGGCCAACTTTTTGGTTTCATTCTTGCATCAAGAGAATAAGAAATTAAAGATAAATCAACTACTCTTGAATAAGCCTAAGGTTGATTTGAGAAAATAAAATTTAAAGGGTAAGGCAATGGTTGAGATTGAGGATTTATATGATTAGGAAATATCAGGTTAGAATAAATATACCAAGGACAAGAGGCCTTAAGAGTGCACTTGAGCAACAAAAAGAAGCATCTCCACCAAGAACTCAAATGATAGTTAATGAGCTCATCCCGGTAGAAATTGAAAAGACAAGGTAGGATGGCTTGATAGAGTGAATTTCCACATGGAAATGCTTCTCAAGAAGGGAAGTAGGAATAAAAACCTACAAATACACATGTCCATGCATTACTATGCAATAAATCGGGTCTCTCAGGTAAGAATCAAGTAGTTGAAGAAAAAGCTCAAGGAAATTCTAACGAGGAAAAAAGAGAAGGATAAGTTGGATTTGCTTGTTGAGGCCTCACTCATATCATGACACATCATCACAAGACTTCATGGCACAATTTTGGTGAAATTTTGAAGAATTTTGGGATTTTTTTGGTATTTTGTGACTTTTGGAAAATTTGGAAAATTAAGAACAGCCAAAAGTGCAGTGCCTTAGCGCTGCACTTTTTCATCAAGCATAAAAATTCTAAATTTTGATATTCATGGGTATATATTGACCCATACATTTCATATATCCAATTTTTATGCCTTGTCAGCAAACTGGTGGAGAGAAAAGGTCAAAAAATGGGTCAAAAACACACTTTCTACCACTATTTAGAAATAGGCACTACGCTTTTGGGAGTACCTATGGGAAAATGAATTTTTATCCCTCATGGAGTGTCCATTTTTCTTTCTTGAGGTTTCTAATGACAACTAGACATCCTCATATTTCTAGAACATCTTTCAGAAGTGGATTTGGAGCATGGGTAGGCCTCCAAAATCCTCTCAGAAGTCAAGCACTGCACTTTATTAGAAGTGTGTTGTGCTTTATCAGTCGAGTGCTGCGCTTTTCCCTGTGTGCACTTTTTCAAGCTTTTTCTAAATGAAACTTGGTCTAATGATGTAATTTCTCTTTATTATTTTAGATGTTATGTAAATGGGCTTGCTATGGTAAATTTAATGTAATTTTTGACCTCATTTATGAGGAGAAACTTAGTCAACTCTATTTAGAGGGTTTGCTCAAACCTCCCTAGACATTAGGGTTTTGTTGAGAGAATCTTGTGGGTTGCTCCTATACTGAGGGATTCGACCCCTGAGGGGGGGGGGACTTTTTTGAGTCTATATGTATGTATTTTTCAGTCATTTTTATGGTTGGACATCAGATGTAATGTTCCTAAATTAGCTTCAGCTAATTGGAACATTAATTTTGCCTTATTCATTTTGTATTTCATGATTAATGAATAAATTGTGAAATCGGACATGTAAAACTCCTGAAAACTAAGAATAAATCAATGCCTATGTGAGCAGAGACATATCTGGGCTATTTGAATTATATATTTCAGGTGTGAAAGGGTCTAAATTATAAGAGGGGATCCTATTTGACCAAGTCAAACAACGCAGTCTAGATGCATTGAACCTCTTTGAGGGACAGCGTGGTTCTAGAAGGAGGTTGTAATGTGAAAGGGGCTAAGTGATTCAAGGGGGTGTAGGGTTTGGCAAGACTCCTATCTTATAAAAGGAAGAGGAGGGAAGCAAGGAAAGGGTTGTTGAAGACATTATTTCTGAAGGTCTATCTGCTTAGACATCCCTTATTGGGCATTCCTATTCAGGAATCTCACCTCCTTCCTTGAGCAGCTCTTGGAGGAGAACTGTGCTAAACTTCTCCACTATCAGGCTTGGGCCAAGTTTCACCTTAAATTACAGTGCTGCTCATGATTGAGGGTTGAGCTGTCTTGTAAGTTGCAGCAAGTGCAGATCTATATCTGCTCAGATCTAGATGATAGCAGTGGCTCTTTTCAGTGAGAGTGTCATTTAACCTCCTAGAAGGGTTCATTTGTTGAATATACTTTAGATCTACATCAGGCCATATCATCTTCAGGAGCTACAACACTGTTTCTCTCCCTAAGACAGCATTATTTGCAGATCTTCAGCTACAAGGTGTTCTTCTTGCATTTTGGAGGAGATATCTCCGGTGATTGGATTCATCCTTCACTGTGGTGATCCATAGATTGGCCAACCAATCTATTTTATGTTACAGATATGATATTCTACACGCTCATGATTCAGTGATTTTCTGAATCATTCTGCAGATCTGCATTTTGTAAGAAGCATTCAAGAATTATCCATAGTATTGAAGAACATGTGTCGATGTTTCAAACCCCAGTTGGGATCCATCATCAGGAATTTTTTAGATCTGCATTCTTAGATCTCATATCTACTTCTGGCGCTTCATGCTTTGAGCAAAACCCCAAGGTGAATGTATAGATTAGCTTTTCTTGTACATGGATTTGTATTGGATCTATATTTTTATGTACATATCTGATCTAGATCTGAAGAATGAATAAAATTCCGCTTCAGCCCTAGAAATCACGCTGTCACTGTTATGCAGTCTTTTCACATGGTTGTAGCACCTCTTTCTTGAGGATTTATTTTGTATTCTTGCATTATTATCCTGTAAAGTATATGATTTAAGTACCTGAGCTTATTTTTGAATGTTAAAACCTTATTTCATTCATACCATTCAGAAAACCACGCTCACATGCTTCAATAAATTTCTGCATAATTCTAGTCTTGGGAAATCAGGGTTTTCTAGCCTAGTTAGGAAAGGAGGAACTATTTAACATAGTAAAACTTTTTTTTTGCTGAAATTTGACATGGGAGTCCCTAATAACCCTATATATCATATTCAACCACTTTCCCATATTATTTTTACGCAAATCACTTAATACACTTGTTTTAGGGCCAAAATCCTCACTTTTCCCCACCTTTTGCCTTGTAAAACGTTGTATAACTTTTATGCTGTGTATTTTACTGAATTTTAAGTTTTTTTATACCTTTATGAGGTAAATTTCTATAGCTCCATATTGGTAATAACTCATATTATTCCCAATCTTTATTTGTTCCTGAAAAAGGGATATTACAATGGTATCGGAGCAAGATCTTTGGCTCAGCTTGTGGCTTCAAGAAAAAGTGTTGAATCCCTGAAGCAAGAATATTTAAACCTCTATATACAGATTCTTCAGATGGCTAGGTAGCCTTTCGATCTCATCCTTTTTTCAAAGGTGACATATCCAGTAAATGCCCCTGCAGTCAATCTCTGGAATATAATTTTGATATTCCTGATAAGGGAACTTTATAGTGGTATTACAGCAAGGAGAAAGGTCAAAATGATGAAGAATATGGGTTTATTCTCATCAGCTTTCAGATATAAGAAGAACCTCTCCAAGGAGGTTGAACAAGAAGAATAAAGAAGAAGCAATGAAAGTCCTAGGAAGTTTCAAGAGCATAAAGATCTTCTGATCAGATCTACAAGATCTATACATGAGGTAAATTCTGAATCCTCATCTCATGGATATGTGCACTCATCCATATCACCTAAGCTTCAAGGTTCTATCAGTAATTTCTTCGTGAAGAGGAAGAAAGAAGGTGTGAGTTTGTTTCATTCCTTGCCTATGGCAAGATCTCCTTTGAATGAAGGGGACTCTTCTCAAGAAGGAAGCATGTAGATTCCTCCTTCACTAGATGACCAATATCTAAGGTCTTTTGTTGATGATGAGGAAATTTTAGTTATTGGAGAGGAGAAGGAGAGGGTGGGAGATAAAGCAGTCATGACAATGACACCTCAAGCACCTCATGAATATGAAGTTGGAGCACTTGCTCCAAGGGAAGAAACTCTTGCATTCTTGCAAGGAGTTCCAAAAGATCTCACACATGCAGATCTTGATACAACAAAAGAACAACATGCATCATCATTGTAAAATGATTAAGTCTTGAAGATAGAAGGAGGAAGAGAGGAGGAAGAGCATCTCAAGAAGAAGAGCATATACCCTTCTCTATTTCAAGGGTTGGAAGACTTAAGAAGGCAAGAGGATCCATGTAGTAATGGTAGGGGAAAATCTGTCCACCTACATCCATATTCTTCTCTATGCCTCGGTGCCTCTTTGCAAAGAGGCATTCCACCATGAAGACCTCCTAATTGGAGGAAAACTAAAGTGTTCTCTCAAATATGGGCATCAATTGCATACTTGGCTAAGGAAGGAGCCTTGGGAGAAGCAAGCACAGCGCATAGGGCCTCTCATGAATTCAGAAAAGAGGTAATCAATTTTCTAAATAGGACATTGTTATCCTCCATTCATATATCTACGTTGAGAGATGAAAGATCAAAAATATATGATGATATGGATTTGAGGACACATGGCAAAACCATATCTTTGGGGCAGCCCATGGTCTTCTCGCTTACAAGAGAGATTTCTGAAGATGACAAGAGGATCTTAATACTCTTTCATGCATGGGCCAAATTAAGGAAGCATTGGAGGACAAGAACTTTCCAAGGGGAAGTTGATTTCCACATGCTTCATTCTTGTCCTGAGCAAGATCAGATGCAAGGGAGGTAGCAAAAGAAATTTTATGGGACTCCAAAATGTGACCCTGGCATAAATTATGTCAAAGAGGGGAGTCATGATATGATAGGGGCTGCATTTCAGACCTCTATAGCGCTGTATTTTTTGGGAAGTCTAGATACTTATTGGGACTCCCAACTTATGATGGAATACTACAAGGACCCTTTCACATGTGAGGTTCTTGATGGGAAGGTAATGGATGGGAGGTATAAGGTAGTTGGAGGGGTCATCTACTTCTATGATCAGATTTATTTAGTTAAAGGCTCCAAGCTCAATGAGAAACTACTGAATGCAACCTATGAGATCCTACTTTCCAAACCCACTGGTTTCATTGGAGCATATCATACTATCTTGGATGGATTCATGTGGGAGAATTTCAAAGAGGAGGTGCACTCTCATATGAAGAATTGCATGAACCATTTGTTAGATGAGGAGGAACATAGCTCTTGGGAAGAATTATCATCCACACCTCCTTATTCATTAAGTGTGAGAGGAGGCTCATCCATGAGCTACCTTGTTGATTTTAAACAAGTGTATGACAATTATTATATTGTTGAATCTCATGATGTATACTTGTGTTTTTCTAACACTCATTTGCAGGGCTTTGCTCCAAGAGGGAGCACTATTTATGATGGGCTTCACGGGCCACTTGAGGCCATGAACTTTATTGATGTTTATCATCCTTTGGAGGATCTTGGAGGGGAGATGCACCTTCCATGGTGTGACTCCTTTACACCAATCACAAAGCACCTTCTCAAAGCATGCAAGAAGGATGGGGCAGCAAGCAAGTGTTGGAGGAAACACTTGTCATCTATTCCATGGCAGTTGAGGGTAAAACTGTGTTGGTTGCACATGAGGAGGCATCTTCCTTCTCCCTTATCATATATGGCAGCTAGCATGATCTTAATCATGATTCCACATGTTGAAGATGTTCTTATTATTGGGAACATTTTTGGAGGAGAGACACATTTGTGGAATGTGTCCTTGGGGAAAGGAGTTTCCCATATTCTTTGCACTACATGTTCTAGGGGGAGCATGGGAGACAATATGGCCACTATAGCACATTAATTGTCTCTTTATGATGTGGACCATATGATTGTATTTAGCACTTGGAGCATGCCTCTCATGGGAATTTTGGAGGAGCTTCACTATGAGTTACCATGCTGGGAGGTAATTCATTTCATTTGGATGATAGCATGGAGGTGGAAGACCTTCATTGATGGTGAAATTCCCCATTATGACCATCACTTCTATCTTGGTGAGGCCATGGATCAGCAATAAGGTTTCCATATAGACCTTCCTTTACTTCATAATGAGAGCTATTTGGTTTATCTACCAAAGGCCACTTTGCACACTTGGGAGGAACCATTGGAAGATGGAATTTTTGCAGAAAATCTGAAGCAATTGTGGAGACTGTTGAAGGAGGAGGCCACAAGAAGAAGGGGGGAGATTTTGTATCACCCTTGCAGTTACTTGAGGACAAGCAACATTTGGGAGGGGGAGACTATAATGTTCCTAAATTAGCTTCAGCTAATTGGAACATTAATTTTGCCTTATTCATTTTGTATTTCATGATTAATGAATCAATTGTGAAGGAGGACATGTAAAAATCCTAAAAAATAAGAATAAATCAATGCCTATGTGAATAGAGACATATTTTGGGCTATTTAAATTATATATTACAGGTGTGAAAGGGTCTAAATCACAAGATGAGATCCTATTTGACCAAGTCAAACAGCGCAGTCTAGATGCATTGAACCTCTTTGAGGGACAGCGCAATTCTAGAGGGAGGTTGTAATGTGAAAGGGGCTAAGTGATTCAAGGTGGTTAATGGTTTGGCAAGACTCCTATCTTATAAAAGGAAGAGGAGGGAAGCAAGGAAAGGGTTGTTGAAGACATTATTTCTGAAGGTTTGTCTGCTTATACATCCCTTGGTGGGCATTCATGTTCAGGAATCTCACCTCCTTCCTTGAGCAGCTCTTGGAGGAGAATTGTGTTGAAATTCTCCACTATCAGGCTTGGGCCAAGTTTCACCTTACATTACAGCGCTGCTCATGATTGAGGGTTGAGCTGTCTTGTAAGTTGCAGCAAGTGGAGATCTAGATCTGCTCAGATCTAGATGATAGTAGTGGCTCTTTTCAGTGAGAGTGTCATTTAACCTCTTGGAAGGGTTAATTTGCTGAATGTACTTCAGATCTACATCTTGGCATCAGGCCATATCATCTTCAAGAGCTACAGCTCTTTTTCTCTGTTGGGAAAAATACTGAGAGGGGGGGGTGAATCAGTATTTACTGCATACTCAAAACGTTTCACTTTTTCATTCCTTAAAACCCATACGCTACTTTCCTTTAGTAAACTTGCGTATATACGCGGATACCTTTCATTCAACTAGCGTATACAGAGATCTAAATATGTCATTAGTTCTTTTCTTAGATCATTCCATTATTCATTCATCAGATGTTCAATAAGCAGTAAACATGTGCAGTAAGAACAGAATAAACCATCACACAAAGCATCACACATGAACACCAGGATTTTTAGGTGGAAACCCAAGTCGGGAGAAAACCACCGCTGCAGTTGCTCAGCCTTCAATATTTTATTATAGAGAAAACATCTTACAACATATGTCCTGGCGCAGACTTGACCAGCACGCAGGCACCCACCTGCGCTCGTTTACCAGCCTCTCCTGGAAGGGAGCTACGACCCCCTGACTCGTTTACCAGCCTCTCCTGGAAGGGAGCTACGACCCCCCGATCTCGTTTACCAGCCTCACCTGGAAGGGAGCTACGACCCCCGATCTCGTTTACCAGCCTCACCTGGAAGGGAGCTACAACCCCCTGACTGAAGGCTACAACCCTCAGCACCACCTTGGACCACGTTTCATCAATTTTCACACTGGATCCAACCATTTCAATAGAACACAACTTGCGGGCCACAATTCATCATATTTCCAGACCGAACCCTTTCCATACTTTTAAGTACAAACATACATCATCAACATATACATATCAACACAGATCAGATAGCAGAAACACAATAGAACAGATTAGATATTTCATACCCCATGCTTCAGCAAACCCTAGTTTGCATACGCGCTTTTACTTCACTGATGTCGCGTATATACGCGCTTCCATCCACACGAACCAGCGTATACCTCAGTGTATATTTTATTGCGCATACGCGCTGTTACTTTAGAGAAGCCGCGTGTATACGCGCTTCCTTCGCGGCAAAGTAGCGTATAGATCTTTAATGATTACAGAGCAGCATACTTCATCAGATCAGATGTTCAATTCAGATTTACCCTTTTCACTTCAGTCAGATGTTCGCCTAGATGCTCGCCTCATCACAGATCTAAGCCTTCCATAATCAGATCTAGCAAATACAAGAGCAATTCAGATCTAGATCCCCTTCTTCATCATTGGTGCATCATACATTCACATTTATCATTCAAGTGTAACCCTTTCCATTCAGATATACTTCAGAGAGAAGTATTCATTCAAGCTCAGACATCTTGCACCCACACATATGATTTGTACAATGAATTTCTTCTCCTTATATAGGTTTACCCTTTTCAATACCATGAGCCCCCTTTTTCAATACCATGGACCAAAACAATACCATAAGCCCAAAACTACCTGGACGGGGTCAATTAGGCGGATCATTACCCAATACAATGGGTTAATACCATGGTGGTTACCCTTAGTTTTGCACTTTTTGAGCGCTTTTTCCCATACGCGACTTGGCACGTTATTTTCCGCGTGCATACGCGACTTCCCCTGGGCCAATCCGCGTATACCAAGAGACATACTCTTTTTCATCATAGAATCTAGCACATGCTGAAATCCTTTCTTCATTGCCTTCTGTACTCACTGTAGATACATCAGATTTCCTTCATCAAGTAAGTTTCCATCATCTTTATCATTTACCAAGTCCATCAAGCCAAGAATAGATTCATCAAGTGTATTTCCATCAAGGACAACACATGCCAACAATATCATGTCTTCATCTTCATTTAGTGGGTTGCCATCAAGGACAACACTCTGCATCATATTTCCAACAATCTCCCCCTTTGGACTTGATGGCAACCACGATGGTGTTTGGTTACCATAGCAGATAGATATCATGTCACTCTCCCAAATATGTCACATCATTATCTTCTCTTTATTCAAACACCATGTCACTCTCCCCCTTTGACATCAAGGGCAAAGGGCGGATCAAAAACCAACACTCTTCTCCTTTTCTCCTCATGTGGAAGAAACATTCTGCAGATCTGATATGTGCTGAAGTGGCCAAGCTCCCCCTGAGTTCATGCTGAATCTTCAAACATATTTGTCAAATGAAGTACATGACTCTATGAACTTCCTATCACCAAAGACTCATACTTACATCAAACATCCAACCAAGTGGATTTACATATAAGACTCAAGTACACATTTCAACTCAGCTACCCAACCAAGTGGGTTTACAAAGAAATGACTCAGCTACCCAACCAAGTGGGTTTACAAATTTGACAAGTCCTTACATGACTGAATATTACAATTTTACATCATGGGTCTCATCCAGACCTTTTCATCAAAATACAAAGATGACCATTTAAGACCAACACCAGAAAGACCTTAAGAAAGAGAACATAAATCAGAACCATCCTAATGCCAACATTGCATTATACTCAGCAAAGTTAATGCTCCCCCTGAATCTGTGCAACCAAGCAATCTTTCCAAAAGACTAAGGCTCCCCCTTAGTTTGTGCATCCTGAAAACTTCCACCAACAGAACATCAAGGCATCTTCATCAAAACATTAGAAACAGAATTATGAGAACTAGAACACCACCAGAGATACCAAACAGCACTGAAGCAATGCTGAAGAGAGCTGAACCAACCAAAAATTGTCAGCAACCAACCATACGCGGTTTTATGTGAAGGAACTCGCGTACATACGCGACTGTGTTTCAGGAAACCCACGTATCCCAAGCCATCTCCGCGTATCCCAAGACATCTTCTAAATTTCAACCAGATCTGATTCTTTGTGAGGCAAGGACAGTGTTCAGCTTCTTTCTGAGACATTTGAATGCTTCCCTGGACTACAGATAGATAGAACAGTGTAGTGGTGTCTTCAAGCGTCATCCAATAGTTGTAGCAAAGGCACATTAGTAACCAAGCCTTCAGATTCTTTGCACCATCAATACAATCTTTCCAAGAAAGTTTATCATACCAGAACAACAACTTCTCATAAGTGTCAAGCAATCATTCATGAGGTCCACCACCACCATGATCTTCAAGATTTAACATGAAGTAACATATGTAGGCAAAAAGATCTCTCAACCATAGTAAAAAGCTCTGCATGAGCTATTCTTATCTCTGAATCATACGAATTCCAATTTTATCCAACAGATAAACTTCAGCAAGCAGTACAAACAACTTATTCAATGTCTCATCATCATAAACCATGTACCAAGCCATCATCATTTGAGCATGAGTATCACAATAACCAAGGAATAAGCAGTCATATTGCCAACAATGCAATCATTACTATTCAACCTGCTGCTCCCCCTAAACCAGTGCTCTTCCTTAACTTTGTGCAATCTGAAACACCTTCAACAGCAAGTCATCAGCAATAATCTCTTCATGATCTGTCCTCATCTCTGAATTATAAGACTTTCATCTTGACAACGAATGCTCTTCATCATAAAGCAATCAACCTTCATCCATAATCTTTAACAAAAATAACCAAGTATCATTTCATTAACATGAGTATAACCAGAATGATGCTATCAGTGCAATCATCAGCAGTCAGAATGATGCTCCCCCTGGGCCTTTGCTCCAGATCTTCAGCAATCAGATAAATTTTCCTATCATCAATTCATACGCGGCTGTGTCTGCTGAAACTCGCGTGTATACGCGACTTTTGTGAATATAACCCGCGTATAGAAAGTGAAATATAGAAAATTTCACACCTTCATCTCCTTCTGCAATTTTACCTTCTGTTCCTGTCTTTTCTTCACACCAGATGCACTGTCAGAAATACATATAACTAGAATAATCAAATCAAACATGAGAGACATCATACATTGCTCCCCCTGTGACGATACATTACTAATTCTCATAATGTATCTCACATCATTTCTGCAGTCAATCAGAGAAGTAAGCTTCAGAAGCAGATGACTGCAGTAGGGTCTGAATTCCCTACGTTTCTGATCGGTCCTCCTTCTTTTTCCAAATTTGTTTGAGCTTTCCAACAGTGTGCTGAAAATTGTCCACTTTCCCAGATCTGTTCATCCTGCATTCTTTTTCTACATGTCCATACTTATTACAAACATAACATCTCATGTGGCCAGAGAAATAAGCATAAGAATCATAATGAGTATTTCTATTCTTCCTCCTTTTACAATCAGCTGCTTTATGTCCATACTTGTTACAAAAACAATATCCCCTGAAGAAGCTAGAGTACCTTTCTGAGTAGAACTTGTTTGTTTGTGGCTGAAATGATCTGCTCCTGCAATTTACTGCATCATGACCATAATTATGACATTTAAAACATTCAACGTTCTTGAATGAATTCCTTTGAGAATTCATGATTGTTGGTTGATCTTTTGTTTCTTTCAACACATCAGGTTTTGCATTGAGATCTTCTTAATTTTTGGCACTTCCTTGTGAGCTAGATTCTCCTTTAACAGTTTCATGGAAACCAAGACCATGTTTGATAGCAGGAGACCTTTGATTACTCAGAATATTGTCCAGAATATTAGTACTATCATGAAACCTCAACAATTTTACCTTTTCTTCCAATTTACCTTTGAGAATGTTTAACTCAACCTCCAAGGCTTGACATTGCTTTGTCATGCTTTCTTCTTTTCTTCTTCCATCTTCAACTTGATCCTTTAGATTTAAGATCTCTTCTTTCAGCCAATTTTCGTTTTCTTCACATGTTTGTTCCAGCTCTTCATTCTTCTTATTTTATTTTTCCAGATCTTCTTTGAGAGAGATAATTTCTGCTTCAAGGCCTTCCTTTTCAAAGGATTGTAGAGGTTCCTCATTCTCCTTACTTGATGCTTCTAGCTCTGCTTGCATAAAGATGATAGCAGCTTCAAGTCCTTCATTCTTCTTGCTTGATTTTTCAAGATCTGCTTCTAGATCTTTAATTCGATTGGATGCATAAGTATGAAACCTTTGATACTTGTCCATCTGTTCATTCAGCATTTCTATTTGATCTTTCATTTGTGAGATCATCTCTTTATAGATAGTTTCTTGCTTATTGTAAGAACTTTGTAGTTCTTCTTCTTTAATCTTGAGAGCTTCTTCTAGATCCACAACTTTACTTTCACTATCTTTACTATTGTTTGCACAAAGAAGAGGATTACAAGTGGCCTTCTCCTTTTTCTTCTTTGCCATGAGTGCTTGTAGATCTTCGTCAGAATCTGTTTCATCTTCTTCAATTTTTGCTATACATGATTTCTGAGGTATCTCCTTTCCTCGAGTAACCTTCTTCTTTTGCTTCTTAGCCATGAGCACTTTTAGATCTTGGTCAGAACCTTCTTCATCTTCACTGGACACTTCATCATCATCTTCTTTTGCATAATAACTCTTTCTCTTCTCAAATTGTTTCCCTTTACCATGCTTTTCTCTATAAGGACATTTAGCAGCATAATGACCAACTTTTCCACACTCAAAAACATTTGAAGGGAAGCTTACCTTTTTGACAAGTCATAAGATCTAGTCGTGTTTTCTGCACTAAATTTGCTTCTTCTTCATCGGATATAATGGATTCTTGACAACTTCCTTTTCCTTTCCTTTTAGATGCCTTTAAAAGCAGCTTCTTTCTTTTGTTCCTTACTGAGAAGGACCTCCTCTTGTCTCATTTCGTGCAACAGAGTACCATGGGCCGAACAATAGTAAAGGGATTGCATCTTCGCTTTCTTTATGAATAATGTGTCAAACTTTAGAGTCAAATTTTGAAGTCAAAGATCTCAAGACCTTTTCCACCAGAGTAGTATCAGCCATGGTTTCACCCAAATTTCTCATCCGATTTACAATATCATCTAGACGAAGAAAGAAACTTGCAACACTTTCATCACTATGCATCTTCAAATTTTCATATTCAATTCTAAGAGTTTGGAGTTTTGCACTTTTTACCTTTGTGTCTCCTTCATAGCTTAGAATGATTTTGTCCCATATGTCTTTTGCCGAATGTAGTTGCATCACTTTGGCAAATTCTGATTCAAACATGCTTCCCAATAAGACAATCACTGCTTTGGCATTGATTTCATACTTCTTTCTTTCAGCTGCATCAGTAGGAATACTTGCCGGGTATTGATAACCTTCTTCCACGATTGCCCATACATTTGCACCAAGACTTTGCAGATATGCTTTTGTACGTACCTTCCAGAATATCAGATTGCTTCCATTGAATAGAGGTGGCTTTATAGACATTACTCCTTCTTGACTTCCCATTGCGACGGATCTCCTTTAAGCGATCAAGCTTCTGCACAAGGACCTTGCTCCGATACCAATTGTTGGGAAAAATACTGAGAGGGGGGGGTGAATCAGTATTTACTACATAATCAAATCTTTTTACTTTTTCATTCCTTAAAACCCATACGCTTCTTTTATTCAGTAAACTAGCGTACATACGCGGATCCTCTTTATGAAACTAGCGTATACACAGAGATCTAGATCTGTCATTAAATCTTCACTTATATTATTCCATCATTCATTCTTCAGATGTTCAATAAACAAATAAACAAAGAACATGTGTGCAAAAGAAGATCAGAAGAACAGAATAAACCATCACACAAAGCATCACACATGAACACCAGGATTTTTAGGTGGAAACCCAAATCGGGAGAAACCCACCGCTGCAGTTGCTCAGCCTTCAATATTTTATTATAGAGAAAACATCTTACAACATATGTGCTGGCGCAGACTTGACCAGCACGCAGGCACCCACCTGCGCTCGTTTACCAGCCTCTCCTGGAAGGGAGCTCCAACCCCCCGACTCGTTTACCAGCCTCTCCTGGAAGGGAGCTACGACCCCCCGATCTCGTTTACCAGCCTCACCTGGAAGGGAGCTACAACCCCCTGACTGAAGGCTACAACCCTCAGCACCACCTTGGACCACGGTTCATCAATTTTCACACTGGATCCAACCACTTTAATAGAACACAACTTGCAGGCCACAATTCATCATATTTCCAGACCGAACCCTTTCCATACTTTTAAGCACAACCATACACCATCAACAGATTCATATCAACACAGATCAGATAGCAGAAACACAGCAGAACAGATCAGATATTTCATACTCCTTGCTTCAGCAAACCCTAGTTTGCATACGCGCTTTCCCTTTACTGATGTCGCGTATATACGCGCTTCCGTCCACACAAACCAGCGTATACCTCAGTGTATATTTTATTGCGCATACGCGTTTTTACTTCAGAGAAGCTGCGTATATACGCGCTTCCTCCGCGGCGAAGTAGCGTATAGATCTTCAATCCTTACAGAGCAGCATATCATCGACGTATATCTCGCCTCTATCTTACTCCTTTTGCTTGCATGCATGTCGTCGCCCAGATGCTTGCCTCATCATTGCATCTAAGCCTTCCATAATCAGATCTAGCAAATACAAGAGCAATTCAGATCTAGATCCCCTTCTTCATCATTGGTGCATCATACATTCAAATTTATCATTCAAGTGTAACCCTTTCCATTCAGATATACTTTAGAGAGAAGTATTCATTCAAGCTCAGACATCTTGCACCCACACTCATGATTTGCACAATGAAATTCTTCTCCTTATATGTTTATCCTTTTTCAATACCATGAGCCCCTTTTTCAATACCATGGGCCAAAACAATACCATGAGCCCAAAACTACCTGGACGGGGTCAATTAGGCGGATCATTACCCACTACAATGGGTCAATACCATGGTGGTTACCCCTGGTTTTGCACTTTTTGAGCGCTTTAGCCCATACGCGACTTGGAACGTTCCTTTCCGCGTGCATACGCGACTTTCCCTAGGACAATCCGCATATACCAAGAAACATACTCTTTTTCATCACAGAATTAGCACATGCTGAATTGCCTTCTGTTCATACTGTAGATACATCAGATTTCTTCATCAAGGACATATTCTATCAAGCAAGTTGTCATCATCTTCATCAAGAGGGTTGCCTTTCAAGGACAACACTTAGCATCATATTGTCAACAAACATCATATCACATCAGATTTACTTCATTTACTAAGTCCATCAAGTCAAGCATAACTTCATCAGGTGGATTGCCATCAAGGACAACACATGTCAACAGTCAAATGTCTTCATCTTCATTCAGTGGGTTGCCATCAAGGACAACACTCTGCATCATATTTCCAACAATTTGATGATTTAGGATCAGCAGGAATCTTTTTAGGCTCAGAATTTGTTGTTTTTACTGAATTAGAAGCTTTAGAATTATTATCTTTTGGTGCATATTTGGAAGATTGAGCTACTTCATTAGTAATATCAACAATCTTGGGACTTGTTGGTTTTTTAGGACTGGAAGGATTGAAATTTTTCTTGTTTTCCCTCAGGAGAATTTGCAAAATTTTTGTTTTCGGGGCTTCTACATTCTTTTTAGTTTGATTTTGGGAATTTGTTTTTGTAGAAGATTCATTATTTTTCTTATTTCTAAGGTTATACTGACTGTGAATTTCATTAATAGAAAAGTCATAACCTTGTTTGTAGTCAAAGGATTCACTGGAGTTTAATTTGAGTTGTTGAAGCTCAAATAGTTCCAGATCTTCCTCAGTGAGGAAAATGGTGTTGTTTTCATCTATTACCATTAGATGATTGATGTCATCCTCATCTTCATCATTATTTTGAGAACTTTCAACATAGTTCTCTTGAAATGGGAGCCTAATGTTTTGGTCTAGAGCAACTTATTTAGCTTTTCCAGGGTTATTATTTTTTTTCTGAAATTGGGATTTATGATCTGAAGTTGATTATCCCATTGAGGTTTTCTATCTAAATTATCTAATATTTCTACCACCCTTTCTAAAGTTTTAGCAACAAAATCTAATTTAACATCTGAGTTTGAACTTTCTTCTTTAATTGTAACTCTTCTTTCATTCCTAAGTCTGGATTTCTTAGCTAAAATGTTAATTTCCACACTAACAACATTTAATTGCATATGTTCTAATGTTTGGGCATCTCTTTATCTTAATTGATATTCCATATCTGTATTAAATCCATCAGGGAATTTGAGCAAAATAGAGTAAGGTGTAGGTTTAAGATTTGCAGGAATAGAATTATAAACACTGTTATACCTGGTGTAGTAATCTTGGATAGACACATTAGGAGATCTTTTTAAAGCATCAAACTCAGGAAAAATTTGAAGAGGGTTATTTTTCTTTTCCCATTTATTTAAAAATGTTCTATGAAATGCAACTAAATCAGCTATACTACCGGCAACTAATTTTTTGAACCATTTTTTAACTTCTCCTGTCAAACTTTGGGCAAATAACCTCATCTGGACATCTGACTCATCCATTTCATAAATTTCACAGTAATCTGTCATTTAGTGACATGTTGTTGAACAGTATATTGTGAAAGGCCATCAAACAATGGTACATTTTTTTGGTAATCTTGAGGCATATCATGGAGGTTTTGGGGTAAGACAAGGGGAGCATACCTGGCAGCCATGGCTTGAAGCTTTGCTGAGATGGGAGGTATAACAAAAATGATAGGGGCAGTGCTAGATATGGTAGCTGATGAACTAACAAATGTAGTTGAAGAGCTGGGAAATGAAGATGGTATGTAAATGGACTTACTTGGAAATAAATATGTGGTTCTTATAAAATTTGATTACAAAGTAGTGGATGTAGTGGATTGAGTGGATGAAGGAAATAATATCCTAGGTTGCAAAGGAAACTTAGGAATGAAATGGTCTATATATGAACTTGCAGAATTATCTATAAATGAAGTGACAACATATAAAGATGAATCTGCTGTTGGTATTATTGTTGTGTGCAATTGAGAAACTGGAGGTTTTATGTCAGATAATAAATGAGCTAATTCAATAGCTTCATCAATATCTTTAATTAATGAAATATTAATATTTTAAACTGTATTTTGATATTCAGATTTATCTGACTTTGTTCCTACTGAAATATTTTTCTGTTTTGCATTCAAAACTGAAAGGAAAACATGATCTATCACAATATTTTTCAAATCAGTTTCAGATTTAGTTTTAAACAATGAATATTCAAACTTCAGATCAAAATCAATATCAATCAAACTCACTAACTCTTTGGGCAAAGAATTGGATTTTCTTAATGGTACTTCAGTCTCTAAATTGACAGTTTCTTTTTTCTTTTTTCCAATCTATTCTAGGTTATCTAATATAACTACAGGCTTAGGATCTAGATTAGACCTGGTATAGTAGGTTTTCCTAGAATCCAGAATGACTGTTTTGAATACCCACAACCTATAAAACTAATCTTAAAGTAAAATGATAAATGAAAGATATTCTTTTAAGACTGGCGATTGGTTATGTTTCCCAGTATGGTCGCCAGTATGTTATCACTCTAGTAATTTCTTAAGTTATAGGATTTCAGTTTTTTTAGTCTAAGAATACTAGAGGTAACCAAAAACCTACTTCAAATTATAGGATATAGCCTTCCTAGAATTCAGAGAGGGCTCTCTCTTTAAGATTTATCTTTGTTTTGATTTATGTTTCTAGGCTAGTTATGATAGAACAACTGGTTTTGTTTTAAAGGTTTTGGTGGGTAAAAATCACTTAGGATTAAACTAGAGAGAGATCTACTTGTCCATTGGGCTATAGAGTCTAAGTCTAGATAGCAGTACTAGAAGGCAAGGCCAAAAGGGTACAAATGTATTCAGGGCAAGGTAGATAACCCTCAGAGATTTGGGGAAAGGTTTTTGATGAAATGGTATGATCGAGATAAAGTGAAATGAAGGATCCTTTGATCCAGAAAATGGAAGGAGGAGGCAGGGGTCAAATGGGAGTAGGAGCAATGAAGAATTCCTAACACTGGAAATCAACAGAAAACATTTAAATGGTAACTTAGTTAAAAACAGGGAGAAAAAGGCTAGTCCTGTAGTAATATTCCTAGTTACACATTAAGATAGATCAAAAACATAATGAATTTCATGAAACTTGTAGTGCTCAACTTAGTGTTCCTAAATTGAGGTCATAAATTGTCAACTAGGGCTAGTAAACTGCTGAAGTGAGGTGCACTATATGTGCCTAGGTATCTGTTTCTCACTACGTTGTATTTAGTGTTTTTTCTGATGTTTTTGGTTTTATGGTTTTATGTCAAAAAAAGAAAAGAACTAAATGTTGGTAAAGAGAAGTGGATAGTTACACTAAAACAGAGCAAAACCTATTCTAAACTGTGTAAGGCACTAAAGAACAGAAAATGCAAAGCTTGATAATGACTGATGGCAAAGAAATAAATCACAACATGAACTCAATAACTCACAACATAAAATCATCCAATTCATTCATTAGAAATATGTTGGAATAGCTTGAGGAAAGGACAAGTTTAGTGCAAATGAGGTTCTCCTAAGTAAACAATCATCTTACAATATTACAAAGAATCTCATCCATGGCTAGAAGTTTATTGAAACACAATTGAAAGAGACTATTTGTAGCACAATAAGATTTCTACTCTAAATTAACTTGTGATGCTAAGATTAATCCATTCTGCAGCTCAGCTTGTCAGTACTAAACCTCATTCGAAAGTTAGAGATTTTCTAGAATAATTTTGGGAAAAAGGCTTATTTTTAAAATTGCAAAAGATTGCAGAACAATCAAGGCCTTAAATTGATATCACTAATTCATTCTTGTCCATATGATGATGCATTAATATAAAGTCAGAACAAGATTAGTTTGTAAACAATGAAGGCCGTGAAGTCTAATTTTGACAGTCAACACAACTTAAAGAACAATGAATGACACTGAACTAGAATGCAATTGATCAGACTTGAAACACAGTGACCACAACTAAACTAAAATGCCATTAACCTAACTTGAAATACAGTGAACTGGAACTGAACTAGAATGCCACTAGTCTAACTTGAAATGCAGTGAATTAAAACTGAACTAGAGTGCCATTATCAAACTTGAAATATAGTGACAGAATTAAACTAGAATGACATCTACCTCCGGAGTGCTACAACTAGAGTAAAGATGCAACTAATTACTGGAATGTTTCAGCTCTGTCTCATTCGGAATTAGTGGTATTTTGGAATAGTTTGTAGAACAGTACTGGCTGCAAAATGTTATGTAAATGAGCATGAAAGCATAAAATTTAAAAAAACATAACAAAGCTCTAAAACACCACAGCTATGTCTCATCCGAAGTTAGTGATATTTTGGAAGAGTTTATAAGATCATGACTAGCTGTAACAACTGATGTAATCGAGCACAAAATCATAAAGTTAAGAGAAATGCAACTAACTCCTAAATACTACAGTTATCTCTCATTCACTATTTAGTGATATTTTGGAATAACTTGTGAGAATAAGACTGACTGTAGCATCTAAAGCAATTAAGTAAAGGAACACAAAGTTTGGAAAATTAATTAAACTAGGAATGAAACAAGGCTAGGTTACTTATCTAAATCTTATGAACAAAGCTTCTCAGGTAGTAGGGTCCCTCTACCACCGGATTAGCACGCAAATCTACTCAAGATTGACTCAGCTCGTGAAATAAAGTGATGCTTCTTTCATTAAAGGAGAAATATTTCAAAACAGAGTATCACGGTTCACTGAGATCTAGCAACAAAACAAAATCTAACTAACTGTTTCTCGGTCTCTCGAGTCATACTTATAATGAAATTACATAACTACTCATGAGAAAAACAGGGATAAGTGTCTTTCCCACTTATAATCAAATTAAAACTCTTATTAACAGTCTTGTGCTTTACTGCGGACATCTGTAGAGTTCGTGTTTTGATAGGAAACTGCTTCTCTTTTTCGTGCATAACCGCTTGGAGACTTTAACTCAGACTTCGTGGGGAGCAAGAGATGATGGGGAAGTGTTGTGGATTTCACCCATATGCCTTTTTATTTGCAGTGACACTTGGAACCTACGTAAACATGAGTATAGCTGTAGAACAGACGACTGGCTACAGAATGCCTGTATTCTGTAGCTGAGTCTTAGTCAAAAATTACTACAACAACAAAAGCATGAAAACATAGCAAGTTAGTCATTATATAAATTCTTAAAGCAATTTTAATTAATCCTATTGATCATTTAAGCCTGTAATTGATGAGGGACAAAGAAAATGAAGTGGAATGTGGTGAAAGAGAAGAACATCTTTGGGGCTCATCATACCCCCACTGCAAGGTTTTTGCATGTGCTCATGCAACTACTCCATGTACTCTGAGACCTCTGCTAGGACATCCAACCCTCTTCTTCTACTTTTCCTGACAGTCAATGGTCTCCTAGGCTTCCTTATGACTAACTTGAATCTTAAATTTGTAAGTGCCCTGATTAACTTTTTGTTTTTCTTCTTCAATTTTTCATTGGCCTTGTACAATTTCTCCATTTGTAAAGACAGAGTTGAATTTATATCACTTTTTAGTTTCACCTTCTCCCTCAAAATGTCATTCTCATTCTTGATATGCCTATTGAGTACTTCTAACTCATACCTATCTCTTCTTAGCACATCAATTTCAGATTTTGGTGGGCTAGGAGTTCTGTCTCTACTTTCTGAAGCTCTCCTCTCTAATGACTCAATATAATTGTAAATTTGTTGTTGTGCTGGGTCAATTTCTGGAGTTTCTTCATCCTCAATTTTTATGATCCCTGTTTGTCTAACCTCTGTTTTCTTTAGTATACCTCTAAGTCTGTGGCTCTGTCTTGGTTGAGATGGCCCTTCTCCTCTGTCTTTGGCATATTTTCTTATTATTCTCTCCTTCTTAAGCTGCTTCTTTATTTGAGCCAATTTCTCAAAAATCATCTCTTCACTGTCCTCTTGAATTGATTTACCAGTTTCAACTTCAATAGCTTTGGAAATTTCCCTTCTCCTGCTTCTTCTTGTAGGTTTGCTTTCAGGTGGAGATTCTTTGGGTTCCTCAAAATGGTTCCTCACTAGAAACTCTTCCCAATTATCTCCCATTTTCCTCAAATGATGTTCAATTAAGATTTTGACTAAACCATGGTGATACAAAGTTGTTTCTATAAATTGAACCCTTTTTTGAACATTTGAGGCCATTCTTTTCAAACTATGAAGTAGGAAAAAGGGAAAATTAATTTCCTCATCTAAGAAATGCATCATTAACCGAATATGATAGACATAGAGGGTACCGAATCTACCTTCACAAGTTATAAATTTTTGTAAAATGAGAAACATGTTCCTCCACTTATTCTTCAGTGCTGAGCTAGGAATACCCTTTTTAAAAATGGAAACATCCATACCTGGAGTTTTAAGCATTTGCCTCCATGTTTCGTTATGAAATTCCCTATTTTTGAACCACCTTTCTCCTTGCCTGGGTAATTCCGTTGCCTCTGCAATGAAAGCCTATGTAACAGTGAATTTAATGTCTCCTATTTCGACCTCGGCTCCATTGAAGGACCGTGCAAATGTTTTAGTCACCTCTTTGTGAAAACCACTGAATTTTTCCAAGAATTGCAACCACCCTGCTTGCTGTAACATTTCTCTGATTTGTGGATAACCCTCTAAGTACTTGGTTCCAACCGGTTCAGTCCTCACTATGAGACCCATAGCTTTTCTTCCAACCTTTAGTTTGCTGCTCTTCTGCTCACGGTGAGAATGGCTATTAAAGAGTTTTTTTTTCCCCACATATGATTCCTCTGTTTTTACAGACCGAAATGGCTAAGAATTGGCTACAGAAAGAAATGATATGGAGTGGTTATGAAACAAGTATAATGCGGTGAGGTGATTCATATGAGTTGAAAGCTAACACGGAAGAAAATACTGTGGAGATATTTCGTGAGAAATTCAAAAATCATCATTAAATACTTTGGCCTAATGACGTGACTAATCAAATCACTTCAGTACTTTAACCGTTAAGTTTTAAATGATGATCAGATATGGAAATATGGAAGGGTTTTTGTCCAAAGTTTTTATGATGGATTTAATAGGCATGATCAACACGACTAACCAAAATTACTTTTCGAATCATACATGACTTAACTATACTAAAATTTTCATGATCTGTCACTATAATAATTTCATAACTTTTACCTTGCCTTTCCTTTGATTCTTTTGTGGTTTTGATATGCCTTGTCCTCCTTTGAAAATCTTTGATCCTCAGTCCTCGTAACTTCTTTGATTTTTCTTGTTGTCTTGGATACGAAGGATCAATTTGTTGCTCAATCAAGTGATTACTGGATAGTGCCTTCAGGATCTCTGGCTGTAGAATGTCTGTCTGGCTGTAGAATGTATGCCTAGCTGCAGAATGTCTGACTGATTGCAGAATGTACCTTTAGAAGCCTTGAAATGGAATGGTTTAAAGCATGAATGGAATGTTGGAATGTTGTATGAAATGAGTTAAAAATGGATAATGAAATATTGTGCAATGGAGTATGGGTGAAGTGAATAATGGAATGAAACAGATCACAATTATGAAGTGGAGTGAAAAAGTGACCTGCAGCTTCTGATCTGTATTATTCAATTGCAGAAAGAAATCAATCTTAAAACTCTAAGATGGAAATGAGGTGGACCATGGAATGAAGTGAATGAAGTATGGATGAATGAAATGAAATGGAGTATGGATGAATGGAGTGAAATGGATCATAAGTGGGATGTGAATCACTTATGATTTTATGATAGCTGCTTGCAGAGAAAGAAAAAAAAACAAACTTGAAAAGCTAAAGTGTCAGAAAGATCATGATTTTCACTCTATCTTTTCTGTATAAACATGCTAATCAGAGATTAGTTTTCATGTTTATACCTTTTTTTTTTTAAATATATGACTTCAAAAAATTCAATCAATTTGATGATGAAGAAAAATTCTTCTTCATTAACTTCATGTCACTGTTTTCCTGGAATCTCTTGACAAATTCTTCTCTTGAAAGTGGCTTGTGATACAACTTCAATCTATGACCATTTCCAAGAAAAGTGACCTTCTCTTCATCTATTGTCCTGATTTTTATTGCTCCATTATAAAAAATTCTTATAATTTCGTATGGTCCAAGCCAATGTGTTTGGAATTTACCTTGAAAATCCTTGAACTTTGAATCAAACAAGAGAGCCCAGTCACCTTCTTTGAACTTCTTTTCCTTGATGTACTTGTCATGCCATCTAGTCCTTTGCTGTTGGACTATACTTGTTTTCTGAACTTCATCTTGTCCGATCTCATCCAATTCATTAATCTGCTCCAATCTGTGCTTTTATGCCTCTTTTAGATCAAGTCCTAGCTGAACTGCCATTTTGAAAGTTTGAATCTGGAACTCTATGGGAAAAAAAATTGCTTTCCATAAACAAGTTCATAAGGAGTATGGCCTGTTGTGCTTCTCCATGTAGTTCTATAGGCCCACAAGGCTTTAGGAAGCCTATCTGCCCAATCTCTTCTATGCAAATGAATAGTCTTCGTTAGGATCCCTTCAATTACCTTATTAGTAGATTCCACTTGACCATTTGCTTGTGGATGATAGGGAGTAGATTTTCTGTGCCTGATTTTGTACCTCTCCATCATTTGTTCCACTAGCCTTGATGTGAATTGAGATCCTTGATTTGTAACAGTTTCCCTTGGGACACCAAAACGAGTAAAAATATCCTCAAAAAGAAAATTAACTACAGATGCTTCAGTAGCAGAAAGTAATGGCTTGGCCTCTACCCATTTGGTAACATAATCAGTGCAAACTAATATATATTTATTTTGTCTTGATGGAGGACTAATAAGTCCTACAAAATCCAAAGCCCATTTTTCAAAAGGTTCAATATGTACCTGAGGCTGCAATGGCATCTCACCTGAAGGAGAAGGTTTCCCTACCCTTTGGCAACTGTCACACCTTTTGACATACTCTTTAGCATCTTTAAAAGGGATGGCCAATAATATCCTAAATGAAGGATCTTATAAGCTGTTCTTTTATCAGCAAAGTGTCCGCCACAAGGTTCATCATGACATGCCTTGAGGATCTCAGGCATCTCATCTTCCCGAACACATCTCCTAATGATAAAATCTGGACCTGTTTTGTATAACTCATTAGAAACCCATGAATATTTTTCACTGTCATAAATGATCTTTCTTTTGTCTCTTGCATTCATTATTGAAGGAAATTTCCCTGAAACTAAATAATTAGCAATGTCAGCAAACCAAGGAGTTTGAGTATAAATTGCAAAAAGATATTCATCAGGGAATTGATCTTCAACTGGGGTATTGTCTTTGATGTTTTGGAGTCTAGATAGGAAATCAGCTACCGTGTTTTGTTTTCCAGGCCTATCTAGAATGGTAATGTTGAATTCTTGTAAAAGCAATAACCATCTTATGACTCTGCCATTAGTAATTGATTTGTTCATTAAGTATCTAATTGCAGAATGATCTATGTGAACAAAAGTTTCATAGCCTGTTATATAGTGTCTGAATTTGTTTATGGCATGAACAACAGCTAAAAACTCTTTTTCAGTTACAGTATAGTTTAACTCCGAAGGAGTCAAATTTTTACTGGTATAGTAGATGGCATAAGGAATCAGGTCTTTTTGTCCCAATACTGCTCCTAGAGCTGTATCTGAGGCATCTGTTGAAATATGAAAAGGTAGCTTCCAGTTAGGTCCCCTTAAAATAGGTGCTTTAGAGATTTTTGTTTTCAGGGTCTCAAAGGCTAACTGGCAATCGAGATTCCACTTGAATTCACAGTCTTTGGTAAGTAATTTGAAAAGTGGAGATGCTATCTTGGTGAAGTTTTCTATAAACCTTCGATAATATCCTGTAAATCCTAGAAAACTCCTAACATCTTTTTGACAACTTGGAATAGATAAGTTAGAGATGACTTCAACTTTTGACTCATCAACTCTAATCCCATCCCCTAAAATGTGATGTCCCAAAACAATTCCTTCAGTAAACATCATAAAACACTTTTCATGACTTAGTGAAAGATTTGCTTCTTTACATATTTTTAAGACTTTTTCCAAGTTTTCTAAGGCTTCTTCAAATGTGTTTCCATAAACTGTGAAATCATCCATATATACCTCTACACAATCATGTATTAGATATGAAAATATTCCTAGTACTGCCCTTTGAAATGTTGCAGGTGCATTGCATAGTCCAAATGGCAATACTCGGTAAGCATAGGTACCCCAAGGACAGGTAAATGTGGTTTTGTCTTGATCTTCTAGTGCTACTTGGATTTGATTATAACCACTAAACCCATCTAAAAATGAGAAGTACTTTTTGCCAGCTAATGTATCTAACACCTGATCTATGAAAGGTAAGGGAAAATGATCTTTAAGAGTAGATTTGTTTAATTCCCGGTAGTCAATACATACCCTCCATTTACCATTTTTCTTTGGCACAATTACCAAAGGAGAAACCCACTGACTATCTGAAATGGGATAGATAAAGTTGACATTTAATAATTTTTGCAATTCTTCTTTAACAATTTCCCTAAGATTTGGATTCATCCTTCTCTGAGGTTGTCTGATTGGTTTACAATTTTCCTCTATGTATATGTGATGAGTGCAAGTCTTGGGGCTTATCCCTTTCATATCAGTGTACTCCCATGCATATGCAGAAGAATGTCTCTGTAATATCTTGACTAGCTCTTCTTGTTGAGATTTCTCTAAGTTCTTGTTTATGTTTAAAGTTTTTCCTGGAAATATCTCAATTGTAGAGCTGCCAAATTTATCCATGGAATAGAGAGACATCTACCTTGATGACAAAAAATCAATGTTGGATTCTTCTTGAAATTGTTCGTGCTTATATTCCGAAGAGAATTCAAAGTTTTCCAAGGTATTTAGAATCTAGCTATCTTCACTAATTTCTGAAATTGTGAAGAGAGGTTGTAAGTCTTCTTCATCCTCTATCCATTGAGTATCATCTAATTCTGTAATTGTTCTTGCTGGAGGGTACAAGGTAAATTTATTAGTTGAACTACCATCAGAGATGTACATATCACCAGATCTACAGTTAATGAAAGCATCAACTGTAGCTAACCAAGGTCTTCCTAATATAATAGGATGTCCTCCTAGATTATTCTTAGGAGTTAGGATCATAAAATCCAGAGGATACTCCCAAGAGTCTAGGGACATTGGAATGTCTTCTATTACCCCATCAGGTTTGATCACAGATCTGTCTGCTAATTGTAATAATGTAGGTGTAAAAAGAAGATTAGGAAGTTTCATTTTATCCATGATTTGTCTACTCATAATATTGATTGCTACTCCTAAATCAATGAGTGTGTTTTGGATTTCAATTCCATTGATGTGAATTTTGACAACTGGATTTCCTGGGTCTAGATACTTTGGAATAGAAATCTTACTCATCATGATATCTGCTATTTTTCCCGCCAGTTGAATTTTCTTTGTCTCTCTTATTCTTTTTCTTGTTTTCTTCATGCTCAACTCCTTTATTTTTTTTGCTAAGATTGGAATTTCCTTGATGGCTTGCAATAATGGGATCTTAATACAAACATTTCTCAGCTCATCTAGGAAATCATAATTAGGCACCGTAATTTGTTTTTCTACACCCCTATCAATTTTTAATCTTTTTGGGAAGGGAGGTGTAGAAGTGGATGTTGATGGATACTCTAATATAGGAGTTGAGATTATTGGTTCTTTTTGTTTTGATTTTTCAATGTTTGTGTCTTGGAAAGTTGTGTTCTCTCCAAGACTTTTATTTACCTGTAGAGAATCTTCCTCAGAATTGTCTTGCTCTTGTATGATTACAAAAGGTTTCCTCTTTTCAAGTATTCTTCTAGACCTAAGTTGAACATCACTAAGGTCTAAAGGAGTGATCAAATAAGTTGGAAACTGTTGGCCTTCTATCATGTATGTATTTTGAGGATTTTTATTGTTGGGGTTTGGTATGGGTTGGGCAGGCAACTGATTTTTTTTCTGAGGAAATGGTAATGGAAGTGGTTGATTTTGATGTTGTGGATTTTGAGGATTTTGTTGAGAATTTTGTTGAAAATTTTGTTGAGGAGGGAAATGTGGATATGGTGGATATTGATAATAATGAGAGTATCTTCCATAGGGATTTTGTGCTCCTTGCGCCCAAGTTTGTGATTGATTTTGAAATTGGGGCCAAGGTTGCTGCCAAGGATTCCAATTTGGTGGGGGTTGATTATACATCTGATCATGAAATCCTTGTGTTTGAGGTCCTTGCCAAGGCCTCCTGGAGACAAAATTGAGAGATTCTGTGGAACTTGTAGGAGTATATTCTTGAAAGACAACTTTAAGACCAAGAAGTGAAGGACAACTCTTGGTCTCGTGTTTTTCTAAACAAATTACACAAGTCTCTACAACTTTGGCATCCAAAGGACACTCTCTCAATGCATGTTTCTTTCTACATTTGGGACAAAAGATTGCTAAGGCGTCAGATTCAGCTTTTTGCTTGTTTTGTAACTTAAGGGTGTCTATTTGTTCGCTAAGACTCCCAAAGATATCAGATTTTAATTCATCAAGCATATACTCTATTTCTACCCTACTTACTGTCCAAGAAGCAGACTTACTTTCCCTTGCAAGAGCAGGGTCTCTTGGTCATTTTACAGTTTTATATTTCCCTCTTGAAAGGTTGATACATAATTCAACTATTTCAGGTAATGTGAGTTGAGATATATCCCTTTTTCCCATCATGTTAAGGATATCTAACCATTCATCCCTAATTGTCTTCAACAAGAGAGCTTTCAAAGTGTTTTGGTCTAGGTTTTCCATTTTTTCTCTTTTGATGTTGTAGTTAAATCTCCCCAACAAATATTCCAGATTTTCATCTTCTTTTTGTAGCATTTTAAACACTTCCTCCTTATGGTTTACTAGCATACAGTAATCCAAATACCTCTCTAGAAATGCTTGTTTCATGTCTTCCCATATCCTAATAGAACTGTTGATCAAACTCATAAACCACTTCAATGCCGCTCCTTTCAATTTTGAAGGAAATAATTTAAGTTTTTGAGCATCTTGTAAGTAGTCATAGGTTCTACATAGGACTTCAAATCCAAATAGGGATGTTTCAGGATCTTCAGTTTTAAGTCCATAAAAGTCTGGAAGGACAGAGGGTGAAATTTTTTTCATAGTTGTATTGGTTTCTTCATCTACTATAGGAAACCCAAAAGAGCTTCCCATTTCTCTTCTACCTCTTCCTCTGCCTCCTTCTCCTTCTGCACCTCTACCTCCTTCTCCTCTACCTCTACCTCTACCCCCTCCAAATAATGTGTGTTCTCCATTAAAAACTCCTCCTCCCCCTTCTTCTGCCATAGTTGATTCTTCTGTAGAAGTTGAAAAGTTTATGTCCCTAGCAGGGGTTCCTGAATCTTCTTCTAAGACAGGCTCAGTGGGTAAAGTAGAAGGTATTTCTAATGGAATATATGATCTTAAGTTCTCTGGAATTCTAGGATCAGTAAAGGATGGAATGTGGGTTTGAGTTGGCGGTATGCTGGCTCTAGGTCTTGTTGAAACAAGTGGTGTTCTAGGAATCAAGCTTATGCTTCTTATGAATCTACCCCTTGAGTCTCTTTCTCTACGCATATCATTGTTTTTGGGTGGTAAGAAACAAGGCTACCTAGTTACACTTCCCCGGCAACGACGCCAAAATGTAGTGCTCAACTTAGTGTTCCTAAATTGAGGTCATAAATTGTCAACCAGGGCTAGTAAACTGCTGAAGTGTGGTGCACTATATGTGCCTAGGTATCTGTTTCTCACTACATTGTATTTAGTGTTTTTCTGATGTTTTTGGTTTTATGGTTTTATGTTAAAAATGAAAAGAACTAAGTGTTGGTAAAGAGAAGTGGATAGTTACACTAAAACAGAGCAAAACCTATTCTAAACTGTGTAAGGCACTAAAGAGAAGAAAATGCAAAGCTTGATAATGACTCATGGCAAAGAAATAAATCACAACATGAACTCAATAACTCACAACATAAACTCATCCAATTCATTCATTAGAAATATGTTGGAATAGCTTGAGGAAAGGACAAGTTTAGTGCAAATGAGGTTCTCCTAAGTAAACAATCATCTTACAATATTACAAAGAATCTAATCCATGGCTAGAAGTTTATTGGAACACAATTGAAAGAGACTATTTGTAGCACAATATTATTTCTACTCTAAATTAACTTGTAATACTAAGATTAATCCATTCTGCAGCTCAGCTTGTCACTACTAAACCTCATTCGAAAGTTAGAGATTTTCTAGAATAGTTTTGGAAAAAGGCTTATTTGTGAAATTGCAAAAGACTGCAGAACAATCAAGGCCTTAAACTAATATCACTAATTCCTGTCCATATGATGATGTATTAATAGAAAGTCAGAACAAGATTAGTTTGTAAATAATGAAGGCCGTGAAATCTAATGTTGACAGTTAATACTACTTAAAGAACAATGGATAACACTGAACTAGAATGCAATTGATCAAACTTGAAACATAGTGACCACAACTAAACTAAAATTCCATTAACCTAACTTGAAATACAGTGAACTAGAACTGAACTAGAATGCCACTAATCTAACTTGAAATGCAGTGAATTAAAACTAAACTAGAGTGCCATTATCAAACTTGAAATATAGTGACAGAATTAAACTAGAATGACATCTACCTCCGGAGTGCTACAACTAGACTAAAGATGCAACTAATCACTGAAATGTTTCAGCTCTGTCTCATTCGGAATTAGTGGTATTTTGGAATAGTTTGTAGAACAGGACTGGCTACAACATGTTATGTAAATGAGCATGAAAGCATAAAATTCAACAAAACACAACAAAGCTCTAAAACACCACAGCTATGTCTCATCCGAAATTAGTGATATTTTGGAAGAGTTTATAAGATCATGACTAGCTGTAACAAATGATGTAATTGAGCACAAGAACGTAAAACTAACTCCTAAAATACTACAGTTACACCTCATTCGACATTAGTGATATTTTGGAATAATATGTAAGAACGAGACTAAACAGTAGCATCCAATGCAAGTGAAATAAAAACGCAAAATTCAGAAAGTCAATTGAACTAGGAATGAAACGAGGCTAAGTTACTTATCTAAATCATATAAACAAAGCTTCTCAGGTAGCAGGGGCCCTCTACCACCAGAGTAGCACGCAAATCTACTCAAGATTGACTCAGCTCGTGCAATAAAATGATGCTTCTTTCATTAAAGGAGAATTTCTTCAAAACAGAGTATTTACGGTCTTTTGAGATCTAGCAACAAAACAAAATCTAACCAACAGTTTCTCGGTCTCCCGAGTCATACTTATAATGAAATTACATAACTACTCTTGAGAAAAACAGGGATAAGTGTCTTTCCCACTTCTAATCAAATTAAAACTCTTATTAACAGTCTTGTGCTTTACTGCGGACATCTGAAGAGTCCGTGTTTTGATAGGAAACTGTTTCTCTTTTTCGTGCATAACTTCTTGGAGACTTTAACTCAGACTTCGTGGGGAGCAAGAGATGATGGGGAAGTGTTGTGGGTTTCACCCATATGCCTTTTTATTTGCAGTGACACCTAGAACCTACGTAAACATGAGGATAGTTGCAGAACAGATGACTGGCTATGGAATGCCTGTATTATGTAGCCGAGTCTTAGTCAAAAATTACTACAACAACAAAATCATGAAAACATAGCAAGTTAGTCATTATATAAATTCTTAAAGCAATTTTAATTAATCCTATTGATCATTTAAGCCTGTAATTGATGAGGGACAAAGAAAATGAAGTGGAATGTGGTGAAAGAGAAGAACATATTTGGGGCTCAACAAAACTCAATAAAGAAACAATGGCAAGAAGAGATGTACTTCACTCTTTAACTTATCGCAAGAATCCTGAATTATGATGCCACTTTAGCTTTGTCCAGTCTGCTACTTTGAATTCAACACATGAGAGCCTCCAAAGTATCAGCAAAAGTCTATAGTAATCTTAGCAATTTTATTCCACACTTAACACTTCTAATACAAAAGTATTTATACAAAATTTTGTTTACAAATATCCTAGAGAAATGTAGGAATATATTTAGGAAATATAAAATATCTTTACAAAATAAGAGGGACAACTGCTTAACAAATCAGCAAGCTGTCCTCTTATCCAAAAATATAGAACAACTTTATCTAACAAGGAGCTTTTTATTGAATAGCTGTCCTACTTACTGGCTGTTTAGGAAATATCTTTGTTTGAGTTGCCTTGGCTGACACAATTTCCTTTGATACTCTTTAATGTTGCTTATTTAAACACTGATACACTTTGACTAATATTTCACTCTTTACTGCTGAAAATATGTCTTACTATAGTAAAAAAAATCAGCTGACTGTCCCTTTATTTCACTATCTCTGTTTGACTATGTTTAGTGCATTTTTCTTCATTGTTTTACCTTTTCATTGGTACGTTAAATCTGTGAATGCTTGCCATTGCTCTGCATCTATAATTTTCACATTTTTTAGCTTTCTAAAGTTCTCATCGGCATCTATGTACTTAGCAAAGGTAGGTTTGAAAAAAAAAAGATGCCTAATCTCATGCTGTAGAAAAAACAAGTCTTCAAAATATTGAAGGATGAACTTTCCTGTAGGAGTGCCCAGTGGCAGTGGTTTGTTGACTAGTTATTTTGCAAAATCCTTTATCTTCTTATCATAATATTTTTGGGCCATTAGTTTTTCATTGAAGACATGAATATCTGGTAGGCCTTTCTACCTCAAAATAGTGTATTTTTCAAAAAACTTAGTAATGGAAATGTTCATAGCATCACATTTTTCCTCTAGGTTGTTCATCAAATTTCTCTTGGTCACAAACTTCTTGATTTGTAATATTGTTTCAGTTTTTTCTTGTACCTGTAACTCTTCCAACTCTGCTCTATTCTCACTGTTCAAGAAAGTTATGAGTTTTAAAACCTCTGATGGCTTATCAGCTAACTCATCCTTGGTTCTCTGAATCTCAGTTTGGGTTGCTAACACTAAGTCTCTCTGCTCATAGATGACCTGAATTGAAGGCCATTGAGAATGTATGGCCTCAATAATAATTGTCCAAAGATGATTCTTGATGTAGGAAATCTGTTCAGTAAATGTTAACTCCTTTTGTAAGTTCTTCATTTTTTCTTCAAGTCTGATGACCTTCTGCTAATGGTTTTTAGCAGTTATCAATGCTGTTTTGTTGGTGGCTTAAAGAATTTGAATCATATTTTTCAAACTATATATCTTATTAGTTTTCAAGGATAATTATTCCATAGCTTTCACTATTTGACCTGCTCCATTTGTTTGTTGTACCTGTGTTGTGGAAGAATCTGTGGCTGATGTAGTAGCTGAATGCATTGGCACTGCAGTTTCCAATGGCTCATTAGGTGCTAATTTTTCTCCCAAAGTGGAAACCACAGTTGTGGTAATAACAGGTATCACTGTAGGAATAATAGGAGCATTAGTTTCATTCACAGTCTCTTTGTCCTTAACAAGTTGATCCATGTGGGTCTCCATTTATTTAATCTGAGCAGTTAGTTTGAGGATAAACTGCATCATTTCTTCTTTTTCGGTTTGATCCTGAAGTATTTATTTGGTTTGTGAGTGTTCACTTTGAGGAAGCTTCAGCTGTTTCCTCAAAGCTGCAATATCTTCATTCTTTTTCTTAATCAATAATTCAGCTGCCTGCACATTTGAGGGATCATATCCCACTTGTAAAATCAAATCCTCTAAGGCTTTAATCCTTAGGTCTTTAGCATACAAAGAGCCTTTGTCCACATTCATTTGATCCTGCATGTTAATAATGGTATTCTGCAACTTAGTAGCACTCATAGCCTTTGTTACCACAATTGAATATAACATTTCTGAGCTATTTCTGTGGAATTTAATTTGGTCTAGCTCATGCACATTTTCAGTATCTACTTCAAACTCAACCTTTTTATAGTCTGCCACTGTATTAGGTGTTGAAGTAGTTGGTTGCAGATATGACATAATCATTTTATTTGTGGAATAGAGAAATGATGTCAGTAGCTTGTTTTGATTCCCTGGTTTTTGCTTAAGAAACTGAGAATAAATCTCAGACTTGATTTTTTCATTCTTTTGCTTGATATGTTTGTACTTTTCTTTGATATCTAAGTCTTTTTCCTCAACTGTCTGTGAGGAAGAAGCATCCATATTTTGTTTTTCAATCATCTGGGTATCATCTTTACCTATTGTTTGATCTTTTCCAATCTCTGCAAGAGTCTCATTGATTATCACTGTGGCTTCATCATTGTTTACCCCAGGCTCATTTGTATCCTCAACATCAATTACCTTTTCTTTCCCTATGGAACTTAATTTGAGCCTTTTATTGTAAATCAATTTGAATTTTGTATCTGTGGTGGTCTCAGTTGTATAAGTTCCTTCATCTCTGTCTCTTTTTGTTGAAGTTTCAGGCTGTTTTTCAACTACCATAGCTTGTGTAGTATCCATTTTTCCTGATGGCTCTGCATTGACTGCTGTATCTATCAGAGTTTTCTATATCCATTCTGCTTGATTTGAAAACTTCTCAATTTCTGGCTTAGGTTCATGTATAAATGGCGTAAGTTTGCATTTAACCCTTAAATCACTCAAGATCCCTTGAGGATCATAATTCTTGGTGATTTCCTTTTCTGCTTCTCTGTTATTTATGATGAAAGGCCCAACTTGATTTTTAAGCTTGAATTGGGTCTTTTTCTTGGCAACTAAGAAGTTGATGGAGTTAGAATTTAGAATTTGCCTTAAGTATTCCAATGCAAAAACTCTCATGCACATGTATTTTGGCAACTTATAAGGTAATAAGTTTGAGCCAAAAATTCTTATCTGTGTGTGTTTTTCATAAAGAAACTAGTCTCCCATTTTGCTCTATTCTGATAGTTGTAATATCCTCTTCATTTCATCATTGGACTGATCTGTATAAGTGAATTCACTGTTTTCTTTCCTCAACAAGGAAGTCCAGAAGACAATAGACAAAGGCTTACCCTCCAAGTCCATTTTTTGCAATGAAATTGGAAAATTATCAGCTTGGAAGAACATAAAAAAATCAAACAAGTATGATGAGTACCTAAACACCCCTTCAATGGGTAATTTGGTAAGCTGGTGATGAATACTTTCTGCTATAAAACTGCCATAATAAAAAATGAGTGCGGGGGGTTGACCTGGAGATAAAGTGGATAAAAAACAAAGAATGGGTTCTTTAGTGAATCCATCTATGAAATATCCCAGTATAAAAGATAAAATGGAAATAATATGCCTCAACCCTTCAGGAAATTTGGTAGTTGAATAAGGAGGGTTCAACTTAGGGATATCAACATGGGAAGGCATAAAGTCCTGAAATATCATAAACTTATTTGGGAAATCTAAGCTTAAGTACAACCGGATTAAATATTCAATAGAAAGGGGGACTAAATGAGGAACATATGGTAATTGCAGCATTTGGTTTATGGATTCCGCTGTGATTGTAAAAAGGACCTCTCTGCCTGCAATTACAATAGCCCTTTGGTCTGGTTCATAATGGTTTTGACACAGTCTAACAAGATGTTATCCAGGATGAGTCAAAGGAACTACATATTGGGGCAAGTGAGTTTCCCAAATAGGCATTTCATCTTGGTCAAGGTATTTATCATAGCACCAATTGTGTATTTCTAATAGATTAAATTCTAGCATAGGGTCAACAATCTTGTAATCCATATCAGTCAATGGAAGGGTTTCTATAATAGGTACTGGTGGCTGAAGGGGATTTACAGACACAGAGGTTTTAGCAGTAAGTGCAGGAGTAGATTTGATGGCTTTTGATTCTTCAGATTTGGGAGGCTTGCATCCACTAGGTTTAATAGGCTTAGAACCCCCAACTTTAGATGTCATCTGTTTCTTAGTCATTTTTTGAGTAACTTATGCAAGCTAAAACTATTTGCAAGAGTTGTTTTCTTTAAACAGAGGATAAATTTATCAATTTATAAGCAGAGGTTAAGCTTCAAATGATATCTTCGCTCAATTAGGTATCTGAGATATGCAGACTGGTTTAAGACCGAAAATGAGGGTTTTATGAATAATTTGGACTATAAAAAGGTGTTTTCAGGATATATTTGGGCTTCAGCCTCCTCCCATTTTTTTGAAATTGATTTTAAGTGGACACAACTGAGGAAATTGGCTTAAAAAGGCTTACAACGGAAATAAGGTTTCCGGGAAAAAATTGGCCAGGGTTTGGCTTGTTTTGGGCTTTTTTCGGCAATTTCCATGGATAATTTTCCTATTTCAGACTTTACTTAACTTATGGATGGTTTAACCTTGAATGTTGCAGGTCTGTTTGTCGAAAAATACCTCAAATGGTGGGATTTTGATTGTTGGAAGGGTTTTCTGCAACTTTTGTGGTTGAATTTGAGCTCTGGTCCAACTTGTTGGAGGAGAAAATTTCTTTTCTGGTCTTCAATAAGGAAAATCTGCGGTCGATTTTGGTTTTGAATTGGAAATTTATCAGCAGGGGCTTCAATACAGTCGAGTGGCTTTCTTTTACAGTCGGAATGCACAAATAACATTAATAAATTACATAACAAAGGTTTTATCTTTGATATGAATCTTTTAAAATGTATTAAATGCAGGTCAAGTTTGCTGGCGGGAGCGGTTTTGATTTTACAAAATGTAAAACAATCAGCAGTTTTCACGTAGATCTCAGGTGGTAAGCTGATTTTTCCAAAACGAATGCGATCAAATGGGGTCGTGCCACATCGCCGGAGGAGAAAATGGGAAAACCACCCATTTTGTGTCCGTTTGGTCTGCAGGAAAACAATCATGTTGTGGGCGTGATATGGTTATGCATCGTTGGATCATCGGGAAGGGAGAAAACGGTGAGGATTTTCTGGGAAGTTGCGGTCGAACGGATGTGGGATCGAGATTTAAATGATATGCGGTGGGCAATTGATAATGTAATAAAACCTTTATATGCACTGGTGGGGGTTAAATATATGCAGAGTTAATATATGGTTTAAAAAGGAATTAAGTGGTGATTTATATATAAAAAGAGTTTATATATATAGTGGGTTTATTGGAATATGGGGGATGTGCGTGAGGCGACATAATTAACTAAGGGTTAATTTTATGTATAGTGTAAGGCTATTACATATCGGGAATAATGATGGGAAAGGTTTAATTTGAATGAAAATCAAACCATAGATTTATCATGATAGAACCTCAAGTTAAAGGTGTAAGCAGGGATTGATATATATATTGAAAAGGTTTTTGGGTTTAAAGTTTGGTTTAAACTAAACTTTAAAATAAGCGGGGGAGTATGTTTTATTTTAAAATACATAGGATACACCCGAAAACTTATTCGTATATTTTTTATTTTATTATATAGCTTTTTAAACCATGGGGGGTTTAATAACTATAGGGGGCGAGGTATTTGTATATAGTTAGTTTTAGGCCAATGGGGGTATCTTTTTGGGTTATATTTCAACATGTGGATAATAAATTTGGCTTAAAATCTTATAATAATGGGTTTTTTGGGGAATATTTAACATAAAGGGAATTATATAGGTAGGATAAGGTAATTTTGGGGATTTAATAGCATAAGTTAGAAATTAATATGACAAGGGGAAAGGAATATTCAAAATATACTTATATGACTAAGTAAAGTGAAATTTTTTAAAGAAAAGCTTATTATTTCATAAATTCACCACTTTTACTCAGGATAAAGTGTTTTTTGAGGGTTTGTATGCTTTATGAGTGAAGGGAGTTAATCAAATGGGTTTTTATGTATCATTAAGTAAAAAAGGAGTTTTTACTTATGAAAATGAATTAAATGTATGAATGATGAATGAATATTGGTGAAGGGGAGTTTATCATAAGAATCCAACATTTTCCACTATCCAGTCAGTAAGCCTTGGGTTCGGTCCCAATAGAAGTCAAAGAAATGCTCTGAGCCTTTTTGACTGGAAGTGTAGAATATTGAAGACTTAAAAGGGAAAGGAAATTAGTGATTTTCTGCCTGGTGATGAATAACACATGATTTTTCCCACTTCTTTCTACCTACCCAACATTACTCTAACATTTTTTCTTCCTTTTTGCAGGTGCATTTAAGTTTGCTACCTTGAAACATTTTATTCTTTTGAAAACATAAAAACTATCTAATTCTACCTTATTTCTTCTGAGGGATCAGATTAAACTGATGAGCTCCTCATTATTCTCTACCTATCTAATGATTTGTCAGGATTAAACTGTCTAACAAATCTTTATTCACTATCTAAAACATGGAAATTGAAAACATGACAAGTCAAGATTAAACAGTTTAAATTATCATGGATTATGGCATTTATTGACACTCTGCCATAATAATTTGCAAAAAGTAAAAAGTAGTGGCATTTGGATTTGCACACTTTCATGTTTTATTTCATATTTTTTCTTTTGGGGTCTATGTATTTTTATTAAGTCCTTTGATCTTTCTTTTAGGAATTTTTACCCTCTTTTTGATTTTCTATTTTTTATTTTTATTTTTTACAAAATATGGGAAAACAACTTGCAGAAAGCAAGGTATGTACATATTTTACAAGACTATCATAAGTCAATTCCAAATTATGAATCTTATACTTATAGGACCCTAACAGGACCAAGTTGCGCAATCTTATTTTGATGCTGTCAAGGACACACTTGTCCGAGCGTCATTAATGTATCCCCCTAATTATCAAAAAAATTATTTCCTATATATCGCTGTGGCCGAAACGACCATTGCTATGATATTGGTCCAAGTAGAAGTCGAAATTAAACATCTGATCTATTATTTGAGTCATAATCTCAATGATACGGAAGTTAAGTACTCATACATAGAAAAAATTTCCTTGGCAACTATTCAAGCCGTCCAAAGATTTCGCCTTTATATCTTGCTCCAAAAAACAACAATAGTTTCGGATTTCAACCCCATGAATTATATCTTATCACGTCGATTTTTGGGGAGGAAATATTCAAAATTAATTGTCATTTTGGCAGGAATTTGATTTGGAATTTATCAAATCCAAGTCAAAGAAATCTTTGGTTTTGGTTGAGCTTCTCTGTGACCTTCCCTCTGATAGTACTGCAACTACGTCGGAACCATCAATTCCTGACGAGTCTCTATTTCGATCGGATCATCTGATCCTTGGTATGGGGATTTCATCATTTATCTCCAAACCCAAAATTTTCGACCTAATACCTCTCGCTTTGAACAACGACGGATTCGATACCAAGCTAAATATTATCTGATCGTTGGTGATACACTTTATCGTCGTGGTGTCGATACAATTTTAAGGAGGTGCCTCACTCATGAGGAGGCCGAAAAAGTGTTAAATGATTGTCATGCTGGGGCTTGTGGTGGACACTTATCTGGATATGCTACCGTGCAGAAGATACTCCGTGCCGGTTACTTTTGGCCTACTATTTTTCGAGACTGCATCCTCACGGTCATAAGTTGTCATACATGCCAAATTTTTTCTCTGAAGATCCGCAAACTGCCAGTGCCAATGCATGTTGTTGTCTCTGCTGGACCATTTAAAGAATGGGGTATTGACTTCATGACTTGTAACCCTCATTCGTCTGGGGGGGCATGGTTATATTATTGTCGCAGTCGACTATTTTACCAAATGGGCCGAAGCGATGCCTACATTCAACAACACAGGACAGACAACTGCATTTTTTTTCTTTAACCATTTTATTGCACGGTTTGGGGTCCCACAGGCTATAGTTACAGAGCATGGGAAGCATTTTTGCAACCACATGATGTCTGAATTGACTGCCAAGTTAGGATTTTCACATGATAATTCTACTCCTTATTATCCACTATCAAATGGACAAGTTGAGGCTATTAACAAAATTCTTAAACGAATGCTTCAACGAATGATAGGAGTTCGTAAAAGAAACTGGCATTTGATCTTGTACTCCGCCTTGTGGGCGTATAGAACCTCGATGAGAAACGCGACCGGATTTACTCCTTTTCAATTGGTGTATCGTATGGAAGCTATATTACCAATCCAATGCGGAATATCATCGTTAAAACTCGCAATATACTTGTTACTTGACACCTCAGAAGAATAAGTGCGTCTCCTTAACCTCATCTATCTTGATGAAACGTGTCGTGAAGCCCAATTAGCCAACGAAGTGCATAAGAGACGTATAAAGGTGTAATACGACAAAAATGTCCAGCCTTGCATCTTGTCAGAGGGCGACTTGGTCCTTATTTACGATCAAGAAGCTGATGTAATAGGTACAAGAAAGTTTGAGCCATTATGACATGGCCCCTATATTGTCAAAAGAGTTCTTGCTAAAGGCGCCTATGAGTTGGTTGATTACGATGGAATTCTGTTGGCACAACCTAGAAATGGGTTTTATTTGAAACGTTACTATGCTTAATCATGAGCATAGTAATTTTTTGTATTATATTGTATATATGCTGTTGATTTGCATTCACTATCTTAATTTGTTTTTAGATTTTTCTTGACGTTATTAATCCGCTTTACATTTCATCGCAGATGTCTGAATCTTCAGAACCATTTTTTGGATATGATGATGGTGCTAGTCATAGTATGCAGAATCTATCCTCTGCAGCGTGGGCCATTTTTGCTCCGAACGACGAGTTAGTGAGTTTTCAAGGGATTTGTATTGGTAGATCAACAAACAATATCATTGACTATAGCGCATTGATCAAACTTCTCTCTGATGCCATTTAATTTGGTATTAATCACATAATCATAAGGTTAGACTCACAACTTGTGGTATTACAACTTACTAGTATTTATACTGTTAGAAATCCAAAACTTCTTAGATTGTTCCTAAGAGTTCAACTTTTGGAAAGACTTTTTGATTTTATTTAATATCAACACATTTCCATAAATTTGAACACATTCAATGATTCATTAGCTAATCAAGTTTTAGACATACATTTGTAACATATGTAAAGAAAACATTCACATCATTGAATAGGATTGCACAATAAACATAGGAAAAACTTTGAAATCATATAGATAGATAGTTATAGGATTTTACAAAATTTGTGCCCAAGACACATTGGTCATATGACCTCAAAATGTATGTAAAATGTCATAAGTAAACTAGTGTTGTTCATGGTAACATGCTATAGATCTATCTATCCTATGAAGTAACCGCATCCAACGGTTAGGAACCCCAATAGTGTGTCTCTGCAGTCACATAGGAAGCTCTTCGATCCAACAATCTAGAATCCAGAAGGTAAAACCTTCTATGTGCTGTTGAAGTTCAGTAAGAGACTCAACCATATCAAGATCCTAAAGGAATGCTTGTTGGAAATACTGAGGGGGGGGGGGGTGAATCAGTATTCATTTAAATTAGAGCATTAGTTAATCTTCAATTATTATCAGTGTTTGTACAATTATAGAAGAAAACAAGAGAAACACAAATGCACACAGTTTTTTAAGGTGGAAATCCACTCCAGGGCAAAAACTACATAATGATTTTCTAACAATTCTTTAATATTCAACTCCAATTGAAAATAAAGCTCCAACGTCCTAGAATCTAGAAAAGCATTCTTCTCCATCTCCTACTGGATGGACGCTCCAATGCCCGAGATTATTCAGTAGTGAACTCAATGGATGCCCAAACACCCAATGAGCTACAACTCACCCTAGCACCACCCTACCACCCTATAGAAGAATAAAAGAAGAATGGACTCCCGTACCAGGGAAAATGGTCTAATTTACAATGATATAGAATGATGTAGAAGAAGAAGATATACTAGACCATAACCCCAACTTTGACACAACCACCTAATGATGATCCTATACCTCCCAACACTGCCTCTTCAACCCTTGGCAGATAGACACTAGTACAAATTTTACAATAATGTATTTACAATGACTTAGTACAATGATACCTTTACAATGATTGTATGCAGTGCTGCCCACTTGAAGACTTCATATGATGAACTTATTGATGTTGTTATGCACCTTGGTTGCTGCTCTTGTCATGCTACCTTCTGTTGCACCTTGCTTTGCTTTGCTTCCATAGAAAGTTTGGTCCTTTGCAACCCTTGACAACACATGATCTAGCTTTTTCTTTCCTTCTAGGAGCTCGATATTGAATTTGGTGTATCTCTGTTATTTCAGATCCTCAATATATGATTTTAGGTCCTGTATTTGTCCTCTAAGTCGTCTTTCCAATGCTGTAGGTCTAACCCAATTTGGATTATTCAAGAGAGAGTTATACCCAATCTCTCACAATGCCTTAATTATGGACTGTTTCAGCAAAGCGAAATTGTACAGCATTCCACGTGTCACTGTTTCTTCATTCGGCTTTGAAATTGATAGAGAAAAAACTATAGTTTGTGCACTATCTTTCAATTTTTATGGAATTCTAATACAATACTCAGAGAGAGAGTTATGATGATTTTACCAAGGTCACTTCTTTGAGATTAATTTTAGGAGCCTGCAAAAACCCTGACTTCCACAGATCATATCTCCAAAAATATTGTGCACACTCATCTAAAATTTTTACAGAAGCTTCCTCAGGATTTTGAATTTACCCCATAAAAATTTCAGCTTCTGAACCTTCGTATAAAAAACTTTAGAGCGAAAATTCCACGATGACCTATTTCAGATGGAGAAATCCCTTGCATAAGGAGGAAATGAGGATCACAATTTATATAAATTCTTAGGTTGAAAGGGGTTTCAACAAGTGAACGTGGGAGGGATTTTAGGAGCTTAAACAATATTAATTATGAATTTTCAATGACCCATGCCCCAACCCCATGGGGTTTTATCTCACTAACTGGGGGTACAAAATTCAAACATGGATATCTCTCAAACCGTGAAGAATTACATGGCGTGCCATATATCAATGTAAGCATCGCGACAAGTAGAAACCATCAAAAGCATTATTGAACCAGAATATATTAATTTGGTAGGTCAAAATTCCCATGCAATATTGGGTTAGCCCTTGGTGCTACTTGAGTTTACATCAATGACAACCGCTGATCAACAATCTCCCCCTTTGGCATTGATGGCAACACAAGTACTCCCCCTGCGATCATGACACCTTTTCCTACAACATTCTACCCCCCTTTGACATCAATGGCAAAGGGTAACTCCCCCTGAAACACAACCATCCTGTGGACTTGTACACACTTCCACTCCTGCTGACACACAACCGTCTTGCAGACCTGTAATCTAATGAGAACTTGGGAGAATCCCAAGCTTTTGATGAAGATATTCAAATGCTTCACGAGGTAAAGGTTTAGTGAAGATATCAACAATTTTTTCTTTTGTACAAACATACTCAAGTTTGATATTATTTTCAGAGACTTGTTCTCTAACAAAATGATATTTGATCGGAATGTGTTTTTTTTTGGAATGCATGACAGGATTCTTGGAGATGCTGATGGCACTAGTGTTGTCACAAAATATGGGAATAGGATCATTGAATTGTACTTGAAGATCTTGCAAAATTTGTTTCATCCAAAGGACTTGAGTACAACATGATGTTGTTGCAATGTATTTTGCTTCCACTGTAGATAACGAGATTGATGTTTTATTTTTGCTCAACCATGATACGAGATAACCACCTAGATAGAATGTTGCCCCACTAGTACTCTTACAATCATCAACGCTTCCTGCCCAATCTGCATCTGTAAAGGCTTGAATAATGATATTGTTACCCTTGGGATACCACAAGACATATTCTTCTGTGCCCTTTAGATATCGAAGAATTATTTTGACGACAATAATATGTGATTATTTTGGTGCTGCTTGGAATCTTGCTACTTGTCCAACTGCTTGCATAACATCTAGCTGAGAGGCTATTACATATAGAAGACTACCAATCATAGATCTGTACAACCTCTGATCCACATCCTTAGATGAGTCGTCTATGCTCAATTTGGAACCTGTTACCATGAGAGTAAGGACGGGTTTGCAATCTTTCATTTTGAATTTCTTGAGCATTTCCTTGATGTACTTGTCTTGACATATAAATATTCCTTTCTCTTGCTGAGATATTTGAAGCCCTAAGAAGTATGTCAGCTCACCAAGTAAAGACATCTCAAACTCACTTTGCATATTTGTAGAAAATTTCTTACTTAGTTGATCATCATTGCTACCAAATATTATATCATCCACATATACCTCAACGATTGTTAAATTATCTTTATCTATTTGTACATAAAGATTGCTATCAACAGTACCTTTCTTGAACCCTTGTTGACATAGATATCCATCAAGACGAGCATACCATGCTCTGGGAGCCTGCTTGAGACCATATAGAGCCTTCTTTAACTTGCAGATGTAGTCTTCTTTTTGTGATAGTAGAAAACCTTCAGGTTGTTTGATGTAAACTTCTTCTTCTAATTATCCATTCAGAAATGCTGACTTAACATCCATTTGGTAGACTTTGTTTTTTCTTGAACATGCATAGGCGAGAAACATTCGGATGGCTTCCATTCTGGAAACTGGTGTAAATGTTTCGTCGAAATCAATTCCTTCCTCTTGTGCATAGCCTTTGCAAACCAATCTTTCTTTGTTTCTGGTAACCTGCCCATCTTCATTTAATTTGTTCCTGAACACCCATTTAATCCCAATGAAATTTTATCTTTTGGTTGTGGAACTAATTCCCAGGTGTTATTCTTCTCAATTTGATCCAATTCTTCATTCATAGCTGCTACCCAATGTTCATTCTGGCTGGCTTCCTCAAAACTACTAGGCTCAAAGTTTGCTATAAAAGAAACGTGAGCTTGTTGTGATGAACGAAGCTATCGACCTTCATTTATGTCACCAATGATTTGATTTGATGGATGGTTCTTTTGAATCCATTCTTTTGTTCTCCTTGGAGGAGCTTATTGTTGTTGTTCTGGTATATCTTGATGATCATTGTTTATTTCTTCCTCGTTGATAGTTGCTTCTTGTTCTACAATTTTATCTGTCTTTTTCATCCTTTGTCTCAAGTTTCAAAGATTCTAGATCCTCATCATTACTCGCTAGAACACCATCTTCGTCAAATGTAACATTTATTCTCTCCACTATTTGTTTTCGTCTTAGATTATAGCATTTATAGGCCTTTATTTTGCATGAGTAACCAACAAAGATACCTTCATCAACACATGATTCAAACTTACCCAAATTTTTATCTTCTCTTTTGATATAAAATTTTCTTCCAAAGATTCTGAAAGATTTTACATTAGCTGGTTTTCCTTTCCAAAATTCATATGGAGTCTTTTTGTAATTATTTCTGAGAAGACTTCAGTTGATAATGAAGAATGCCGTATCAATTTCTTGAACCCAGAATTTTTCATCCAATTTTGAGTCCTTCAACATTGTTCTACCCATTTCCTGTACGGTTCTTTTCTTTCTTTCAGCAACTCCATTTTGCTGAGGTGTTCGTGCTATTGAAAATTTCCTTTTTATTCCATTTTCGTCACAGTATTGCTAAAATAATTTGGAAGTGAATTCTCCACCATTATCTGATCTTAAACACTTTATTTTCAAATCAGTTTCATTTTCAACCAACTCCTTGTAGATCTTAAAGCACTCAAATGCTTCAAATTTTTTCTTTAGGAAATTGACGACTGTCATCCTGGTATATTCATCTATCATTAACATGAAATATAATTCTCCGTCTAAGCCTTTTGTTCTCACAGGACCACATAGACCAGTATGGATCAATTCCAATGGATGTGATGCAAAGTGTTATTTTGTTTTAAATTGGACTTTTTTCTGCTTTCCATGCCAACATGCCTCACATATTGTGTTGGAAGGTTTTGAGATTTTCGGCATTTCTCGTATTGCTTCCTTTTTTCTTATCCTGACAAGATTGTTAAAGTTTATGTGACCCATTTGTTTGTGCCATAACCAACTTTCATCTTCTTGTTGGCGGATAAATCCGTCTTGCGGACAAGACCGATCTCCCTAGTACTAAAAGTATCTAGCAACAAACAGCCAAATAGACTAATCTTTATCTAAGCATGTAAGGTTTACAAAATCTCTATAGAGGTGTAAAATACTTACCATATGTCCAGTGCTTGTTTGAAGTCGTTGTTGTCCCTCGTGCACTTGAAGTAGTTTTCCTCGTAAACCTACAATCACAAACAAGAAAAATATTACATAGCACCTATATAGACATCATCATAAACCATGCTTATCATAGTGATCAAGGAATCTATGAAATAAACCATTGATTGAAAGCTTATTGAGAAAAATGAGTATATTTGTATTAATTTCAAAAGAAGGAAAACCTTACAACTTGAGCCTTGATGTTCGAAAGGCCTTCCTGGGGTCCGAAGCAGGAATATCCTTTACTTTGATAAGATCTGCACTCCTCCAAACAAGACGAATAGAGGTATGTAATATTTCCTCACAAAATTCTTAATTAACTAAGTCTAAATCTCAACAGCACTTAACCTCAAATCTTCTTAAGCTTGACCTCCCTTTGAGGCTACCCAATGCCTCTTTTTATAGTGGAAAAGAGGAGGTTTTCTATTCCAAGTATGAAGGGATAGAATCCTCCTTCAAAGGGATAAGCTCCTCACATCAAGGGGTTAGATCCATAAGGTAAGGGATTCATGCACCTCACAAGAACGGTTCTGCCACCGTAAGATCCATTCTAGAAGCTTCCAGAATTTATTTTTATTGAGCTTTTTGGAATTTACTTGCGCCTTTTTGATCTTACAGGGGTCCTCACCTTTAACACAGATAAAGTACGTTCAGGTACGTAAGAGAGATGAACATTAGGTGCGGGACCATAGGCAAGATAGAGAGAAAGTGCGACACCAAAGTTTAGGACATTTTTAGGAACTTTTCTCTGATTTTCAAGGCTTGATATGAGGAACTGATATGTTAGACTTGCAAAGGGAGAAGTATGAGTGATAATGAGCTCATACAGACAACCAAATGTCAAGGTGACAATTTTTAGTGTAACACTTCTTTAGCTAGTAGACATTCTTTAGTTGCTTCATCCAGAACATATATGTCGTTTGGAGCTCGACTTGCTGTAGCCACAATTTTACCATACCTGCCTTTCCTCATTTCACATTTTGTGGAGTTGAATAGCATTGTCTGTCCTTGATCACACATTTTTCCAACACTGAGTAGATTGTGATTCATGTTTTCGACCAATAGAAAATTCTTGGCTATAAAATCTTTGCTTCCTAGAGTGACGATACCTGATCCTATAACATTTGAAGATCCATCATTTCCAAAGGATATGGTTCCATCCTTCTTCTCTTTCAAAGATACAAATTTTCTTCTATCTCCAGTCATATGCGTTGAGAAACTGCTGTCAACGTACCACACATATTTATTTTTTTGAGCCTTGAGAGCGAGAGCACAATTATCAGTCTTCTTCTTCTTCCACGTTCGTTAATTTGTGGCTTTGAAGATTCTTCTGGAGGATTTTTAAGTCTGCAGTCTTTGGCTATGTGTCCAAAGTTCTGAAATTTGTAACATTCCATATTATTTCTTAAATGTTCAAATATATTGATGTTTCGTTAAGCCCTGGGAGGTTCATATTTGAAGACTCTCTTGGAATTGTATTGGTTCCTAGGGTACGTGCAACATTCTACAAATTTATGACCAAATTTTCCACATGAATAATAATAGCCATGAAAAATATGTTGGTACCTGGATGAAAATATTCGTCAAGGAATTGTCTTCCAAGGATGTGCTTGCGAATCTTGTCCAATGAAGTCTACATGTATGTCAGATCTCATAGGTTCATTGTATTTTGTTGTAGAAGGTCCTGCTTCTTCTTCTTTGTAACCGAGGCCAGTTCTATCGTTGTAATATCATTGATTGTTGATGAGTTCTTCCAATGCCCTTGAGCTGTTGGCATATTTTTGGACAATTTTTCCCTTCTTCACTTCCTTACGCAGCAAGACTACTTCGGCTTCTAATGCTTCCCTTTCTTGGTTGCTTTCTTCCAAATTATTTTGAAGTGACTCTTTAATACATTTGTGTTCTTCAACCTCAATTTTGAGACCTTGAACTTGTTCTTCAAGAGTATTGTAATGGATCTTCTCAATATTGAGCTCTTTTATAAGCTTGATTGCCTCCTCATAAAATTATTCTATGGTCAACCCTTCTTCTTCATTGTTTGATACTTCTTGTTTATTGTGCTTGGCCATAAACAATAATTTCTCATTGGCTTTCTTTATTGCCACTCTTCATCGGATGATGAACTATCTTATTTAGAGAGAAAGTTCTTTTTGAATCCTTTATTTTTACTTTGCTTGTTGAATTTCTTGAAGCCTTTCTTTTCTTTTGAGTTGCCATCACTTCTGTTCGGACATTTTGCTACAAAATGCCCAATCTCACCACGACTAAAACATATTAGTGGAAGTTTACCCTTAAATTTCCCCTTGCCAATTTTTAGTTTTCTCATAACGTAAGCATATTATTCATCTGAAAGACCTTCTCCATCATCTCCCTTTTCTTCACACTTGCAGGTGCATGTCATTTCAATTGAAGGTTGTTTGTCCTTATTGGTTTTCTTATATGCAATGAACGTAGTTTCTAGATTTGAAGTACCCTTTTCTTCATCAAGTCTCATTTCATATGCTATGAGAACTCCATGTAATTCTTCCTTGCTGAAACCCACTCTGGGACAAAAACCACCTAATGCTTTTTTAATAATTGTTTAATATTCAACTCCAATTGAAAATAAAGCTCCAACTTCCTAGAATCTATAAAAGCATTCTTCTCTAGCTCCTACTGGATGGACGCTCCAACGCCCAATATTATTCAGTAGTGAACTGAATGGATGCCCCAACACCCAATGAGCTACAACTCACCCTAGCACCACCCCACCACCCTATAGAATAATAAAATAAGAATGGACTCCCGTACCAGTGAAAATGGTCCACTTTACAATTATATAGAATGATGTAGAAGAAGAATATATACTAGACCATAACCCAAAATTTGACACAACCACCTAATGATGATGCTAGACCTCCCAACACTGCGTCTTCAACCCTTGGCAGATAGACACTAGTACAATTTTTACAATAATGTATTTACAATGACTTAGTACAATGATACCTTTACAATGATTGTATGCAGTGCTGCCCACTTGAAGACTTCATATGATGAACTTCTTGCTGCTATTATGCACCTTGGTTTTTGCTCTTGTCATGCTACCTTCTACTGCACCTTTCTTTGCTTTGCTGCCATAGAAAGTTTGGTCCTTTGGAACCCTTGACAACACATGATCTAGATTTTTCTTGCCTTCTAGGAGCTCGATATTGAATCTAGTGTATCTCTTTTATTTCAGATCCTCAATATCTGATTTTCAGTTATGTAGTTTTCCTCTAAGTCATATTTCCAATGCCACAGGTCTGACCCAATTTGGATTCTTCAAGAGAAATTTATACCCAATCTCTCACAATTCCCTAATTATGGACTGTTTCAGCAGAGGGAACTTGTATGGCGTGCCACGTGTTACTATTTCTTCATTTGGCTCTAAAATTGATAGAGAGAAAACTAAAGTCTGTGCACTATCTATTAATTTTTACAGAATTCCAATCCGATACTTAGAGAGAGAGTTTTGAAAATTTTACCAAGGTCACTTCTTTGAGATTAATTTCAGGAGCTTGCAAAAACCCTGACTTCCACAGATCATATCTCCAAAAATATTGTGCACCTTGATCTAAAATTTTTACAACAGCTTCCTGAGGATTTAGGCTTCACCTCATAAACATTTCAACTTCTGAACCTTCGTAGAAAAAACGTTATAGTGAAAATTCCACGATGACCTGTTTCAGATGGCGAAATCCCTTGCATAAGGAGGAAATGAGGATCACAATTTATATAAATGCTTAGGTTGAGAGGGGCTTCAGCAAGTGAATGTGGGAGGGATTTTAGGAGCTTAAAAAATATTAATTATGACTTTTCAATGAACCATTCCCCAACCCTATGGGGTTTTAGCCCACTAACTGGGGGTACAAACTTCAAACATGAATATCTCTCAAACCGTGAAGAATTACATGGTGTGCCATATATCAATGGAAACATCTCGACAAGGAGAAACCATCAAAAGAATTATTGATCCAGAATATATTAATTTGGTAGTTCAAAATTCCCATGCAATATTGGGTTAGCCCCTAGTGCTGCTTGGTTTGACATCAATGACAACCACTGATCAACACTGCTCTCCCGACAACCCTCTTTGTTGGCACATCTGCGTCACGCTCTGATTCCATTACTGGTTGAACATTACCAACATTTGCATTACATCAAATATTTAGTTTAGTCTTGGGAAAACATAAAAATACAATTTTTTTTTGTATAAACCTTACGAAAATAAAAAAACATGGTCAAAATATTCTTACCCATTGCACCCCACTGAGCGCCTTCTGGTAATGCTAAATCTAGATCTCCTGAGAAATCAACACCTGCGTATGCATACTCATCAATGGCGATAATCTGTCACTGGAACCATGCAAAGAATGCAATAGAGAACACAACAGTCAATTGACCTACATGCCGACCCATGAGTTCTACCCATCTATGCATCCAAGGATCTCTAGGACTAGCTATATCTAGTGCCACATGTTGTGGCTGCATCAGTGGAATCTGTTCTAAAGCGAAGGATATAAGGATAGAACCATAGCTAAAATTATTCTTCCTTCCTCCCTTTTCTTTATTTAGTTGTTCCTTTATCTGAGATAGAACAGCTTCAGACCAATTGAAGAATGTTGGCTCTATACACTCTAGCGCATACTGCATATACGATATATTTGCTACATGTAGTGTAACGATGCCTGCAAGTTTAGTGATCATGAAAAGGTTAGTCCTCAAAGGAAAATATCTGACATCCCGGATGTTTATTTTTCCATATTTGCTAGGTTTTTCCCCTGGATAGAAATACTGCAAAACATAATCCCTCACTATCTCTCCTCCAATGGTAGACCCTGAGAGTGAAATGGGAAAACCTCTCCTTGAAAAACCTGTAAGAAAATACACATCCTCAACTATTATGGGAACCACTTGGTTCTTAATTTGAAATTCCTCCATCACCGGATCCCATGCTCAAACTAAGAACTCCAAGAGTTCTATTTTTTGCCTCATCCCGGACAATTTGAAGTACTTAAGTAGTTCACAATCTCGCAAGGCTCTTACTGTACCCGGATCATTTAAGGAAATAATATCTTGTTCTTCACGTTCTCTTTCCCTCCATGTAATCGTCATTAAAATCCGATGGAAACCTGAAATACAACCATAAGATCCATTGGATTCAATTTATTGCAAAAAAATAGGCAAATTTTGGGCATTATGAGAAAATCAAAAACTTATACTGCACCCAACGCACTCCCTAACAAGAGACAGTGCGTTGCACATGTAATTACCCTTCACTATACCTGTTATGCAATGCAGGTTTCAACATTTAGGGGTGCGTTGCCCTCATTTTATGCAGAATTTACCCTATGGGCCTTAAAACCCTAAAAATTTGCAGAAAATGGAAATGAAATGAATGCTAAAGGAAAGAGGAGGTTCATGGCACTAACCTGGATCAAACGGAAAGGAAATCCGTCCACATAAACAATCGCAATCAGTAGCTGAAGTTCGGGGGAAAAATCAAGTTCAAAGCTCCAAAATGAAAATGGTAACTATGGAATGGTAAAAATGAATAGTGAAACTACTTTTAATAGTCATTTAATTATTTTCAAGTTAAATTTGTTGCTATGACTATAGTTTTATTATGTTTTTATCATGAAACATGTATTTTTAATCCATTTGATGTTGTTCTGAACAACAAATACAACTGATGAACAACTTAGTCATGTAGATTTATTCAAAGAATGACTTGACCACAAAGCATACTTTTTCTCCTTATTTTTCGAGCTTTGTTAAAAACAAAAAAGGATTTGAAGTGCACTTTTATCTCTTTTCCAAGCTTCGATAACAGTGAAAAAGAAACCCCTAGAGTCTTCTTTCAGCTCTTTTTAGACTCCGATAATGTGAAAAGATTGCCGAGCACTTGTCTTTTCGAGCTCGTAAAAGTAAATGAATCGATATCTGCTCAGTATAAGTTTAACCCTTTTCCAGACTGAGATAGATTATTTATGAAAAAGGAATACCTTGGTTAAACATGACCAAAGAGGTTCTCTCAGATATTATTTTACACTTTTTCGGATCTGAGTGAAAAATTTAAGAAAAAGTACTTTTGGAGTTTTCTTTCGTCCTCTTTTTCAAACTCTCTAAATATGAAAAAGGACCGGGCTATCACTGTTGTTAAGCTCGTTAAAACATAAAATGGCGTCAGGCTTGTCGATCATGGAAAGAATCAAGTTTCATTCATCGCTAGACTCATTAAATTATTAAATAGCAATACTTTATTCACCCGAAGGGTTGAATTATAGATCAAGAAAATGTTACCCTCCTCAAGCTTGTTAAAAAATAAAGAGGTACTGGTCGACAAATGACCAGGGAAAATTTGGGAAAATTGGGAAAAATTTCTTTATGGTAGCAAGTCACTCTTGAACATGACACTTCCTTCACTCCATGTCCGTGACTGTTTGGGTTGGGTAATCATCTTGACAGTTCATTCACACCTATGGTTCATCATACGTTCAATTCGGTTTTGGGTCAATGCTGCCAACTCATCACAGTGTCACTGATATGTTCAAGAGAAGTCATCCAGTGAATAAAATCATCCTTTTGCAATACTCGTAAACCTTTATTCTCATGACTGTCATCCTTGAAAATTGCTATATCAAGTCATACCTTTTTCTCTGAAATCAGTAACTCCTGTTTCGCAATAAGGTAACTTCCTGTCGACAACAAATCAATATCTAGGAAGTTCACTTAGAAACATCAAATTCCAGTACCATGAGGCTTGTTACAACATCGAAAAGATTCTCGCTTCCGGACCTTTGACCGAAAGATTTTGTTTGGCGTTCAACATCAAATCATCTATTCACGCGTTACGAAATGTACTGCAGTACCTTGAGGGCCATTTTAATTAATGGTGGTTCTCTCACGTTTGTTAACAACTCACACCATTGGCTGGTAATCAAATAATGTCTTTCCATCTTCGATGACAAATAATATACTCGCATGGCTAGACTTGTACCCAAATGATCGAGTGAATGAGATAAGAATACCTCGGATCTAGTTTCAGCCATCCGGGCTGCGATTTCAGGATTGTTGTACACAACATCTATATGGTGACCTTACATATAGATTGTCATCCAAAAATGGGCCTATATTTGTAGGCATGTCTCTGAATTATGTACATGTTATTAGATTGTTTATGTGCTGAACATGGGAATGCCTACCCTCAAAAATTATGATCAAAGAGGATATATCATGATGTAATTTATTGTAATATTGATGCAGGTGACCACTCTGCTTCATCTCCAGCCCATCACAATGTAAATCATCTCAATCAAATGTTTTTATTATTTTGACCTCATGCTTTAGGGGGAAATTGTTAAAGGTCAATTTGGGCATCATTCCCAATGACCTGGTTAACTAGGCATCATCTCCAGGACCAATGACTATGGGTCTATCATTCCCTATCATTTCAAGTTGCTACATGCCCTAAGGCAAAAACAAGAAAAATCAAGCATGACTGTCATCAAGCAAAGGTTTCCAAGTTATTGAAGTTTATTATATAGCATATGAGAGCTCACCAAAACTGCCTCTAAGGGGACTAAGTGCGTTGCATATACAGGTAGCCCCATGCAAGGCTGCTCTGCAAAGCAGTTCCTGACATTCACAGGTGCGTTGGTCACACTGGGAGCGAAATTCTCATTGTTCTGGAATATCCACTTGGCTAGTGCCTTCTAGAATAGTTCACATGTGTCAAGCTTCGAATCCAGGTGTCCATTTGAAATCTACAATATTGGGAACATTTCTTGCCTATTATTGGAAAGTCATTGATTGCAAAACAACCTTCAACTCCTCTATAAATTGAGCACAGGTCTGAGTGCTTGGTAAGGAAGAATTTGAGTAGAGAAATGTTGGTGGATTTTCAATTGAGAGTTAGATTTGTGTAACAAATGTTGGAGAGTTTTGTACTATGATGAGGCTGAGGATCATTGCTGGATATGGTCACTTCAAATCAGTCATTGGGTTTTAACCTCTCCTTCTATCATCAATAAAGAATACAACTTACTTTTCCCTATATGCATCTATATTGGCTTTGATTTTCCATATTGTAAGATCTTAGTTGATGTATATGGTTTATGCTTTAATGATTTAGCTAAATAACTTGAATAGACATCTGTATTGTTGCTATATTCTACTATTTTAGTGTTCTTTCTTGTAGGAAGCATTTTGCACAAATCGCTTGAATTTGAAGCTACAACGGAAGCGACAGAAGGAGCCATTTAGAAGCGCTTGGATTACAAGCAAGCCTTTAATCCTTTTAGTGTGTTTTCTATGAGTTAGGAAAGGTAGTCTTATAGTCTTTAATATTTTGTTCTAGACTATCATCTGTCTAGGGAAGCGTGTTTTATCCGTAATTCACAATTCTGTCCAACACTAGGGCTTTCATCTTGAGTATTTTAAGAAACCCTTTCTGGGTTATCTTGGAATTGTGCTAGAGAGCCTAGATATTTGATCCCAACATTTTATAAGCACTATATCAGTAGATCCATGTATTATTAGTCTCCAGTTGCAATTATTCTCAATAGGACTGCGTAGTCATAGCCTTCCTACATTTTGTGTAGCAACATTATTTCATGTCTTGGTGTATTAGGTCATTTGAGGCTTGTTTTGCTTAGCTTGAGTGTCTTTTTCCTCAATATCTTGTACTCATTTTTGCTATTATATATAATTAAATGGATGGATGATTTTCTCATGTTTTGATGTATTGATATTTACTAAAATTTCCAGTTTTATGTTTCATATTCCTGTTTTTCCTAACGTGGAATATTATAGAGGGGAAATATTGGAGAACTTATTAAGCCTTAAGTTTTCTTTAATATTCCCCCCACCCTCATAATAATGTTTCTCTAATATTTCCCCCATCCCCACCCTCATAAGGCTCATTTAAGTGTTTTATAATATTCAACATCCCCCATTTGGGGGGGGGGGGGGTTTGGTGTGGAATGGTAGACTCACTTAAATAAGTATTATGAAGGTGGGCGATGGTGTAAAATATTGGAGAAAACTTATTGAGGGTGGGGGTGGGAGAAAATATTATATAAAACTTATTCCACCTTCAATAAGTTTTATCCAATATTTCTCATCGCCCCCACCCTCATAAGCCTCAATAAGTTTTCTCTAATATATCCTACCGCCCCCACCTTCAATAAATTTTCTCCAATATTTATCCCCATCCACACCCCTATAAGGCTTATTTAAGTTTTCTCTAATATTAATCCTCACCCTCACCTTCAATAAGTTTGGAGAATATTGGAGAAAATGCGTGGGGGGGTGGGGGAGAGGAAAATATTGGAGAAAAATTATTCCACCCTCAATAATGTTTCTCCAATATTTCACACCTCCCCCACCCTCATAATAAAATTTCTCCAATATTACCCTATACCACCACCCTTAATAATTTTTCTCCAATATTTATCCCCATCCCCACCCCTATAAGGCTTATCAAGTTTTCTCTAATATCTCCCCCCCACCCTCACCTTAACCCTCACCCTTAGTAAGTTTTGGAAAATATTGGAGAAAAATTATTATGGTGTGTGGGGGGGGGGGGGGGGGGGGGTGTTATGAAAGGCATGAATATTAGTGAACTTAAATATGTCTTATGAGGTGGGGGGGTAGGGGGGAATATTGGAGAGAACATATTACTCCAATATTTTCCCCCATCCCCACCCTTAAAATTGGGGGTGGGGGGGAATATTGGAGAAAAAATATTACTCCAATATTCCCCCCTACCCCCATCCTCATCAGGATTGGGAAAAAATTTATTCAGGGTGGGGGTAGGGGCGGATATTGGATAAAAATTATTACTCCAATATTCCTCCCCACCCACACCCCCATAAGGCTAAGGAGAAAAAATATAACATATTGCACCAACATTTCCCTCCACCTGTGAATTTTGGATAAAACATATTACTCCAATATTTCCACCCACCCACACCCTTATAAGGCTTGGGAGAAAAATTGTAACTTTTTACTTCAACATTTCACCCCACTCCCACCTTCATAAGTTTTATTTAAGGTTTGTCTAATATTTCCTCCCACCCCCACCCTAATGTTGATTTTTCAAGTATCCTTTAAACGTATAAATACTTACGTTTTTTCTTAAGTTAATATTTTATTGCATTCTTTATTCATCATAAAGAAATTACATAGAGGGTATAAACATTAAAACAAAATTCCAGTAGGATCATGAAGAGACATCCAAACAAGAATAAAATAGTTCATAATGGGAAAACCCACATGGGGGAAAACCAAACAACCTTTTCCTTAAAGAAATTATTAAATTCAACAAGAGACACAATAGAAATCCAGTCAAACCTGGTCCACTACCTCCTACTTAGGTCATGAGTCTCTCAACTAAAATTGATCTGATTAAGCCCGATAGGGAAGAAATTTAGCCTGCTCATGTATCCAAGAAATTTGGTCTTGCACCTATGATATGCCTCATATGATTTAGTCTATGATAAAGATAATGATATTGGTTTTCCTCAGAATCATCTTCTTTCTTGCCTCAAATTTAGCCTTAGATCTGACTTCTTGTTTATAATTTGACCTCAGACTCATCCTTGATATAATCCAAACTGTTCCTTATAAGTAATATGAATTTCTTGCTTTGGAAGGAGTTTGAATGCCTCAAATATATAGTAAATTGGTTGTTCTGAATGGGTTCCTTTATGATTGGGCTGATTTGACTAGGAGGAGGGGCGACTTGGCTTCCTTGGAGCCAAAAATTCAAATTTTCCTCTTTTAAAAAGCCGACATGAAGAACATGTCAAGTATTTTTCTCTTTTTGACAAGGTCATGAAGAACATGCCTTATTTATTATTTCAAATACATCAAGAGTTAAAATATTAATTATGAAGACCGACCATAGCTACAAAATTCAACACTCCCTCTTAGTTAGGGAGGTATTCATAATGAGTATCTATATGTTCTCATGTTGATAAAATTCTCTAAGAAAAAATTTATAACAAATCCAATTACCATAATGTGGTCAACAATTCTGAAACATGGTAAAATAAGTTAATATGATATGGTCAACAACTGTGACACATGGAAAATCAATAACATCAACCAATTACCATAATCTGGTTAAATAAATTTGACACATGGTAAGTCAACACCATCAACAAGTTACCATAATTTGGGTCAGTACCTCTGAACTATGGTATATCTTGACCATAATCTTGTTCAAAACTCCTCACACATGGTACATCATTTACCATCAACTAGTCATCATAATTTTGTTCTATCTAACACATGGTATACAAACTAGTATTGGTTCACCATCATTCAGGTTAATATATTTGACACATGGTGAATCTCCAAAGGCCACATTTTATCTGAGTAATTTGGGTATTTATGCTAAAAAAGCATAATTCTCTAGTACCATTCTTCCTAATTCTAGTTGACATAATTAACACTGGAAGAATAACAGTCTTGTGTGAGTCAATTCTCCCTAATTCAGTTCAATATCCTTGAGACATGGAGAATTTATGTCCATGATGCTATCTCATCAACACTCCTTCTCACTTAGAGAAGCATTCTAAACTATTCCAAGGTTTTCCCTAAAGTATAGAAACTTCGCTTTGGACAAATATTTGTAAGGATGTTGAAGAAGTAGCCAGTAAGGTCTTCTGGATTGTGCCTTAGCTAGTGAAGACCTTGAATTTTACTCATGAGATAGATTGTAGTTAGGATGAATTGTTTTTAGTTTACTGGAATAATCATCAAGTTAGCATGCATAGAGTTGGAGCTTTATTTAAATAGGAGTCTTCATCAGTTTGACTACAAAACAAGGTGGTAGTTGCAGTTCATTTAGATCAAGTTATTCTCCAATGTTGATTGGAGAGAGAAATAATTTAGAACTCCCACGTTGAAAGGAGAAAGGAAGAGATGAAATCTAAGTTAAATCATCAATAGGAACTTGAGTTCTAAATTTGAACTAGGCCTCCTTACATATTCAAATTCATAAGTTTAATGCACAAGGTTTGTGAGACAAGAAAAATCACGAGTGTCCGAGAATATCCTTGATTGTGGGGAGCACATATCTTGTTTCCTAATAAATAGGAGATCACAAGGGTGCTAGAATTTAGAATATTGGTTGTGTACAGTCTTAAGGAGTTGGTGTCCTAAGAAATAGGATGTAGGAAGTGTGTAAGGAAATAGGGATTTCCATATAAAATAGGATCTTATCTGCACTAGAGAATAGGGGATGACGCGCACTAGGAAATATGTACATAGTTCTCAAGGATTAAGGAGCCTCTAGTGTGAAAATATTAAGCATAAGAGAGAAATTTTTGCAAACCAAGTCAAGGATGAACAAATGAACAATTGTGTGCTAGAGGACCGATATCAAGCAGGATGAATGCTAGCAAAGATTAATTGTATCAACGGATATTTGTGAGAGAATCATACCACTTTATCAAAGAGAAAAATTGATTTATAATAGATTTAAGTGCTCAAGCACGATCACTAAAATAGCCACATCAAGGAAGCATTTTTCCCTATTGGGTTCAATGATAAAACATGTGTGCCGATTTGTGCATGTGTTTTTATCTGTGTTTTGATTCTGCTACTATGAACTGTTAATAAAATTTGTATCTTAGTGAAAGTGAACTAGTTTCGGTTCTTAGTTATTGATCTAAGTAGTTGCAGAGTTTCATGGAAATTTAACAAAGAATATCAACAATTTTCTCATCAATGGAGATGTGTTGGAGCTTTACTTCTCCCTTCTACACCATGTCACAAATGAAGTGGTATTTGATTACGGTGTGCTTCAACTTGTCATCATGGTCATCACTTGCACTTGATCAAGAAAATCCTACAAGTAGCCTTTGAAGCCATACTACTTCTAACCTTCCTAACCCAACTACAATATACTTAGCCTTTACAATACTAAGTGCAAAAAATGACTGATTCCTCATCCAAGAAATCATAACAAAGCAAAAAATGAAGCAATATATCAATGAATTATTTCTATTTTCTGCAGTCTTTTCCCGATTCAAATCTTGTGAATCCTTGGAGCTTGGCTTAACCATAGACTGATCGACTTCCTTCTCTTGGAACCATCACTAAGGCTACTTTTTGGTTACCCTAACTAGGTGTTATTTTTTTTTTTAAATTTTCTTTGGAAATCCTAACTGATCCCTTTGCCACTGGAACTTTCTAATACATAATCTATCTAGCTTGACAATGTTATTAACAATCCATAATATCGAACTTAAAGGTCAACTCCCTCTAAAACTAAAGAAAGGATCTATGTATGCTCCCTCTGTTACAAAATCATTTCTTTCTGCCACAACTACTCCCTCTAACACATGAGTCCTTTTGTTTTTCAAAGAAAAAACATATAATAATAAGATCAGCCAAGACTCATCAGATTTTGATCAACCCAAGAATATCAATCCCAACGTGTATATTTGTGATTGTGCAAAGGATTATTCAATCATGCGACTTATTCTCATGTAATTCAAACCCCTCTATGTACACTTATTCATCTTCATTGAGAAAAACAATCTATGCATCCACTTGGTGCAATTTTAAAGCAATGACAATAATTCTAACAAAAAATTACCTCACAATTGGAGCAAAAGTTTTTTCATGATCTTATCCCTCTTATTGGGAGAACCTTCTATTCTCCACTTTCCCAACTGCTACATGATATATCTTGTAGATACGATTGAATTCTCTTTGGAACAATTAAAGTATACTCTGAAATTTCTTATATCTCTGCTCCCTCTGAGCTATAAATCATGATTCTGGGAAATTCCTCTTGTCACACACTTTGCTTTATTCTCCCATTATTTCCATCTATTTCCAGAGAGCTTTGGATGCCTTTGCTATTGAATTTCATTCCTCACTAGGAGGCCATGGAAGAAAAATTACAACCAAGCAAAGGATACAAATACAAGAGACTAAATAATAATAAAATAACAACAATAATAATCAAAGAAGAGACATACAATCCTTATTTTTTGAGAATTATAGGTAAATGTTAGCTCCCTCTTGATCTTAGCCTTCTTGCATCCATCTTGAAACTTTATCATCTGTTATGCAACTAGCTCACAAAATAGAATAAAAGATAGATCAAAGACTTAAAAAATATGCTCTTTGAGGGGGAAACCTTCTTTACATTACATAAATGTACAATTCTTGGGTGATTCAAATGATAAGACCTCCTTGGTATATATAGGGATCCAAGGAGTCACAATATAATCAAAGCCTACATATCAATAATAATAATGTAAGGGAACACCAATAAACATAGCGGGCTTCTATGAGCCACAACAATAACAACATAGGGGATACATAGGTATACGAATAAAAATAGGGGTTACACTAACAATAAAAATAAGGGGAATATACTAGTATTATAGGGACCTAACATGCCCCTCTATGTAAAAAAAGTGGTGTCCTCAATGCTTGATTAGTTCCAGATGCTTCTATATAAAATTATCATCCTGCCATGTGGAATATTCAATGGGTAAATTCTTCCACTTAATTAGATACTCTAAAATTAATTGATTCTATAGCTGTCAGGTTCTTGTTTCCATGGCTGCTTCATGGTAAAATATGATTTTTCCTTCTTCGTCAAGTTCTGAAAACAATGTTTGAACTGGGATCTTCTCACTGATAAACTTCTTTAATAATGAAACATGGAAACTTGGGTGTGCTTGTGAAGATGCAGACAACTCCAATTTGTATGCCATAGTACTAATATTTTGCAACACCTTGTAAGGACCATGTGTTACAAAGTAATTTTTCACCATGCTCACTTCCCATCCCTGATCGTGAAGTGTCCTGTGATAGACCTTGTGAAATGTTTCCACCATGGAAAAATATGTAAAGATATCCCCTGAAGACTCAAATAAAATTTCCTTGGAATATTACAGAAGGAAATTGGTCAAAACCCTAGTTTTCTTGGTCATCATATTTTCTAGTTTATTACCTGTGCTGATGGCAGGTTGACAATTTTGTCTTAGCACTGTCAGTGCCCTTATTTATTCGAAAATCGTACTGATCCATTTCTGGAAGTGTTTCCTCAAATGGAGGAGAAGCTTCAACCTATAGAAGTTCCAGGGCGATGATTTGGTTGTTAAATAGTGGTGATAGAGTCGAGCTATTTGATTTTAGAGCTTTGATCTCATCCATGGGGGTTTATCCCTTAGAAAGTGGACCTTCCTCCTCCTTTCATGGGATCCTAACCTCTTCTCCCTTCCTATAAATTGGTCCCCATCCTTCCACTATTGGTTGGTCATTGTTAGGCTGGTATGAACCCTCATTCCCTTTACATTCCTACACTGTAATAACTCCTAGGCTATTCGGGAGAAGGAATGCTTTAGAGCTTCGGTGAAGGACTCAATTTTCACCAAAGGGAGGCCTCCAACATCAAGGCCTGGGTTTTAAGCCCTCTCTTTTATATTCATTAACAAAACATCTGATGTTTGCTTTCTATATTTATCTAATCATTTGTGCAAATATTCTGGCACTCCTTGATCTGCTAGATATCTAATGTTTAATGATTATTATGTACTGGATTAAGTTTGATTTTGCCTCTTGATCATCCACAAGTATTCGTGTGCCACCAGTAGCAAGGAGCGAGCCTAAAAGGATCGTGGATCAAGGCCACCATCAACGAGTTCGAACATAGCATTAGGAAAAGGTACCTCTATCTCCTTTCTTGTCTCATTTTGAATATTATCTAGGAAAGCTTTGCATTATAAATTATCTCAAGTTTCTAGAACCACTCTAAGGATAGAGAGACCGCCTCTGTTCGCAGAGGGGATTTATCTTCACAACAGAATTGGTGACTCCACTCAGGAGATTTAGCCTCTTAGCCTTCCTTTCTTGGGATGATATCTAATCAGTTTGACCGATCAATGAAATCTAAGTTTTGTTAGCTCTCTGTTAGTTTGCATAGGGTTTGATAGTCATTTCATTGTATCAGGACTAGTTTTGGTGTGATTTTTTTTTTTGCCTTGTTTTTAGCACCCAACGTGTTTTCTGTCTTCACAGTAGCGATTCCAACGCTATTCTATATAGCATAGCTACAATGATGCGTCTTTCAACATCCTTCTACTCATCATAAAAGCGTTGATCTCAGACCTAGGTAAAATTGGGGTTTCCCCCTTGTTTTTCCAATGTGTCCTGGCCCTGAAGAATGTCTGTCGAGTCTCAATGACCTCCTGCCTGTGTGTTTGACTTGTTTGTATTGTTTGAATGATTGTTTTCATTTATTTGACTTGCTTGTGAAATTGGAGGATTTTCTAGGTTATCTATGTCAATTACCTCCATTAGTCTCTTGCGTTTATCTTCAAGGAATTGATATTCTCTAATTTAGAATTATTTTTAACCATTTCAAACACCTTTTTCCGCATTGAATTTGACTTGGTTTGAAGTTTTTTTTCACATACACTGGTCATCACTACATTTCGATCTCACCTTCAATTTAGCATCAAACATAAGATTACAATTTTTTTGATTTACGAGTTTAGAAGAATGTGTCTCTTTCCAAATTCAAAGGAAAATTGAAAGTGATTTTTGTTTTAATTCTTTTATTTGGCTTGTCTTTATCATTTTGAAAAGAGAGTGAAAGTATTTCATGTGTACTTTTGAAGCAATTTTGATTTCCGTTCGATTGAAAGAAAATTGAATTTTTTTTTTCATTTCTTCATTCGTTTCGTTCATTTTACTTTTGATTGCATTTCCATGTAAAAATTAAAAAAAAGAAGTTTTCATTCTTTGCATCTTAGTGAAAAGAGAAATGTTTTTATTTTTTCAATAAGTTGCATTTTCGATTTGAAAAATTGCATTTCATATTTTTGAACTAGTTTGGGGGGCATCATTGTTTATTGCACTGGTTGTACTTTTGTTTGTGTCTCTTCCCTCAATAGTTTAGATTTCATTGAAATGGAAATATTTTATTTTTGCATTTAGCCCGCATTGTAGGATTCAGGTGACATTGATTTTGAGCCAAAAAATGAAACTTAACTCAATATCAACTTTAAAATTGACCCAATTTACCTTAAGGAGCATTTGGAACTTACGAGAAAATTTAGAGTTATAGGCTAGAGACATGTTCCGGTGTCGTTAAACGTATGAGCTGTCGCTAATGATTTGCGTTACAATCCGAGGGCGATATCCCATCCCACGTATGGAAGTAGATTGATGTATGATAAGTATATTTGAGGCGCTCTCATCGAACGGTTATGCATTAGACATCACTACTATGGAATGGACTCCCATGTGTCATCGCATATATTTTAGGAGACACCATTATGTTGCAATCCTGCCATAGGTAACCGAGTCGATCGGTTGCCTTGTAAACATGATACACCAAACAAAACATTCAGGGAGATTGACTGTAGCATGTCAAGTCATTGGTAAATTTTTCTATCATTTATCGCCAGGGTGTATATTACAGTTCACAGATACTTGGTAAACCTTTATGCCTAGTACACCTCTTTTTGATTTTTTTTTTTTAATTCTAAAAATTACTACCCACAAAAACATCCTACCTGTGTAGTTCTCCAACCTCATCATCACTTGGTAAAATGTGAATTTTAATTTCATCCCTTCCTTCCTTGATCTTGTCTTGAAAGGTCATTGTGGCTAAATCATTGGATTCAGCTCATCCCTCCTTTAAAGGATCTCAAGAGACTCCTCCTTAGGTCCCCCATTTTCTAGTTGGACCCCTTGAAGCTCAAGGTGCTGAACTCAGGATTTTCATAAGTGTACAACCCATTTCATCTCGACCACCACCTCAAGTTTCTCTTTGGACAACGTCGAAAGAATATGAGCTGGAAAGTCCAGAATGGTCTGCACATTTTGAGGTATTTTTTGAGAATCAACTCTTTGATCCAGTTGTGGTCTTGCCTCAACAGGCTTATAGTCCTCTTGATCAACCTAGTGTTCCCCTTTCTGCTTCTCCAGTAGAATCTCTCTCTACTTTTTGTCTGCTATTTTGCAACGAAATGGCATCCAATGCTGATGATGTCCCATTCCTGAGTGCTCCTAAAAGTACTCTATAGGAAACCACTGACACCTACATTCTAGAAGTCACTTCATTTGTGTTTCCTCTTGAAGGTGAACTTTTCGGCCCCATTCCTCAAGATTCAAGAAGTGGAACCGAAATCCCCTTTAGTCAAGTTTCATATTCACTTCCAAATGGGTATACCTCTTTGGGAAGCCTCGTTTTAGGAGCTTCCAGAGCCACATATTATGACCCCCCCATCTTATGACCCATTCATCTCGAATGTGGCTTCCACATCTCAACTTGTTGTTCGACCTATAGTCACTATTGGTCAGATGATTATTTCAATAGTATCCTCTACCCCCTTATTTGCATTGATTACTACGGTTACACCTTTGAGTGGACAATCTACAATTTCATTCATTCCTGGGGGCAGTCTAATCCTCTTTATGTACCTCCCCTCTCAGTTGGGGGTCCACTGAACTTTGGACGTGTTCCGGGGGCTGGAAAACCTAATGCTAGTTTAAGTGGAACATTACTTTCACAATTGATGAATTCAACCTAGTTTAGCTGCATTTGTCTATCTGCAGCCCCATGTTCAGTATTCTTAGGTTCAACAACCTCTCCCACAACTGAACGTATCATATTCATATGTTCATCTTCTCTACATCCCTCATGGATATGTTCAACAATCGAATGTATAGTATCAATATGTTCCTCAGCCAAACATCTCTCAGCACTATGTCAAACAACCCCAAATTCATGTAGGTTTTATTGTGACTAACCCTCAGTTTGATCCTTACATCCAAATTGGTATGAATCTCCATCTGAGTCAATATGGTCCTCACCCAAATTAGCTTGGTACTCAGTAATAGCCACTTCCTCAAGGTCAGTACTAGCAACCCCAGTCCGGGCCTTAGCCTGGTGCTCAATATCAGCAGATTCCTCAGTACCGGTGGGCCCAAATGGGACCTCAAGCTGGAATCTACGTTCAACAAGGACCACAGACTTGACCCCATCTTCAGCAAGGACCACAGGCTAGACCTCATGTTCAACAGTGACCTCACACTAGACCCTATATCCAACAAGGTCCGCAACTCCAAATCTAGAAGGGGCCTTACCAATAGCCCCAACAAGGTCCCTATGTTCAACATTAGCTGCAACAAGGTCCTTACTAGCAATGGGGGTAGTATATGTTTCGAGGTCAAAATCTGCCCTATTGGGGGAAGAATCCATATTAACTAGGATTGAACCCTGACCATTTTCTCCTCATCATCCTCCTCTGCCATTTTTGGCTACGATGGAACACCCTGATGTGTCAAAGCTTAAAAATGACCCCATCCAACACTAGTTGCACTGGCCGCCAATTCCGACCAAAATCCTGGGAGATTGTCCTAAATTTGGAGGCAAGTCTGGGGAAGACCCCCAAACCAATATCATGATGTACCACTTATGGTGGTCTTCTAACTCTTGGGTCAATGATTCAATTCATCTTCCTCTTTTCCAGTGCACTCCTACTAATACTGCGGCCAAATGGTATATTGAACTCCCTCGAGGTGTTTTCTTTGATTTTAAATCCTTGGCTATGGCTTTCCTTACTCACTTCCATTTACCTGTCTGGTATGAAATCAACACCCACCTTCTCACCTCATTACATCAGTCAGCTGCTACTCACATTTTGGATCAAATTCATGAATGGTGGTGTTGACGTCACCTCATTAAATTCGATATCCCCGATCAATTTTTGAATGAATGGTTTACAAAATCATTCATTCCAAATATTGCTAAATATCTTTCCATGGGTGTATGTGTTGCGGAAGAGGAAGTCATTGAGAGATCTCAATATCTAGATTTGGTTTATTCCCAACCAGGAACTCTATATGAGCTCCTTCCTAATGCACCACGACCTTCAATTGATCTGAAATCACCTCAGTCTCCAGCTATGCCTTTGGTCGATGGTGTTATTGGGACAGTGGCCCATGCTGATAGTAGTGCACCCAAATCTTCCTCGAAGTCTAAGTCCCCTATTGTCACTGCATCCTCCACTCCTTCAAGTAAATAGAAGAATCATGGTAAAATATTCAAGGTAAATGCTGTCCAATCTACCGTCGCATAAAAATATGTGAAAGGTAAGAAAAAAGGAAAAGGAAAATCCAAATCCAATAACCCTGAACAGGATTTGAAAAAGTTATCTGCTGAAGAATCTTCAATGCACAAGACCAAATATCCTTATTTAATATATAATTATGATCATTACACTAAGGATTGTCCTTGGCATGCAAAATTTTCTCGTATTCTGAAGGGTGCACCCAGGATTTCGACTGTCTTGAAAGAGTCTTTCCCTTCTCAATAGACGCAAATGGTATATCAACCCCAATTATCTAGAAACTTCGAAGTTTTCATGGCTGGCACAGAACCTATCACTATTACTATGAGATCGAAATACTACAAAAATCCATCCAAAACTCGTATGGAACCATAAGTCACATATCACCCTTCCTCTTCCACACCTCCTAGTTATAGTTTAGGGTTTATTCCATTGCCCGACCACCCGCTAAAGGTGTTCTTAGAAAATCATCTTACAATATGAATGTGAGAGCTTCATAAGAATATAATATTGTAGAGGATCTAGCTCAAGCGCCTTCGATGATGCCATGTTTGGAAGTACTTCAGTTGTGTCCATTAAAATGGAAGGCACTACTATCCGGTATTGGAGGGATTGATCCAATAGATTCCAATATCATTACTTTCCATCTTGAGAAATTCGTTCCTCACCTCCCATATCAGGTATATTTTCTGATTCAAGTTACCATGATGGGGAAAACCATTCGCATGACTATTGTTGATAAAGGCACTTTGACCTGCATCATGTCTATCGCTTGTTGGAAAGCCATCATATCTCCTCCATTGAGCCAGTCCCCAAACACTTTGGAAGCTTTCAATGGTGGAGTTTCTCAATCATATGGTATTATAAAATCTTTTCCCATCCTATTGGAGGGAAAGATGATGAATTTAGAATTTGAGGTGGTAGATTCCAACTCGAATTATAACCTCCTTCTTGGACGCAGTTGGAATCATACCATGGTTTGCGTGGTCTCCATCCCTTTCCATGTCCTCTACTTTCCTCATCAAGGAAAAATCATGACTATTGATCAGTTAGCTTTCTTTTCCTCTGATTCTTCAATAGGAAACATTCCATATGTTGGGAATACCACTACCCCCTATGAGAACATTGGGTCGGGTCTAATCAAAGACTCGTCTCTTATGGGAATTTTTCCATTCTAGCCTCCAAATGTCGCCACTATCAATATGATATCATATGGTCACGATCCATGGATTGTTCCCAGTCCCGACCAACTTGAAAGCTTTGGTGACGTTATTCCTTTGAGCCTCGTTGAAAAAATGTATCAAATTATTCTTACGGCATTTGAGACTGCATCTGAAACCAACGACCTATTGGTTTATTCTCTAGATACTTATGCACAATGTCTCTAGTTTGGTTCTTGGGACTCCAATGATTCTTTGAATGAGACTCTCCCCACAGACGAAAGTATCGTGGAGGTAGTGTCTCTTGAAGAAACCCCATGGGATGATGGACATCATCGTTCCTTATTTCTCCTAAACCTAGGTGACATATCCACCTGTCTGAAACCCCATTGTTCATTTGACCCATTTCAGAATCCCATCTTGATTAATGAAGTGTTGTATGAAGGGAACGTAGGAAATATTTCTCCAACCATTTTGATTGAAATCTCTTTCAAACAAGGGATCGTCGCGAATGTTCACATTGGTGTTACACAAAATTTTGTCACCGTCCCTGCAATCCCTCACCCCGCATATTGGAGGGTCTTTCCCGTGACCTATGAGCAGTGTCAAACTCTACAAATACATTCTTTGCATCCTTCTGCATAAGGACATGATTCTTCCTGTTGAACATTTCCTTAGAAAGTACTCAAAAACCTATGTTTTGGCATTAGCGTGGGTACCCAGTTCACCCCTCGCGCCAATGGGGAAAATTTGAGCTAGAGGCCGTGCCAACTAGCGCTCTGTCCCTGTGTTGAGCCCACACCAGCATTTTTTGGAATGTTTTTTAACAAATTGGAGGCGGAAGTTTCCTTTAACCATCTCAGGAATGACTCATTGCAAGTGGTTAAACTCGATAAGCCATGGATCTCTTCCTTTAGGAAATGGTTGATGGAACATTCTAAGAGGATAGAACCCCCCCCCCACGATTACAGGGATCCTAACCTCTCCTTCTCCCTCTATATAAACAAGCCTTCTCCCTTTACAAAAGCTAGTTGAACATATAGCCAAGAAGCTAAACTTGGAGAAGGGATATTATAGCTAAGTAATCACTATAGAGAAGGTCGAACCAAGTAGGTTCCCATAGAGAGAGTTTCGTCTGAATTCCCGACGAGCTTTGTGAGATGTGCTCCGCTGGAACCCTGCTAGAGGAGATCACAACGTCGAAGCTTGGTTGTACTTTTCCTTCTTTAATTTAATATACTCGACTATGATATTGATTCCATCTTTGTGTTATGTTTATTTAATGCATGTGATTTAGTCTTCTTCGACTGATTGATAGTTAGGAATGCGAAATATTATGTTGTGTATCTTCGTTTCTTGTGTATGTGCAGATATCCAGGCGTGAGAATGAGCGGATCGTGATCTGTCAAGTCAAGAGCGGGAGGAAGCATTTCTTTCGGACGAAACAATAGCGCAGGACCTACGGTAGGTGATCTACCTAGTATTTTTCCATCCTTAACTAGGAATTGATGTCATAGCGTGTCTCGTTTGTGGCTAGACCCACTCTATGGCTAGTGGGATTGCCTCTGTCCGTAGAGGGGATTTACCTCACCAAAAAATTGGCAACTCCATTGGGGATCAGTGTGAGTTTGTCTTTCGTCTATTAGATCTTCTTCTTGGTCTTTTCTTGCTTAGCTTTCCTTTTTTGGATTTTTTTACTGAGTCTTAGGCCCTTGTTCAGCCCCACATGATTATTTTTGACCTATATTTCTCTAAATTTTCATCTTTCCAAGGTTGGATATATTGGCGTGGTTTCTAGCCTGACAGTCATGTCCACTAGTGTGAGTTTCCAGTTTATCACCCGTGCCATCCCCTGTCTGGAGCGGATTACAGCCAGACAATCGCGCCAATTCCTGTAGGTGCTAGGGTTTTCCTTGTTTTGGAGTTTTTGGCCCATCCTGGTGTCTCTAAGTGTTTTCTTGACTTGATTTGAGTGCTTTGGGTTTGTTTGTGACTGTGATCAGCCTTCTTCCTTTGGTTGTTTGTCCATTTCTTTCAACATCATGGCTTTAGTGCTTTCTAGTGCTTTGACATGCTAAGCCTCCTGTAGGAGTTTGGGTCTCTTGTTTCAAGGTCACCTTTGTTATTTGCTTGATTGCATTCAACTCCCTGGATCCGTTTTGAGTGGTTGCTTTTAGTGAAATGAGTCTCGAGTGAGTCTTCTCTCTTTCATTCAGTTTTGCTTCCTGTCACTCCAAGCATAGCTCACATTGCTTGTATGGGTTTGTTTTGACATATTTCTTCGATTTGAGAGATTGTGACATTGGTTTGAGTCGTTGTTTTGTTGGCTTGTGAGTTGATTGAATTGTTTCAATTTAACTCTTGCATTAGCATTCTCGAACTAGTGTGAAGGTTTGTTTTTCATGTTATTTAGTGCAATATTTGATTTATTACATTGAAAAAATCAAAAATATATTTTATGCTTTCATTTTTTGTTTGCATCATAAGAATTGGAAAATATTTTGCATAACTAGCATTCGGCATTATAAGAAAGATTTTTCGTTCTCATTAGTTTGCATCAGGTTCTGTAGTGGTACTTCTGCGAGTTCTAATTATTTTCTATTGCTTGAAATTCCTAACCTTCTCATAGATAGCTCTTCATTAAACGAAATGGTATTTTATGGCATGTAGCTTGCATTCAGGAATTTGTGAGATAAAACATTCGGTAGGACCTTGGAATTGAAACATAAATACAAGATCAACTTAAAATTTATTCAAATAACCTAAGGCAACATTGAAACTTAACGAAACATTTAGTGGTATAAGTTAGAGACGTGTTCCGGTGTCTTAAAACATAACATCTGTTGCTCGATATATGGCTTCAGATAGTGCTAGTATGGACTTGTGCTCCCTGTATCGTCGAGTATATAAAGGGAGACACCTATAGGTTGCAATCCTTTATCCATAGGAAGCCAAGTCTGCCGCCCTGTAACCATGATACACCAAACACAACATTCGGGGAGACTACCTGCACATACGTCAAGTCCTTGGTTGATTCTTCTTTCATTTTATAACCAAGGTGTATATGGCAGTTCACGGGAACCGGGTACAACCTTCTACCTAGACTACCTGAGAAATCATTTTTGATCTTTACTGACTCCATAAATTTGAAAAGATCATCAAGCACTTGTCCTTTCTCACTCATCTCCAACCTGAAAGTGATAGAGTCACCTTTTTCTTGTTTCCCGAATCTTAAAATATGAAACGATAGAGTTTTGTTTCAGTGTATTAATTAACTACCTACGAAATATTCCTGGTTAAATTTAGTTTCCTTAGGGTGTTGTTTTAAAATTTGTTTCTGATGGCAATGTTTCCAGAGTTCACTAACCCATGAATCCCTTCCGAAGGGAATCCTGGTCCTTTTCTTGCTTTCGGGAATGTTGGTGCTCCTTATATGGCAACGTTGTCCCTGCTTGGGTTAACTGTTGGGTTGCCTGTTTGGTTATTCTCGACCTCGGTGGTCTCGAATGTTCCGTCTGTTTCTCAAACATATCCTCCACTCGAAAAACATCATGTTGATTCTAAGGTGGACCTCTCCCCTTCTTCACTGAAATTCTGGATTCTAGTAACCAGGTGGCTAAGAAGAAGAATAAGAATACAAAGAAGAAGAAGTCAGCTAAGTGAGAGGCTAATGTTGTAGCTGTTGTTCCTGAGAAACTTTCCCTTGATAAGCCATCCAAGCTTCAATGGAAAGTAAAATTCCCTTGCATGTTGTGCAAAGGTGACCACCTTCTCTGAGACTGCCCTAGCATTCCCAAGGTACTTGAAGTATGGTCCAACGGCCGTCCACCGTTGCCTTTGGCTTCTGGAAGTCATATTGGTGGCACCTCTTCAACTAGTCATGACAAGACTCATAAGAAACAGGGCAAGATTACTAATCCCTGTAAGTTGTGTGAAGGGAATCATCCCATTCACCTTTGTCCATACATGGATGAAGCCAAGAGAGTTTTGGAAAAATCTACTATTTCTGCACCCTGCCTTCTGGCTAGTTAACAAAAACTTTCTTTGAGTCCTCCACTAGTTGATTCCACAATCGGTCAAGAGTCATCCATGGTCAATCCCGCTCCCCCAGAAATTCAAATTCAGGAATCCGTTCCCGACCAACCATTGGATGTGGAATCGGTCGAATTGATCTTGCCTATGGTACATCAGGTCTTTTCCGTCGAGAGTGGATCTCATCCCCCCCACGTTCCTCTTGTTTCTTCAGATTCTTCGGACTTGGAGAAAGGTTCTTTCATCCCTGTAGTTCAAGAATTTTCTCCTCCTACTTCCGTGATGGCGGTCCAGGAAGATGCTCCTCTTGCTCTGGTAACACCAGGGGAAGACCATCTCAGTTAGATGGTACCTCCTCCAAGTAGTTTGGTCTCTTTCTTTGATTGGAGTCGATTTGCAGAATACCGCCTTCCTTCTTATGTGCCTTTTGAGATCACGGTACAGACCTTTGATCTGGTCGTACCCAACACTATTATAGATGAAGGCACGTTTGTTATTATTCTGTCTTCTACTACTTGGCAAGCTTTTGGTTCTCCACCGCTTATGCCTATTACCCTGAATCTGTTGGCTTTTAAAAGAGGAACCAGTCAACCATTAGGGATCCTGTTACACCTTTTTTTGGTCATCTAACCTATTATCATTAGATGGACCCAAGTACACCATGTAAGACCAATTTTACCCTAAGTAAAATTGCTTTCACTATGTGAAATAACTTAGTAAAACACCTTTATTAAGTTGTTTATGGTCTAAACAGGAAACCCCAAAAGGAAATAATAAAAAAATCTATATTTGTTTATATTTACTCAAGGAATAATTAGTTAAACATCAATTTAATTATTATTCCTGGTCATATTTAACTCAAAACAAGGAAATCAATTAAATAAATCCTTATTTATTTGATTGTTTCCTAGGAATAAGTTATTTAATCCTTATTTAAATAATATTCCTAGTTAAATTTGACTAAATCATTTACAAATAATTAAATAAATCATTATTTATTTAATTATATTTCCACCATTTCCTTAAAATAATAAATAAATCATTTATTTGTTTATTATTTATAAATAAAATATTTTACCCAAGTCAAATTTTTTTTCCCTCCAACAAATATAATAAAATATTCCTAAAAGGTGGTTCTAGAATTTGGTTAATAATATTTTATTCATGCACCAAGTTCTAGACTACCCTAATATTCTGTTATAAATAGAAGGGTTTTCCCATTCATTTTTCACCTTTTGTTTCCTATGAGATCACTCTGGATCTTTACTCTTGGTCTGACTTTGAGCCATTATCATTGTCACATCTTCTATTTTCACTTTGTGAGCTCCCTTTGAGTTCTATGTTTGTCTGGGTTTTCTTCACCAACAAGAGAGAGAAATACTAGATCTGAAGCGCTGAGGACTTTCAAAGAACCCATCCCATTGAGGAGAATTGGAAACACCTTTCTTGTTTTCCTCTCAGGTGCCCTTAATATAAAAGTTCTTTCAAAAATATTGTTCTTGTCTTGTCTATTGGATGCATGGAGCAAAACTTTATTTTCACTGCTTAATGTCTCTTTATGCATAGATCTGGATTTGTGTAGCATTTGTCTTGATCAACTAACTGTAGAATTGAAGATATTGGTAGTCATATTTGATGTTAGGGCTATGAGTTATGCGTAGCTAAAGTGGTATTTTGCCGACAAAAGATTCACACTAATAGATCCTTCCCAAATTGCCTATTACTTTGGGCAAGAAAACCGTCCATATAGACATGATGGTTGTTCCAGGCCCCTTGGATTTCAATTTTCTCTTGGGGCACGAATATACTTATGTCATGGGGGAAGTTGTCTCTTCCCTCTTTCGCGTGATCTATTTTCCACACAAAGGTCGAATTGTGACCATTGATCAACTTTCATTCATTGGTCCTGACATGACATCTGGTCCACCATTGTCCCTTACAAGTTTTTATCCGTCGGTTGTATCTTCCTCGCCACAGGTTAATTATGTAGCTACCTGTCCCATGCCCACATTCAGTGATAGTTCTGTTGTGCATCATGTGCTGGGGGCATTGGGTCCTGATTTCCAAGATGTTGTTCTCCCATCAGATGCAAACCTCTTAGAGTCCATGACTTCTTATTCGACATGATAAAAGGTTATCGGATCATAGTTCGTTTTCTTGTGTCAAGCTCCTTAGAAAATGAAACAAGGTCATCTGAGGATAGTTCGTCTTCTGTATCAAACTCGTAAAAAAAATGATGAATTAGCTCATGAGGATAGTTATTTTAATGTGTCAACCTCATTAAAATAATGAAACACTTTCCTGTTCAATTCGAGTCTTTGATCCGATCTCGTAAAATCCTAGTCGAGTCTTTCTCTTGATCTCGTAATTGAACCTTCACTCCCTCCATCTGTTTACTTAGGTGCATGGACTGAAGCTTCGGGGGCATGTACCTTGAATTGGGTCACCATGCTGGGGGCATGCAAATAATTTTTCAAGCACAGTTTGTTTCCATTTCAAGCTTGTGTAAAAATGAAATCGGTTTCAAGAATAGTTTATCTTTATTTCAAGCTTGTGTAAAAATGAAACCAAATTCAAGAAGAGTTTCCTGATTTCAAGCTTGTGTAAAAATGAAACCATTCCCTCTCGTGATTGCCATTTTATCAGCCTATTTTTCCAGATGAACCTTGGTTTTCTCATTCCATCGTCCTTATCTTCTTGGCCGATCATACGCCTTCACTTGGTTGTTTTACCCATTCCTGAGGAACCGCTGCAATGAGTGGTCTTGTTAGCCAACCTCTTAACCTTTAATTGTTCTGAGCAGTTCCACCATTACCGAAACTAGTTGCTACCCTTAACACCACTCGTTCCTCCATGAGGAGTCAACTTTCAACTCTTTTCTGACTCTCGAGAATTGAAAAGATTGCCGAGACTCTTGTCATTTTGAACTCATTAATTTGGCTACGAAATGATATCTACCCAATATATGTTTACCCCTTTTTCGGGCTGGGATAGATTATTTAAGAAAAAGGAATACCTTAGCCGATCACGACTAAGAGGTTCTCTCAGACACAGTTTTCTACCTTTTTGGATATGTGAGACTACCTACGAAAAGGGACTGCTAGAGTTTTCTTTTCCTCCTTCTTTTCAAACTCTCTAAATATGAAAAGATGTCAAGTTCTTCCTTTATTAGACTTGTTAAACTATGATGACATCGGACATCGTCGCAATGACGTTACTCGAGTTCCTCCTTCCTAGGGATCATAAAGTGTACTAGGATGGATTTGTCCGAAGGAAAAACTTACAACACAAGCACATGTTATCCCCTTCAAGCTTGTTTTAAAAAATAATTGGGGTACTCGCCAAAAATGGTGGGGGAAAATGGAGCCAAGATCGTAGTTGTGTTGGCAGTATGTCACTCTTGAACATGGCACTTGTCTACATTCGTGTCGAGTTGGGGACATCTCATCTCGTTATCTGCTTGCCTCCATGGGTTTGGGTAATCTCTTTTGACCACTCATCTACTCTTTGCCACGTCACCATGACCTCAGATCCCTTGATGTAAAATACTGCCAAATCTAGTGTCGTGCTGCCAATATTTTCAAGAGAAGTTTTGCCTCTGAAGTTTTTAACCTCCCTCCGATTCTCTGTTGGTCTTGATTCACAAAAATTATATTCCTCTGTCTCGTGTCGATGATATGGGAAAAATTATGGCCCACCTTAGGTCAAGGTCACTTCCTGTCGACTCTAGCTCATTATCTAAGAATTTTATCTAGAGACTTCCTTCAGGTACCTTGGAGCCTACATGCCTCAATGGAAGGTTATTCGCACTCGACATAAGTTCCACATCATTGGCATTCGATCGATTAACTCTGCGGGTGTTCGACGTCAGATCCCACTAGCCCTAGAGTGGGTCTAGCCACAAACGAGACATGTTATGACATCAATTCCTAGTTAAGGATGGACAAAGACTTGGTAGATCACCTACCGTAGGTCCTGCGCTATTGTGTCATCCGGAAGAATCGCTGCCTCTCGCTCTTGACTCGACAGATCACGATCCGCTCATTCTCACACCCGGATATATGAACATACATAAAAAATGAAGACGATACATAACATACTATTTCGCATTCCTAACTATCAGTCAGTCGAAGAAGACTAAATCACATGCATTAAATAAACATAACACAGAGATGGAATCAATATCATAGTCGAGTATATTAAATTAAAGAAGGAAGAGTACAACTAGGCTTCAACGTTGCGATCTCCTCCAGCAGTGTTCTAGCAGAGCATGTCTCACAAAGCTCGTCGGGAATTCAGACGGGACTCTCTCTATGGGATCCTCCTTGGTTCAACCTTCTCTATAGTGATTACTCAACTATAATATCCCTTATCCAAGTTCAGCTTCTTGGCCATATGTTTAGCTAGCTTTTGTAAAGGGAGAAGGCTTGTTTATATAGAGGGAGAAGGAGAGGTTAGGATCCCTATAATCATGGGGGGGGTTCTATCCTCTTAGAATGTTCCATCAACCATTTCCTAAAGGAAGAGATCCATGGCTTATCGAGTTTAACCACTTGAAATGAGTCATTCCTGAGGTGGTTAAAGGAAAATTCCACCTCCAATTTGTTAAAAAACATTCCAAAAAAGGCTGGCGAGGGCTCAACACAGGGACAGAGTGCCAGTTGGTGCGACCTCTAGCACAAATTTTCCCCATTGGCGTGAAGGGTGAATTGGGTACCCACGCCAATGCCAAAACATAGGTTTTTGAGTGCTTTATGAGGAAATTTTCAATAGGAAGAATCATGTCCTTATGCAGAAGGATGAAAATAATGTATTTTCAAAGTTTGACACTACTCACAGGTTACGGGAAATACCCTCCAATATGCGGGGCGAGGGATTGCAGGGACGGTGAGAAAATGCTGTGTAACAGATGCCCCCTAAAGCATGAGGTCCGAGAGAGAAGGAGGGGTGAAATGCTTTATGAGAACGTGTTCGACCCAAACACTATTGTCAGAAAACCTGCAAGTACGAATACAACTGATACATCTGATACATGACATGTGGCATGGGCACAACCATCCACAATAGAGTACATAAATAATGAGATCCAAGGTATGGGCACAACCATCCAGCAGTAGGGATCAACAAATAGACTCAGGTATGGTCGCAGCCATCCAATCAGAAGTCATATAACGAGTCATAAGAATCCACAAAGAACCCGCAGCCTAGATTTTATCAGACAAAACCCAGGGTCTTGCACTCCATCTTGACCTGAACATAGTACAAATTCGAGCATGCGAATATGTGAGCTGAAGTCGAACATGCAAGAACATCATATGATTACCAGCCAATGATTAAAGCTGTTAACAGACGTGAGAGAAACCACCAATAATGACAATGTCTCTCAAGGTACAAAAGGTATAATCCATGGCATGTGAACAATGATCTGACGTCGAAACATCTGCAGAGTCAATCGATCAAAGGCAAATGATGTGGACCTTACGTCGAGTGCGAAGAACCTGCCATTGAGGCATGCAGGCTCCAAGGTACCTAAAGGGAGTCTCTAGATCAACTTCCTGGATAATGAGCTGGAGTCAACAGGGAGTGACCTTGACCGAAGGTGGGCCATAATGTTTCCCACATCATCGACACGAGATAGAGGAATATAATGTTTTTGAATCAAGACCAACAGAGAATAAGAGGGAGGTTAAAAACTTCAGAGGCAAAACTTCTCTTGAACATATCGGTGGCATGACACTGGATTTGGCAGTATTTGACATCAAGGGATCTGAGGTCATGGTGACATGGCAAAGAGCAGATGAGCGGTCAAAAGAGATTACCCAAACCCATGGAGGCAAGCAGATAACGAGATGAGATGTCCCCAACTTGACACGAATGTAAACAAGTGCCATTTTCAAGAGTGACATACTACCAACACGACTACAATCTTGGTTCCATTTCCCCCCACCATTTCTGGCAAGTACCCAAATTATTTTTGAAAACAAGCTTGAAGGGAATAACATGTGCTTGTGCTGTAAGTTTTTCCTTCGAAAAAATCCATCCTAGTACATTTTACGAGCCCTAGGAAGCAGGAACTTGAGTAACATCATTGCGATGGAGTCTGATGTCATCAGAGTTTAACGAGTCTAAAAAATGAAGAACTCATCATCTTTTCATATTTAGAGAGTTTGAAAAGAAGGTGGAAAAGAAAACTCCAGCAGTCCCTTTTCGTAGGTAGTCTCACAGATCCGAAAAGGTACAAAACTGTGTCTGAGAGAACCTCTTAGTCGTGATCGGCTAAGGTATTCCTTTTTCGTAAATAATATTGTAGCCTGAAAAAGGGGTAAACATATACTGGGTAGATATTGTTTCGCAGCCAAATTAATGAGTTCAAAACGATAAGAGTATCGGCAATATTTTCAATTTTTGAGAGTCAGAAAAGAGCTGAAAGTTGACCCCTCATGGAGGAACAAGTGGTGTTAAGGGTAGCAAATGGTTCCAGTAATGGTGGAACTGCTCAGAACAAGTAAAGGTTAAGAGGCTGGCTAACAAGATCACTCATTGTAGCGGTTCCTCAGGAATGGGTAAAACAACCAAGTGAAGGCATATGATCGACCAAGAAGATAGGGACGATGGAATTAGAAAACCAAGGTTCATCTGGAAAAATAGGCTGATAAAATGGCAATTCCTAACGAGATTTGTGAGACGTGCTCCATTGGAACCCTACTGGAGGAGATCGCAATTTCGAAGCCTGGTTGTACTCTTCCTTCTTTAATTTAATATACTCAACTATGATATTGATTCCATCTTTGTGTTATGTTTATTTAATGCATGTGATTTAGTCTTCTTCGACTGAATGATAGTTAGGAATGTGAAATAGTATGTTGTGTATCGTCTTCGTTTCTTGTGTATGTGCAGATATCTAGGTGTGAGAACAAGCAGATCATGATCTGTCGAGTCAAGAGTGGGAGGCAGCGATTCTTCCAGATGACACAACAACACAGGACCTACGGTAGGTGATCTACCAAGTCTTTGTCCATAATTAACTAGGAATTTATGTCATAGCATGTATCGTTTGTGGCTAGACCCACTCTAGGGCTAGTGGGATCGCCTCTGTCTGCAGAGGGGATTTACCTCACCAACAATTGGCACACCTTGTTCTCCTGACGAGATCAAGGTATCCTCCGAGCTTTTCCAGGAATTATGTGATGTCTTCGCGTGGTCATATGAATAGATTCCTGGCATTGATCCGAGTATTGTCATGCACAAAATACCTACCTATCCATAATTGAAGCCCATTCACCAATGAATTCATCTCGTGCACCCAAGAAAGGATTATGCCATAAAGAGTGAAGTTGAAAAACTTCTCAAGGATAGTTTTATTTATCCCATACCATTGACGAATTGGGTCTCCAATGTTATTCCCATTACTAAGAAATGATGGATCATCTGGGTTTGTGTTTATTACCATGATATCAATCAATCATGTCTTAAGGATAATTACCCCACTCCCTTTATAAATAAAATCATTGACGAGTGCGTCAGGAGTGATATTTTTTCCTTTATGGACGATTTTTCTAGCTATAACCAGATCAAAATTTCTCCAACTAATCTACACAAAACCGTTTTGATTTGTCCATGGGGAACCTTTAGTTATAAAAAAATCTCTTTTGGCTTAAAGAATGCGGGGGCCACCTTCTCTCTATCTATTTCATATGCTTTTCATGACATCAAGCACATAGTCAACCATTCCTTAATGACCTGCCTGCTCATTCCGTAAAACTTCGAGATCACTCAAAACACCTTAGAGCCATATTTCTTCGCTATTGGCACTATAATATCAAGTTGAACCCTCATAAGTATGTATTCTGCGTCGAGTTCGGTCGACTCTTGGGTTTCATGGTGTCAAAAGAAAGAATCATAATTAATCCTCTTAAAGTAGAGGCAATCATCAATTTTCCTCTTCCCTCTTCTATTCATCAACTGCAAAGCTTGCAGGGGAAAGCCCATTTCCTCCATTGCTTCGAACTGAATTATGCTGAGCTTACCAAAGGTTTTAATCGCTTATTGAAAAAGGGAATCCCATTCATTTGGGACAAAGTTTCCTAAAGCTATTTCAATGATTTGAAATGAGCCCTCATCAATTCTCCTCTACTGCATCCTCCCAACTATCATCACGACTACTTCCTGTATTTGGCCACTTCCAACAACACTATTGGTATGGTGATGGTTCAGGATTTTGACGATGGTCAAGAGCATGTAATTTACTACTTGAGCTGCAATATTTTTGATGCTAAGACCTACTATTCTCATGTAGAGTAACTTGTGTTGGTTGTTTTCCATGCTATTCAATGTTTTCATCATTACGTTCTCTTGCGTAAAAATTTTGTGATTTATAAGTATAACCCCATGATTTACATTCTCACACGTTAGTTTATTGGGGGAAAGTACTCGAAATGGATTTTCAACCTTCAAGAGTTTGACTTAGAGTTCACTGCTACTAAGTCTAAGAAATCCCTCGTCTATGTCGAGTTGATTTGCGATCTTCCCATCGTGGTCGATCCCACTCCTTCTGAAGATTTGATTCTAGATGAATCTCTCTTTCTCATCAGTACTCTTGATCCATGGTATGGATACATAATCATTTATCTACAAATCCAAAATTTTCAGCCAGAGCTATCACACTCTAAGCGAAGGCAGATTCATTACTAGTCCCATCCCTATCATATCGTTGGAGACAATTTATACCGCACTGGTGTTGATTCCATCCTTTGTCGATCTTTGAATCTAGAGGAAGTTGAGAAATTTCTCAATGACTGCCACTCTGGGGTCTGTGGTGGTCACATTTCTGGCCATGCTACCGCCCAAAAAATCCTTTGCGTAGGATATTTTTGGTCGTTTATCTTTAAGGATTGCATTATTGTAGTTCGAAAATGCCATGACTACCAAATATACTCTTGGAAGGAGCACACCCCACCCTCACCCTTACACCCAGTTGTGACTGTCAGACCAATTGTGAAATGAGACATATATTTCCTGACCTGGAACCCTCGCTCGACTGGGGGGGGGGGATGGTTATATTATCGTTGCCATCAATTATTTCATAAAATGGGTTGAAGCGATGCCTACATACAATAATGAAGGTCTAACTGTGGCACAATTCCTGTTTGATCATGTCATAGCTTGGTTTGGTGTCCTAAAAGGGATTTTCATTGATCATGGCTCTCATTTTTGAAATCATATTATGACAGAGCTCACTAATCAGTCAGGGTTACATCATGATAGCTTCACTCCTTATTATCCACAGGAAAATGGCTAGGTTGAAGCTGTTAATAAAGTCTTGGTAACCATGCTTCAATGAACCACTGGGAAACACAAACGATATTGGAATCTAATTCTCTTCTCAGCTCTGTGGGCTTACTGAAATTCCACTAAGACTGCCACTGGATTCACACCATTCCAATTGGTGTATGGTTTAGAGGCCACACTCTTGATCGAGTGTGAAATTCCTTCTCTGAAGCTAGTTGTCGAACTACTTCCTGGTACTTCACCAGAAGAGGAATGTCTGCTTTACCTCAAGCATCTTGATGAGACCTGAAGACTTGTTTCTTTAGTCATTGAAGCAAAAAAAAGAGGATTTAAGGCTCAATATGAAAAATCCATCAATCCTCGTGTTTTCTCTGAAGGTGAATTAGTCCTGCTTTGTGACCAAACCCATGATAAATTGGGAGTCGAGAAGCTCGAGCTAATGTGGCACAGGCCCTATATCATTCAATGAGTATTGGAAAGAGGTGCTTATGAGCTGGCAGATTATGATGGAAACCAATTGGATGAGCCCTTAAATGGGCTCTATATGAATAAATATTACGCTTGATCATGAGTGTGATGCTTTGTACATTAGTGTTTTATTCATTAGTGTGCTTTTATTGGATTTTTGGTGTGATTGTTTACTTTTCAGACATGTTTCCTTTGCTTACCTTGTGTTCCACTTGGTTTGCAGATGTCGTCGAATCATTACATCGGTTTTTATAATGGTGCTTGTCGTATCACATAGAACTTATCTTCTGCAACATGGGCACTTTTTTTCCCTGATGGAAAGTTGATTAATTTATAAGGTATTTTTTTGGGTCGAACAAATAGCAATATTTCCGAATATAGTGCGGTTATCAATTTATTATCGGATTTAATTGATCTCAGGTTTAGAGATTTGGTTGTTAAATTTGACTCACAAATCATTGTGTTACGGTTAAATGGAAATTATTCTGTGTGAAATCCTCAAATTTTGCATATGTATTTGTGTGTTCGATTATTGGAATTGCATTTTTATTTTATTACATATCAGTATATTCAAAGACGTTTTAACACATTAACAGATACATTAGAAAATCATGTATTAGATAGGAATTTGTGCAACATGTAAAAAATAATACATCATTATGATACACAAGTAGATGTTATCAATGATGTATTATTTTTTACATGATGTGCAAAATCACCTACAAAACATGTTTAATTAGGAGCTTTCATCGGAGTAGTTTTTGAAATAATCCATTAGAAATGGGTGGATTTCTCATTTCAAGTTCTTCCCCATGACTAGCGTGAATGTACGAATTAATTTGGCATTGACGGTGTGATGCACTAACGGGCTAAGCGCGAACATCACATGTCCGATAGTTCAAACCTGCATTGACCGCGAGTGATTTTGAAATTTTAAATCCTCCCTCCCATCTCTAAATTTATAAGCTAAACACCTAAAGAATGGATTTATAATGAATATGATAGTTTGAGGTCTTACCTGTAGCTGACGGATCGCTGAATGGTGTCCTAGATTGGTTGCACCACTGATCTGAAGTTCTGAGGAAAAGGGGTAAAATGCACTTCTACAATTTACTGGAAATAGAAAGGTGAAAATGAATTTAATTTTTGTCTATTTATAATTTTTTAAAGATATTTTCGCCATTATTTTATTATTTTTCCTCGATATTAGCGATGTTTGCCATTTTTTGGGCAATAAGAGGACCTTTACACTGTTGCTGATTATTTATGATGCAAAAGAGTTTTATTTTATCTCTTTTTCAGACTCGGTAAAAATAAACAAAAAAGGAACCCCCCTGGAGTTAACTTTCAACTCTTTTCTAAATCTCGAGAAATGAAAATATTGTTGAGTACTTGTCATTTTGAACTCGTTAAAGTAAATGAATTGATGTAGTGTTTGGTCAATTTAGTGTGTCCTAAATTGCTGCATTTAATTTGTCAATCTGGGATTCGTAAGCTGATGAAGTGTGGCGCACTATATGTGCAAGATAACCTATTTCTTAACTTTTTGTCGTTTTTGGTTTTCTAAGATGAAATGGAAATTCTAAAATGAAAACAAGTATGGTTATGTTTGTTCAAGGAAATGATATCCTCTATAATGATTTACCAACTTGAAACTTAAAAAAAGGAATTTGAAATTTACAATGACAAAACTTGAAAGGAAATGAAAATATGCTATTGAAATGAAAAGGTGCTGCGAGTCTAATGAATCAAAACAATGAACTAGTGAGCATGAAACCAAACTATTCTTGCTGTTGTCTAAAACAAAATAAATTATCTTTGAAAAGAAATCCAAGAATTGCATCAAAGTAAATCTATAAATCGGATTACATCAACTTGTCTTGATCCTCATCATTATCCCTCATCATTAGTCCGACTATGATTTTCGGAAAGTAACCATAAACAACTTGAGTATTGACATCTAACTTGCGAGAAAGTAAACTAACATCAAACCATACAATTCATAATTCAATCCTCACCATTAGTCAGTGTGGCCATGGAAGTAACTAGAAGATGTCAAGTATAATTTAATATATCTAAATTTTGCGAGAGAAGGGAAACTAATACTAAACTACACATTTCATAGTACAATCCCTCACCATCGGTCGAGTTTGTGGCTTTCGGAGAGCAACTAAAGATGACTTATGAGTAGTTTAATATATCTAAATTTAACTACGAAGCAAATAAACAAAGCTGAATCAAACAAAGCAAAGGCGAAATTAAAGGGAAACTGAAAAACAAATTAGCAGCAAAACAATGTTAATTCCATGTCATTAGTCAAAAAGCTATGAAAATGCCCGGGCTGCCTATCTATAACCTGAAACAAGAACACTGATCAGTGATTAATAACATAAAACATGAAGGACAGAAGTGAAATGGAAAGCATGAAAGTTTATAAATAGAAATGAAGCATATGTATCATGAAAAATGCAATGTATAAACATGTGAATGGATTATGGTACAATGAGCTTTAAAGAAATGAAATAAAAGCTATACAATAATGCACAAAACCTCAGCTGAGCAGGGGCCCTCTACACCAGCCTTGGCAACAATCTTCAAGTACGAATTACGTTTGGAAACAGTCTTCTTATATTAATATGCAGTCATAACAGTAAGGTGGTATTACGGCTCAAAGGCAGCGTAATTACATTACAGAGCAGACTAATAAGAGATAACAAAGACTAACATCGACTAACTCTATATGCGTATGCAAATGCGTTATATATAACAAAATAAACATAACTAATTCCTAAATTTTATGCTGGTGGAGAACACGTAGACCATTACGTCCATGGATCTAGGATCATGGCCATATTGCAAAGTAAATATATGAGGAGTGGATGTTTGAATTTGGCTATGGAGCCATGTACAGACGTCGACTTGTCCTTCGCAACTCAGAAACGGCCATATGAACCTTTACGTGGCACGAATAGAGTCCTATCACCATAGAACTTCTACGGTTGACTTCCATTTGGACGCCTTTGACCGAAGCTTCTTTGGATGAGTTTGCTCGAGCCAACAGGACACGAACCATGTCCACATCATTCCTGACTTACCCATGTGGCTCATTTTTCTTGTAGACACCTGTAACATAGAGTTTCACAAAATAGCTGCGGAAAGTTGCAGCAGCTGCGGAAAGTGGCAGGATTCCGCAGCTAGATGAAAAAAATCTAAATCAAATAGCAAACACAAAAATATAATTAAAAACCATGTTAGATGCTCTTTTGCAATTGATATACAATGATATTTGACAACTTGGGAGGTTCAGGTGAGTGAAAAGGGTATAGAAAAGTGTATGGAAAAGATGCAGATTTGAGACTCAACATACCCCCACTGTGAAGGTGTTGCATGTCCTCATGCAACCAAAATTTTGATATTCCTTCCTTAATTCATATGCCTTGACACTTTAGCCAACACATCCAAACCTCTCCTTTTCTTCCTAGGTGCTGCCAACATTATGGGTTTCTTCATTAAGCACCTAAATTTGATATTAACCAGTGCTTTGCTTAACTTCTGGCATTTCCTTTTCAATTTCCTGTTCTTCTTCTGCCATATTCCGAGGTGTAGCATTGTATTATCATGAATGATTTTGTCTAGCTTTCCTTGTTCTTTCAATGTCTCATTTTCATTTTTGATGTGTCTATTCAAAAGCTCTAGCTCAAAGATTTCCTGTTTTAGTGATTGGACTAAATCATCCTGTACTGTATGAGGCTGAATAGAGGAAGTACTAGGACCTGTAGCTGCTTTTTCCAAAGATTCTATATAGTCATATACTTCCTGCTGCTTGGGGTCTATTTCAGGTGTCATTTTTGTTGGGCTGTCCCCAAAATTCCGTGAAGGAGAGTCATCTTCAAAATCTGGCTGAGAAGGGTTCACATCAACATCTTACTGAGAATGGGATGGAGTATGTTCAATGTCTGACTGAGAATGAAATGAACCAGGTTCACTAACTGACTGAGATGGACTATGGTCAGTTGGGGACTGTTCAGATGTCTCCTCTCCTAAATCAATGAAATGAGGACCCTTAATTTGCGTTTTCCTCAATTTCCCCTTAAGTTTGCTGCTTCTTCTCACACGCTGTGGTGCACTATCCTTTTGTTTTTGTTTTCCTTTCTCTATCTTCTTGGCCATAGAGGACTGTTTTTGAAGATAAACTAATCTTTCAGATAACACTTGGTGATCTTCTTCTTCAGAAGAAGGAGTTTTATGTATAGCCTCAATAGTTTTTCTCTCTTTTGGTGTTATTAGCTTCTTACCCTTGGTTTCTTTCTTCTTCCTCTTTGACAGTCTCTCTTCCCTATCAGTTATTTCAATTGTAGTAGTAGGAGCATTTTGAATTTCATCAATTGTCCTTTTTCTCCTACTTCTTCTTGTTGTGCTACCTTCAGGAATTTCCTGAGTAGGAGTAATTTGGGTTTCATCTTTTATTATTTTTCTTCTACTCCTTCTTGTCATACTACCTTCAGGAATTTCCTGAGGTTCCTCAAAGAAATTTCTAACCAGAAATTGCTCCCATGTGTCTTTCTTCTCCTTTAACTCCTTTTCAATCAAAATTTTTACAAGGTCGTGGTGATATAGATGAGGTTCTACATCTCCTAAATGTTTTTGAACAGTCATGGACATTTTCTTCAAACTATTGAATAGAAAATATGGGAGATTGAGAGTTTGATTATCTAGAAAATTCATCAGTAATCTGGTATGGTACATATACATGGACCCAAAACGCCCTTCACATGTAATGAATTTCTGAACAACTAGCAACAAAGTAGCCCATTCCTCTTTCAATGCATGCACAGGAATTTCTCTTTTAAACACAATTATGTCCATACCTTGATTTCGTAAAATTGTTCTCCATGCTTCATCACTGATACTTTTATTTTTAAACCAATGCTCACCCTCTTGAAGAAGTTCCATGGCTGTTGCTATAGATGCTTCATTGAACGCAAACTTAAGGTCTCCAATCTCTGCTTCCAAGCCATTAAATGACCTTGCGAATGCCTTCGTCACTTCTTTATGATAACCTCTGAATTTTTGGATAAAACGCAACCAATTTGCTTTCTTCAATATCTCCTTTACTTGCGAATATCCCTATATAAACTTAGGTCCTTCCGGTTCTTCTCTTAGCAATTTACCCATTTTTCTTACTGCTCTTCACAAATTTTCCTGCGTGAGGGTTCAAATGGAAATAGAATGGCTGAATGCACAGAGATAAGCGCAATGACTGTGGGTAAATATCAGAGAATGGGAATGAGCACAATGAACGAAATGGAGTGAGACAGAACAGAGTGGGGTTTCGTAAGCACGGCAGAGACACAACAGAGGGATTAATAGAGTATAAAACATCTAGCAGCGTTTTGAATTTTGGTGGTTGCACAATAAATATGAGCACGTTTCAACAACGGTTATGGATTTATGCGGCTGTAAGAGTCCGTGGTCAAATCAAATACGTCTCATTGTCACCGGTGGGATATAGGAACATGAGTGAAAATCGGGGGTTTAATGATGGAACCATTTGAGAATGAATGCGAGAGGATAATATGGAGATCGTGAAAGGTTACGGAATTTTCAATATAATCGTTGCACATAATGGATAGAACTCATGGTTCAGAACTATATAAAAATGTGTTTTTCAATGCTATTTGAAATAAATTTTATTCATACCTTTGGAATCTTTGCCTTTTCCTTGGTCTTCAACTAGTTGCTCTTCATGGTGTCTTGAATGCTCCATGTCTTCATTCTTGATCCTCTCACCTGCATTTTATTTCATGATTATGGAAATAACTTCTGACTGTACATTCTTTTGGAAATAGAGTTGTAGCTGCGGAATCTGCTTCTGGCTGCGGAAACTGGAGTCAGCTGCGGAAACAGATGTCAGCTGCGGAAACTGACACAGCTATTACTTGGATGAATGGAGATGAACAGATGACAAATGACCAGATGGAAATGGTCATGAAAAAGATTTTTATTGATGAAATGGATAAAATGAAGTGGAATGGAGTGAAATGAAGTGAAATGAAATGGAATGAAGTGGTATGGAATGGAGTGGGTGGTCACAAAACTTGTGAAATGAAAGAGAGATTTTTTTGGAAAATATAGAGTGTCAGGTGTTCCTGATTTTCACCTTATATTTTCTGTATAAGACTGCCAATCAGTGATTGGTTTTCAGGCTTATACCATTTTTTTTTTTTTTTTTAAAACTGAAAAGAACAAAAGCTAGGCTGGTGGAGAAGAAGAATTCTTCTGTACCAGCCTGATTGCAGAACTTTCTTGAAACATTTTGACAAAATCCTCTTTTGAAAGTGGCTTATGATAAACTTTCAATCTATGGCCATTCACAATAAGAGGAGTTTGAAACTCATCAATGGTCTTGATTCTTACAGCTCCATTGCTAAAGATCTTGTCAATCTCATATGGCCCGAGCCAATGAGTCTGAAATTTCCCTTGAAAATCTTTAAACTTGGTTTTTCACTCTCCTAAACCTCCCAAATTGTCAATATCATGTGCAAAAGAGCATTTAACATGGTTTTTAATTATATTTTTGTGTTTGCTATTTGATCTAGATTTTGTTCATTCAGCTGCGGAATCTTGCCACTTTCCGCAGCTGCTGCAACTTTCCGCAGTTATTTTGTGAAACTCTATGCTACAGGTGTCTACAAGGGAAACGAGCCACATGGGCAGGTCAGGAATGACGTGGACATGGTTCGTGTCCTATTGGTTCAAGCAAACTCGTCCAAAGAAGCCGCGGTCAAAGGCGTCCATATGGAAGTCAACCATGGAGTTTCATGTCGGCCGGACTCTGTTTCGTGTCACATAAAGATCCATACGGCCGTTTCTAAGCCTGCGGAGGTTAAATCGACATCTGTACAGGGTTCTAGAGTCGAATTCAAGCATCCACTTTTCGTAGATCTACTTTCCAACACGGCCATACTCCTATATCCGTGGACGTAGTGGTCTACGTGCTTCCCACCAGCATGAACTTTAGGAGACAGTTACAGTTTGTTGTTATATATAGTGCGTTTGCATACGCATATGAAGTTAGTTGATGTTAGTGAATGTAGTCTCTGTTATCTTTTGATTAGTCTGCTCTGTAGTGATTACGCTGCACTTGTGTCGTAACATTACCATTCTGTAATGAACTGCTTTTTAATATGAGAAGACTCTGTTTTTCAACTTAATTCGTGTTTGAGGACCGTTACCAAGGCTGTGTAGAGGGCCCCTGCTCAGCTAAGGTTTTGTGTATTAGTGTATAATTTTACTTTCATTCCATTGTGTCATAATCCATTCATATGTTCATATATTTCATTTGTTTCATTTCTGTTTATACATTTCCATAATTTCCATTTCATTTCTATCTTTCATGTTTTATGATTGTTAATCACTGATCAGTGTTCTTGTTGCAGGTTTTAGATAGACAGCCCGGGCATTTTCATAGCTTTTTGACTAATGACATGAAACTAACATTGTTCTGCTACTAGTTTGCTTTTCATAGCTTTTGTTTAATTTCAGTCTTGCTTTGTTCATTTAAGTTTTGTTTATCTGCTTCAGTAGTTAAATTTAGATATATATTAAGCTGCTCATAGCATCTTCAGTTGCCTCCGAAAGCCACAGCTGGACTGATGGTGAGGGATTGCATTATGAAATGTGTAGTTTAATATTAGTTTCTTTTCTGCAAATTTAGATATATTAGATCATGAATGACATCTTCGGTTGCCTCCGAAAGCCACAGCTGGACTGATGGTGAGGGATTGAATCATGAGTGTATGGTTTAGTATTAGTTTACTTTCTGCAAATTAAATATCAGTTACAGAAGTTGTTTATGATTACTTCCGAAAATCATAGCTGGACTAATGATGAAGGGTCAGAAAATGAATTGATGTAATTTGATTTAGATTTATTTTGTTGCAATTTTGAATTTCCTTAAGCATAGTTTCTTTTGTGTTTAGTCGGCAGCAAGAATAGTTTGGTTTTTATGTTCAATAGTTTACTGTTTTGATTCATTAGATTAGCATCACCTTTTCATTTCAGCAGTACATTTTTATTTTCTTTCAAGTCTTTTCATTGTAATTTTCAATTTGCTTTTAAAGTTTCAAGTTGGTAAATCATTATAGGGGATATCACTTCCTTGAACAAATATAACCAAACTTGTTTTCATTTTATAATTTCCATTTCACCTTAGAAAAACCAAAAACGACAAAAAGTTAAGAAATAGGTTATCTTGCACATATAGTGCGCCGCACTTCATCAGCTTACGATTCCCGGATTGACAAATTAAATGCGGCAATTTAGGACACACTAAATTGACCAAACATTTTGGCGCCGTTGCCGGGGAAGTGTAACTAGGTAGCCAATTTCTTAAAAAAAAAAAACATAAAATCATAAAAGAAGGAAAAACTTGATAACTTCTTGAAGTATGCTCTCCTCTTGCACCTAGTGTGATCTGGAGGATCAGAAAAGAGAGTTATTGGTTTAGTAATTTCTTAAGTATGCTCTCTTCTTGCACCTAGTGTGACCTGGAAGATCAGAAAGAGAATTATTAGCCCAACTTAAAAAAAAAAAAAAAATGACATGCATAGAGTAAGAGATTCTAGGGGAAGGTTTATAGCTAAAGCCAAGAGTTCGATTTTCACAACTCCATCTTCTTCAAGGCATAGGCCAGATTCACCACCATCTACCCCTAGCCTTAAGATTTTTGGAATTCAAGGAGCAGCTGAATTAGAGGATTCTCCTATACCACCTACTAAATCCCATTTAGAAAACAAAGAGACTCTCTCTCATCCTCCCTTGATAGAAAAACTAGAGGAATTTAAGGACTCTAAAGAAACTATCATGGCAGAGGAAGTAATAGATGGAGGTAGAGGTAGAGGTAGAAGAGGAGGAAATAATGGAGACAACAATGGTGAAGGAAATAATGGTAGAAATAGGGAAGGAGACAACTTGTTTGGATTCCCTATAGTTGATGAGGAAACTCATACAACAATGAAAAATATCTCACCATCTGTCCTCCCTAACTTTTATGGATTGCGAAGTGAGGATCCTAAAACATTTCTGTTTGAGTTTGAAGTTGTGTGTCGAACCTATGACTATATGGAAGACTCTCAAAAACTCAAACTATTTTCTTCAACATTGAAGGGAGCTGCTTTGAAATGGTTCATGGGATTAGCCACTCAATCTATTAGGACTTGGAATGATATGAAACAAACATTTTTGGATAGATACTTGGACTATTGTATGCCCACCAATCACAAGGATGAGGTATTCAAAATGATGCAAAAAGAAGATGAAATTTTGGAAGACTTACTTGAAAGATTTCAATACAACTTGAAAAGAGCATAGATGAGAAACTTAGATGATGAAACCTTGAAAGCCCTCATATTAAAAGCCATTAGAGATGAGTGGATAGATATTTTAAACATGATGGGGAAAGGAGACATTTCTCAACTTCCACTTCGTGACATAACAGAACTATGTTTCCATCTCTCAAGAGGAAAATCTAAAACAGGAAAAGGGCCTAGGGATCCTTCTCTTATTAGGGCTAACAAATCTGCAACTGGATCAGTAAGTAGGGCAGAGATTGGTAATATGCTCGATGAGTTCAAAACTGATATCTTAGGGAGCCTTAGTGAACAACTAGACACCCTTAAAATCCAAAACAAGCAGAAAGCAGAAACAGATGCTTTAGCCATCTTTTGTCCGAAATGTAGAAAGAAACATGCTTTAAGGGAACGTCCCTTGGATGCAAAAGTTGTAGAAACATGTATGATTTGCTCAGAAAATCATGAGATCAAGGATTGTCCTTCAATCCCTGGACTCAAAGCTGTTTTTCAAGAAGATCCAAATTCCGTAGAATCTCTCTGTTTTGTCGCAAGGAGACCTTGGCAGGGACAACAATCTCAAGGGTTTAATAACCCTATGAATCTTCAAACCCCACCAAATTGGAATCCTTGGCAACAACCTTGGCCCCAACATCATAATTCATATCAGCCATGGGTACAAGGGATGCAAAATCCTTATGGGAGATTTGCTCAATTTTATCAATATCCTCCATCTTTTCAAAATCAACAAGCTCCACAACTTCCAAGCCCAAATCCACAACTTTCATTGCCATTTCCACAACAACAACCTTCTCAACAAAATAAAAATCCTCAACTCATGCTCCCATACCAACAGAAGAAAAATCAACTTCCAGCTCAGCCATTGCTAAATCCTAACAATAAGAATCCTCAAACTACTTATATGGTAGAAGGACAACAATTTCCTACCTATATGATTGTTCCTCTCAACGATGTACAACTCAGATCTGGTAGAGTTTTAGAAAAACCTTCTATAGACATTCAAGAGCAAGATACCTCTGAGGAGGACTCTCTTCAAGTCAATAAGGGTTCTCAGGAAGAATCTCTTCAAAATTCAAAAATTCAAAAAGAAAAAGAAAAGCTAGCATCCACAACTCCTATAGTTGAGCAACCTGTATCTTCATCTACACCTCCTTTTCCGGAAAGACTACAAATTGATAAGGGGGTGGAAAAACAAATTTTGTTGCCTAAATATGACTTTCTAGATGAATTGAAGAATGTTTGTATCAAGATTCCATTGCTACAAGCCATTCGAGAAATTCCTATTCTAGCAAAAACCATAAAGGAGTTGAGTTTCAAAAGACCAGGAAGGAAGCTAAAAGACACAAGAAGAATCCACCCGGTAGGAAAGATTGCAGACATTATGATGGGAAAAATTACCATGCAGAAGTATGTAGATCCAGGAAGTCCAATTGTCAAGACACATATAAATGGGATAGAAATTCCAAACACATTTATTGACTTAGGGGCTGCTATCAACATTATGAGTAGACAGACTATGGAACAGTTAAAACTTCCTAACCTTCTTTTTACACCTACTTTATTGCAACTTGCAGATCGATCGGTTATTAAACCAGATGGTGTATTAGAAGATATTTCAGTCTCCTTAGATTCTTGGGAATATCCAGTAGACTTTATGATGTTGACTCCCAAAAGTAATCTAGGAGGACATCCACTTATCTTAGGAAGACCTTGGCTGGCCACAGCTGATGCTTTTATTAGTTGTAGATCTGGAGACATGTACATTTCAAATGGTAATTCGACAAAGAAATTCAATTTGTATCCTCCAACAAGAGCAATCACATAAATAGGAGACAATGAATGGGTCGATGATGAGAACACTATACAACCTGTCTTTACCATTTCTGAAATTAGTGAGGATAGTCAAATTCTGAACACATTAGAAAATTTTGAGATAACTTCAGAATATGACCCCACACAATTTCAGTTGGAATCCGACATAGAATATTTATCATCAAGACAAATGTCTCTTTACTCTATGGAAGAGTTTGGTAGTTCTACCATTGAGATTTTTCCAGGAAAAACATTGAATATCAACAAACATTTGGAAAAGTCACAACAAGAAGAACTAACCAAAATCTTGCAAAAACATTCTACTACATTTGCATGGGAGTATACTGACATGAAAGGTATTGATCCTAAGACTTGCATCCATCACATCTATATTGAGGAAAACAGTAGACCAATCAGACAACCTCAAAGAAGGATGAATCCAAATCTTAAGGAGATAGTGAAAGAAGAGCTCCAAAAACTTCTCAATGTAAACTTCATTTATCCAATTTCAGATAGCCGATGGGTTTCTCCTTTGGTTATAGTACCTAAAAGAATGGTAAATGGAGAGTATGCATTGATTACAGGGAGTTGAACAAAGCAACTTTGAAGGATCACTTTCCTTTGCCTTTTATTGATCAGGTATTAGATACATTAGCAGGTAAAAAGTACTTTTCATTTTTGGATGGTTTTAGCGGCTATAATCAAATTCAGGTAGCACCTGAAGATCAAGATAAGACCACATTTACTTGTCCATGGGGAACTTTTGCCTACCGAGTGCTTCCTTTTGGGTTATGTAATGCACCAGCAACATTCCAAAGAGCAGTACTAGGAATTTTTTCTGATCTAATCCATGATTGTGTAGAGGCTTATATGTATGATTTTACAGTTTATGGTAATTCATTTGAAGAGGCATTAGAAAATTTGGAAAAAGTTCTCATAAGATGTAAAGAAACAAACCTTTCATTAAGCCATGAAAAATGCTTTATGATGTTTACTGAAGGGATTGTTTTAGGACATCATATTTCAGGAGATGGGATTAAGGTTGATAGATCAAAAGTTGAAGTCATCTCCAAGTTGCCCATTCCAAATTGTCAAAGAGATGTTAGAAGTTTTCTAGGATTTACTGGTTATTATAGAAGATTTATAGAAAACTTCACTAAAATAACATCTCCACTCTTCAAATTGCTTACAAAAGACCGTGAATTTAAATGGGATCCTGATTGTCAATCAGCTTTTGAAACTTTGAAAACAAGAATATCTGAAGCACCTATCTTGAGAGGACCAAATTGGAAACTTCCTTCCCATATTTCTACAGATGCTTCAGATATAGCTATTGGAGCTGTGTTGGGTCAAAAAGATTTAATTCCTTATGCCATTTATTACACCAGTAAAAATTTGACTCCCACAGAGTTGAACTATACTGTGACTGAAAAAGAGTTCTTAGCTGTTGTTCATGCAATTAATAAGTTTAGACATTACATAACAAGCTATGAAACTTTTATTCATACTGACCATTCTGCAATTAGATATTTAATGAACAAACCTGTTACTAATGGCAGAGTGACAAGATGGCTTTTACTTTTGCAAGAATTCAATATTACTGTGTTGGATAGACCAGGAAAATAGAATACAGTAGCTGATTTCTTGTCTAGGATTCAAAATACTAAAGAAGATTCTCCTGTAGAAGATAAATTTCCTGATGAATACTTGTTTGCAGTAACTATTAAGACCCCTTGGTATGCAGATATTGCTAACTATTTGGTTATAGGGAAACTACCTTCACATTTATTTCCAAGAGAAAAACGAAAGATTATTCAGGAGAGTTCAAAATATTCATGGATTTCTAACGAATTGTTTAAAACAGGGCCAGATCTTGTGATCAGAATATGTGTCAGGGAAGATGAAATGCCTGATATTCTTAAGGCATGTCATGATGAACGATGCGGCGGACACTTTGCGTACAAAAGGACGGCCTATAAAATCCTTTCCTTGGGATATTATTGGCCTTCCCTTTTCAAAGATGCAAAACAATATGTCAAAAGGTGTGATAGCTGCCAAAGAGTAGGGAAACCTACCCTTTCAAATGAAATGCCATTGCAAACACAGGTACTCATTGAACCCTTTGAAAATTGGGCTTTAGATTTCATTGGACCTATTAATCCACCATCTAAGCAAAAGAAGTATATATTGGTTTGTACTGATTATGTTACTAAATGGGTAGAAGCTAAAGCATTAGTATCTGCTACTGAAAATTCAGTTGTTCATTTTCTTTATGAGGATATTTTTACTCGCTTTCGTGTTCCAAGAGAAATTGTAATAGATCAGGGGAGCCAATTCACATCCAATTTGGTGGAGAAGTTGATGGAAGAATAAAAAATCAAGCACAGAAGATATACTCCTTACCATCCACAAGAAAATGGTCAAGTGGAGTCCACAAACAAAGTTCTTGAAAGTATCATCACCAAAACTGTTCATCTACATAGATGAGATTGGGCAGAAAGGCTTCCAGAAGCCTTGTGGGCCTACAGAACTACATCGAGGAATACAACAGGACATTCTCCCTATGAACTTGTTTATGGGAAAGAAGTCTTGCTCCCCATTGAGTTCCAAGTCAAGACCTTTAAGATAGCAGTTCAGTTGGGGATGGACTTATCAGAAGCCCAAAAGCATAGAATGGAGCAGTTGAATGAGCTAGATGAGATCAGACAAGAAGCAATTCTAAGAACCGATCTAGTTCAATATCAAAGAACTAAATGGCATGAAAAATATATCAAAGAAAAGAAGTTTCAAGAAGGAGATTGGGCATTGTTATTTGATTCCAAGTTTAAAGATTTTCAAGGGAAATTTCAGACTCATTGGCTTGGGCCATATGAGATTGACAAAATCTTTAGCAATGGAGCTGTAAGAATCAAGACCATTGATGAGTTTCAAACTCCTCTTATTGTGAATGGCCATAGATTGAAATTTTATCATAAGCCACTCTCTAAAGAGGATTTTGTCAAGATGTTTCAAGAAAGTTCTGCAATCAGGCTGGTACAGAATAATTCTTCTTCTCCACCAGCCTAGCGTTTGTTTTTCAGTTAAAAATAAAAATAAAAATGGTATAAGCCTGAAAACAAATCATTGATTGGCAGTCTTATGCAGAAAATATAGGGTGAAAATCAGGGACACCTGACACTCTATATTTTCCAAAAAAAATCTGTCTTTCATTTCATTTCATTTCACCACCCACTCCATTTCATTCCACTTCATTCCATTTCATTTCATTTCATTTCACTCCATTCCACTTCATTTCATCCATTCCATCAATAAAAATATTTTTTATGACCATTTCCATCTCGTCATTTGTCATTTGTTCATTTCTATTCAACCAAGTAATAGCTGTGTCAGTTTCTGCAGCTGACATCTGTTTCCGCAGCTGACTCCAGTTTCGGCAGCCAGAAGCAGATTCCGCAGCTACTACTCTGCTTTCAAAGAGAATGTACAGTTAGATGTTATTGCCATAATTATGAAATAAAATGCAGGTGAGAGGATCAATGGAGTATTCAAGACACCAATGGAGGTCAATCAGTTGAAGACCAAGGGCAAAAGCAAAGATTCCAAAGGTATGAATAAAATTTATTTCAAATAGTATTGAAAAACACATTTTTATATAGTTTCAAACCATGAGCTCTATCCATTACGCGCCATGATTATATTGACAGTTTCGTAACCTTTCACGATCTCCATGTTATCCTCTTGCATTCATTCACAAACGGTTTCATCATTGAAATTCCGATTTTCACTCATGTGCCAATATCCCACCGGAGATAATGAGACGTATTCGATTTGACTAAGGACTCTTGCAGCCGCATAAACTCATAACCGTTGATTGAAACGTGTTCATATTTAATTGCGCAGCCACCAAAATTCAAAACGTTGCCGAATGTGTTATACTTTGTTAACCTCTCTGTCGTGTCTCTGCCGTGTTTATGAAACCCCACTCTACTCATTCTCACTCCCTGTTTCATTCCATTTCATTCCTTTTGCTCATTCTCACTTCCAGATATCTACCCACAGTCTTACTCCATTCCGTTTATGGTGCTCATTCCCATTTTATGATACATTCCCACAATCATTGTGCTTGATCCTGTGTATTCAGTCGTTCCATTTCCACTTAAACCCTCACGAAGGCAAATTTGTGAAGCACAGAAAAGTGAAATGGGTAAATTACTAAGGGCAGAGCCGGAAGGACCGAAGTTTATAGAGGGATATCCGCAAGCAAAAGAGATATTGAAGAAAGAAAAATGGCTGCGTTTTATTCAGAAATTCAGAGGTTACCACAAAGAAGTTACGAAAGCGTTTGCAAGGTCATTTGATGGCTCAGAAGCAGAAATTGGAGACCTCAAGTTTTCGGTCAATGAAGCATCAATAGCAACAGCCACAGAACTTCTTCAGGAGGGAGAACGTTGGTTCAAAAATAAAAGCATCAGTGATGAGGCATGGAGAACAATCCTACGAAATCAAGGTATGGACATAATTGTTTTCAAAAGAGGAATTCCTGTGCATGCAATAAAAGAAGAATGGGCCACTTTACTACTAATTGTTCAGAAATTCATTACATGTGAAGGCCGTTTTGGGTCTATGTACATGTACCATACCAGGCTATTGATGAATTTTCTAGAAAACCAAACTCTCAATCTCCCTTATTTTCTATTCAATAGCTTGAAGAAAATGGCTGTGACTGTTCAAAAACACTTAGGAGATGTAGAGCCTCATCTATATCACCACGACCTTATAAAAATTATGATTGAAAAGGAGCTAAAGGAAAGAAAAGACACATGGGAACAATTTCTAGTTAGAAATTTCTTTGAGGAACCTCAGGAAATTCTTGAAGGTAGTTCAGTAAGAAGGAGTAGAAGAAAAATAATAAATGTTGAAACCCAAATTACTCCTACTCAGGAAATTCCCGCAGCTAGCACAGCAAAAAGAAGTAGAAGGAAAAGAACAATAGATGAAATCCAAAATACTCCTACTACTACTATGAAAAGAACTAATAGGGAAGAGAGATTGGTAAAAAGGAAAGAGAAGGAAATCAAGGCTAAGAAGCCAATAATACCAAAAGGGAAAGAAACTATTGAGGCTGTCCATAAAACTCCTTCTTCTGAAGAAGAAGATCATCAAATACTATCTGAAAGATTAGTTTATCTTCAAAAACAATCATCTATATCCAAGAAGGCAGAGAAAGGAAAACAAGAACAAAAGGGTATTGTACCACAGCGTGTGAGGAGAAGCAGCAGGCTTAAGGGGAAATTGAGAAAAACGCAAATTAAGGGTCCTCATTTCATTGATTTGGGTGAGGAGACATCTGAACAGTCCCCAACTGACCATAGTCCATCTCAGTCAGTTAGTGAACCGGGTTCCTTTCATTCCCAATTAGACAATGAGCATACTCCATCTTATTCTCAGCAAAATATTGATGTAAGCCCTCCTCGGCCAGATTTTGAACATAATTCTCCTTTACAGCATTTTGGGGACAACCCAATGAAAATGACACCTGAAATAGACCCCAAGCAGCAGGAGGTATATGACTATATAGAATCTTTGGAAAAGGCAGCCACAGGTCCAAGTACTTCTTCCATTCAACCTCATACATTGCAGGATGATTTAGTTCAATCATTAAAACAGGAAATTTTTGAGCTGGAGCTTTTAAATAGGCACATCAAAAATGAAAATGAAACATTGAAAGAACAAGGCAAACTGGACAAGATCATCCATGATAATACTATGTTACATTTGGGAATATGGCAAAAGAAGAATAAGAAATTGAAAAGGAAATGCCAGAGATTGAGCAGAGGACTTGTGAATATCAAATTTAGGTGCTTAATGAAGAAACCCAGAATGATGGCAGTACCAAAGAAGAAGAGAAGGGGATTGGATGTGCTGGCTGAAGTATCAAGGCACATGAATTGAACAAAGAGTATCAAAATTTTGGTTGCATGGGGACATGCAACACCTTCAGAGTGGGGGTATGTTGAGTCCCAAATTTGCATCTTTTCATGCATTTTTCCATACCTTTTTCACTCACCTAAACCTCCCAAATTGTCAATATCATGTGCAAAAGGGCATCTAACATGGTTTTTAATTATATTTTTGTGTTTGCTATTTGATCTAGATTTTGTTCATTCAGCTGCGGAATCTTGCCACTTTCCGCAGCCGCTGCAACTTTCCGCAGCTATTTTGTGAAACTCTATGCTACAGGTGTCTACAAGGGAAACGAGCCACATGGGCAGGTCAGGAATGACGTGGACATGGTTCGTGACCTATTGGTTCAAGCAAACTCGTCCAAAGAAGCCGCGGTCAAAGGCATCCACATGGAAGTCAACCATGGAGTTTCATGTCGGCCGGACTCTGTTTCGTGTCACATAAAGATCCATACGGCCGTTTCTAAGCCTGCGGAGGATAAATCGACATCTGTGCAGAGCTCTAGAGTCGAATTCAAGCATCCACCTCCCGTAGATTCACTTTCCAACACGGCCATGCTCCTATATCCGTGGACGTAGTGGTCTACGTGCTCTCTACCAGCATGAACTTTAGGAAACAATTATAGTTTGTTGTTATATATATTGCGTTTGCATACGCATATGAAGTTAGTTGATGTTAGTGAATGTAATCTCTGTTATCTTTTAGTCTGATCTGTGGTGATTACGCCGCACTTGTGCCGTAACATTACCATTCTGTAATGAACTGCTTTTTAATATGAGAAGACTCTGTTTTTCAACTTAATTCGTGTTTGAGGACCGTTACCAAGGCTGTGTAGAGGGCCCCTGCTCAGCTAAGGTTTTGTGTATTAGTGTATAATTTTACTTTCATTCCATTGTGTCATAATCCATTCATATGTTCATATATTGCATTTGTTTCATTTCTGTTTATACATTTCCATAATTTCCATTTCATTTCTATCTTTCATGTTTTATGATTGTTAATCATTGATCAGTGTTCTTGTTGCAGGTTCTAGATAGACAGCCCGGGCATTTTCATAGCTTTTTGACTAATGACATGAAACTAACATTGTTCCGCTGCTAGTTTGCTTTTCATAACTTTTTTTTAATTTCAGTCTTGCTTTGTTCATTTCAGTTTTGTTTATCTGCTTCAGTAGTTAAATTTAGATATATATTAAGCTGCTCATAGCATCTTCAGTTGCCTCCGAAAGCCACAGCTGGACTGATGGTGAGGGATTTCATTATGAAATGTGTAGTTTAGTATTAGTTTCTTTTCTGCAAATTTAGATATATTAAATCATGCATGACATCTTCAGTTGCCTCCAAAAGCCACAGCTGGACTGATGGTGAGGGATTGAATCATGAGTGTATGGTTTAGTATTAGTTTACTTTCTGCAAATTAAATATCAGTTACTCAAGTTGTTTATGATTACTTCCGAAAATCATAGCCGGACTAATGATGAAGGGTCAGAAGATAAATTGATGTAATCTGATTTAGATTTATTTTGTTGCAATTTTGAATTTCCTTAAGCATAGTTTCTTTTGTGTTTAGTTGGCAGCAATAATAGTTTGGTTTTCATGCTCACTAGTTTACTGTTTTGATTCATTAGATTAGCAGCACCTTTTCATTTCAGCAGTACATTTTTATTTTCTTTCAAGTCTTGTCATTGTAATTTTCAATTTTCTTTTAA
>CM076582.1:209398810-209528045 GCA_034641835.2 Pinus albicaulis
CTCGATGCCCTTCATCAGATCTGTAATCCAATTCACTTCATAACAGAGAAGGATAATTATGAAGGCTAGAATATTCACAACAGAATACATGGGTTTGATAGTCAGATTAGAACCGATGGGAACAAAATATATGGAGGGATATCCTCAGATCACAGAGATGTTGCAGAAGGCTAAATAGCTCATGTTTATAGAAAAATTTGATGACTTCCACAAAGAGATCGCTAAGTCTTTTGCGAGGTCTTTTGATGGTACAAAAGTTGAAATAGGAGAAATCAAGTTCTCAGTAACTGAGGCATTCATATATGAAGCTATAGAACTCCCAAGGGTTGGTGAAAGGTGGTTCAAAGAAAAATAATTTCACAGTGAATCATGGAAAGTTATCCTAAAAAATCCAGGTATGGATACTTATGTTTTTAGAAGGGAATTCCTAGTTTAGCACTTAAGAATAAATGGAGGAACATGCTTTTAACTCTGCAGAAGTTTATCACCTATGAAGGAAGATTTGGCTGCATGTATGTGTATCATATTCGATTGTTGACGAACCTCTTAGAGGATGGTGAGATAAATATTCCTTCTTTTTACTGAAGAGCTTAGAAATAATGTCTACAAACGTGCATAAGAGAATTAAGTTTATAGATAACACTATGCACCATCACGAGTTGGTAAAAATACTTCTTGAATTTCATATAAAATTATAGGAGATTATTGGGAGAATTTTCGTATCAGAAATCATTTCGAAGATGTACTAGAGCAGCCTAAAGAAGACAATACTAGAAAAAAATGAAGGAAGAAAATTGACAAAAGCATTGAGGACAAACTTGCATCTCCACTTCAGCAAATGATGAGGAACTCACTCTTGCAAAGCTGAAGAAGAATAAGAAGCAAGGTAAAGTTAAGACAGGAGGTAAAACAGAAAAGAGGAGCAAGGTTGCAAGTGAGGAAAACGTAAATCCTCTGTAGATGAGAAGGAGCTCTGGACTACGAGGTTTAATAAAGAAAACACTACCACAAGAGACATAGTTTAAAAATTTAGAAGAAGAACATTCAATACCATCTCCCATTAATATTTCTCCTCCACATAACCCTGAAAACTATCCTGTACATAATTTTGAAGGTAGTCCCAGCAGAAGATCTTCAGGCATAGAACCAGTACAACAAGAGATATATGATTACATAGAGTCACCAAAGAAGAGAAATGCAACAATGAATCCAGAACCTCCTATCAATCCAGAAGAACCTCTAGTTCATACTCTTAAACAGGAAATCTATGAACTAGAGATATTGAATAGGCATATTAAAGAGGAGAATGAAGTTTTAAAGTAGCATAACAAATTGGAGAAAGTGATTAGTGATAATACCATCATGCACTTAGGACTGTGGTACAAAAAGGACAGGAAGTTAAAAAGAAAGAACAAATCACTAAACAAGGTAGTCATCAATCTCAAATACAAAATTCTTATGAGGAAGTCCAGGATGGAAATCACTTCAAACAAAAGAAAAAGGAGAAAACTGGATGTATTAGCAGAAGTGTCTGAACAAATGCAGTAGGAGAAGAAAGTTCACATTTTTGGTAAATTGCATGAGGACATGTAATGACTTCTTAGTGGGGGTATGTTGAACCTCAGAATTTTCCTTTCTCTGACATCCTTTCTCACCCTTTTTCCTTACATTCTCATAAGTACATACACTCGAATCAATGATAAATGTCACGTTTTATCTCAAGGAATGCATTTAAATGATTTCTATGTTATATTTTGATGTGCTATTATTTGAAAGGGTTTTTGTAACTTAGCTACAAAACACAACCTATTCTGCAGCTAATCATTGGTTCCGAAGCTATTTTTATGGTTTGATAGGTTCCAAGGAGAAAATAGAGGAACGAGACACATGGTCATCTCCAGAATGATTCACACATGGATTTCGTCCTATCTACTTGATCGAAATCAATAGAAAAGGGTCCCTGTGATCGTGATAAAAGTCTGGTCAAAGGACGCAAGCCGTGAGTGAAGAACTCTTGATTTGATCTTATGTAGCAAATAAAGATTTAACCAGTTAGAATCTAATTCTATGTTTTGGTTAGAATAGCCATTTGTAGGCGTAATTGGCTCATCACAGTTACGTTTTATTTTACTTAAATACTGATTATACAAAGACCGAATGGTAGTTGTAATTTTCTGAAACATTGTGTATTTCTTTAAACTTTGTTCTTTTCATAATACAAGGATTGTGTTCATGGTTAGAGTGTCTACTTAATGCTTATATAATCAGCTAGGATCTCGACCATCTCTGTTGCAGAGGGCCCCTGCACAGGAGTAGGTTTTTTGTTTATTTTTTTAGTTTAATTCTTAACTCTGTTTTTTCAATTTCCTGAGTATATTAATATTGTGTTGCAACTTTTAAATTAGTATCATAGAATTAAGTCACGAATGTTTTCTTAGCACCAATTATAGAATGATTGTGTAATCTTTGCTTTTCTAAAACATCTCAAGAAGGTAGGTCTATCTATTTTCCAATTGGATTAAGTTTGAGGCTATAGAGCTCACATTTGTTTAGTTTCCTTTCATGTTATGTTATTTATTTTTCTAGATTAGGATCCTCAATCAATTGCATAATTGGATGTTCCTAAAGATCATGCCAAGAAGGTGACTTGTCATACTTTGAAATTGGTGGCTCGAATGTTCAACCTATGAAATCTGTGAGCTTTTCTTTTTAAATTGTTTTCTATATTAAGATCCTTAGTCAATTGTATAATTAGATGATCCTAAATATCATGCCAACAAGGTGACTTTTCAAACTTCAAAATTGGGTTCTCGAATGTTTAACCTATACAATTATTGAGTTTTCCTTTACATGCTTTATTTGCTTTCCTAGATTCTCAAAACTGAAGTATAATCGGTTGCTTGTAGATCATTTCAAGAGGGTGATTCTATCATACTTCCATATTGAATGCTGGAGTGATTGAACATACATTTTTTGTTTCCTTTACATGCTTTCCTAGATTTAAATCTTTAAAACTAAAGTATAATCGGGTTCTTGTACATCATTTCAAGAGGGTGATTCTATCATACTTCCATATGGAATGCTGGAGTGATTGAACATGCGTTAGTTGTTTTCCTTTGAATTTTCTTTCATCTAGAGTATCATTGAAATTTCAATTCTCGTTTATAAGATTCATATCTATGGAATAGGACTAATATTAAATTAGAAGTCATTAGAATAGGCACTTTGTTTTCAGATCATATTTTAACTACTTAACAGTTTTGGTTCATTTTTATGCAGGTTAGTTTAATTTAAGAACATTTCCTTTTCTTCCTTCTTTGAAAGATAGTTTTACACATTTAAATTTCACTAGATTTAGTTGATTCCTTTCATAGTTTTTATTTCTTAGATTAACATTTAGACATAAAGAACAAAACCCCCCAAACAACATAAAAATGCATAAAGATAGAGATAGAGATTAACAACGTGAATGATAAGTTGCGTGTTGATGTAGCTTCAAAAAAAATGCAGCCCTTGAAAATTACACTGTCCTAATGTATTTAAACCTAGTTGGTGGAAACTGGGTACAACACGAAATCTCTGAGACTGTGGCAGGCACAAACAACAGGTTCTATCGGTGGCAAAGTATCCCACGTTATGGGCTGGCTTTGCCTACTTAATGCTTTCAAAAAATGGTCGTGACCCAGGAATGGAGAGACACTGGAGGCTACTGTTAGTGTCTCACACTCATCTCTGCTGGATTGTGGAGCAAATGACCACTAGACGAAACATGATAATTAAATTATAGGATGCCCCTCATTAGAACACAACCTCCCCTCTTTGGCGTTTTCCAAATTGCATCTCAAAAATAAACCAGAAGCAAAGAATTAAAGAGATGTGATCGTTGCGTGGGCAGCCTTTGCATCATTCTCCTCTAGTTGGAAGCAACGTAGCTCCTGCAAGTTGCTGTGCTCAAATAGTTGCCATTGAACGGGGTCCAAGGTCTGCAATTCCCGCTCTGTGATCCATGTACTTTCTTGTGGTGCAAAATCTTCCCAATGTACCAAGTACCTGTTATCTTATCCTTGGTGAGTCTAAACAATCTTCTTATCTAGGATTCACGTAATCTGTTACTTTTTCTTGCGTGGAATGGTTTCTTGCCAATCCACCTCTTCATCGTTTCCATTGCCCTGATCCGTTCCATGGAATACATATAGATCATGAACATTAAACACAGGTGAAATAGAAAGATCAACAGGTAAATCAACCTTATAAGCATTGTCATTGATTTTCTTGAGAATATTACAAGGACTGATCTTCTTGTATTTTAACTTGTTGTAGGTTCCTCGAGGAATCCTCTCTTTCCTCAAATAAACCATCACAAAATCTCCCTCATTAAATACTTGAGGTTGTTGGCCAACGTCTGTTAGAATTTTTTACTTTGGTTACTGTCTTGCAATTTTTGTCTCATTGTCTGCTATAGTTGTTGAATGTGTTCACCAAATGCTTCCCCATCATCACTAATTCTGTCCCCAAGCAGTAGCTGCAACAGATCGAGGACACCTAAAGGATTTTGGCCATAAACAATATGGAAGGGAGATTTACTTGTTGATATATTCACAGAACTATTGTACGCAAATTCTGCTTGAGGTAAAGCCAAATCCCACTGCTTGGGCTTCTCACCAACAATGCTTTGTAACAAGTTTCCGAAACTTCGATTCACTACCTCAGTTTTCCCATCCGTTTGGGGGTGATAGGCACTGTCGAACTATAACTTAGTCCCCATATTCTTCCACAAAGTCCACCAAAAACGACTCAAGAACCGGGTATCTCTATCAGAGGTGATGGTTTTAGGTACACCATGCAATCTAACAATTTCTGAAAAAAACAATTGTGCCACCCTCGACGCATCACTGGTTTTCTTGAAAGCGATGAAATGAGCCATTTTTTAGAATCTATCAAAAACAAACAAAATAGAATCATTACCTCATTGGGTATTTGGGAGCCCCAATATGAAATCCATGCTCACATTTGACTAGGGGTTTAGAGGAATAGGTAATGACATATATAACGTTGTATTCTAAGAGTGGCCTTTAGACACTTGACAAATTCTACATCATGCCACATACTTGGTGATGTCCTTCCTCATCGTCAACCAATAATACTTATCATCTATTAAGGAAAATGTCTTGTCCTTCCCAAAATGTCTGGCCAAACCACTACTATGAATTTCCCTGATGATATGTTCTCGCATAGAACTGATTGGGATGCAGATCTGTTTTCCCTTGAAGAGATAACTATCTTGCAGGAAAAATTCACCACGAGTAAGGCCCATATTCCCCATAACTGAGTTCTTTAGCTGCTCCACAATCTTTCCAAAAAAAATGTCTGACACATATAGATCCTTGAGGGAATCAAACCCAATTACCTGATTTGCAATAGTGGTTAAAAGAAAAACACGCCGGCTCAAAGCATTTGCAACCTGGTTCTGTTTTCCAGATTGTGCTTCAGAACAAAATTGTAGCCTTGTAAGAAAGAGACCCACTTTTCATGTCTACTGCTCAATTTATTTTGAGTATTTATATATTTTAGGGAAATGTGATCAGTAAATAACACAAAATTATTTGGCACCAAATAATGCTTCCAATGTTGCAATGCTTGTACAATAGCATAAAATTCCACATCATAAGTGGAGTAATTCTTTATTACCTCATTCAAATTTTTGCTAAAAAATGCAATGGGTTTACCGGCTTGGTTGAGTATAGCTCCAATGCCTATATGAGAGGCATCACAATCTACCTCAAACACTTTATCAAAATCTGGTAATGCTAAGATGGGTGCCTCTATCACCTTCTTCTTCAGGAAATTACAAATTTCCTCAGCCTCCTTGGTCCAAAGGAATGTCTTGCTTTCGGTGTAATTTGTGATGGGTGCTACGATATTGCTAAAATTACAAATATTTTTTTTGTAAAATGTAGCCAACCCATGAAAAATTCTTACCTTGGTTATACTCCCTGGATGGGGCCATTTTAAAATTTACTTGACATTTTCAGAATCCAGCCTCACTCCTTTTGCTGAGATGAAAAAACCTAGAAATACCAAAATTTGTTGCCAACAGCTACATTTCTTCAAGTTCACATAAAGTTGATGCTTTCTCAATACATCCAGGATGGACCTTAGATTGTGCAATTGATCTTCCTTGGATTTACTACAAATAAAAATGTCATCAAAATAAACAACAACAAACTTACCAATATAAAGGTGAAGAATAGTATTCATCAACCACATGAAAGTAATAGGAGCATTAGATAGCCCAAAGGGCATCACCATCCATTCATATAGCCCATCTCTAGTCTTGAAGGTATTTTTCCACTCATCCCCCTCTCGAAGACAGATCTGGTGGTACCCACTTCGTAAATCAATTTTACTAAAAAATTGAGCTCCTGCCAACACATCCATCATGTCGTCCAAACACGGAATAGGAAACCGCTACTTGATAGTAATTCTATTGATTTCCCTTATATTTGTGCACATCCTCCATTCTCTGCTTTTTTTTGAAGTCAACAATGCGGGTATGGAACAAGGACTCATGCTTTCCCTTACCAAACCTTTCTTCATAAGTTATTCCACTTGTCAAGCTTTGCATGTTGCGTAGGGCTCATCCGATAGGCTGTTTGATTAGGTAATGATGCTCCTGGAATTAGATCAATGTGATCTTGAATATCTCGCATTGGTGGAAGTCCATCATGTAATTCGTTTGGTGTAATATCACCATACTCTGCTAGGATCTTGGCTGCTTCAGTAGGAATTGGGACATCTTCCCCTGCTACCTTTTTTACTATTAAGGCATAGCAACAACATGTTACCTTTATTTATTTAGCAAGTTGTTTTTCTGACAGTAGATTTTTGGTTTTCCCTTCATCCATAAGGGGAAATAAGACGACCTTAGTTCCATCCTTCCACAAGGTGTAAGTATTTTTCTCTCCATCATGACTTTCCTGTCATACTGCCAGGGTCTCCCCAAAAAAAAGTGGCAGGGAACCATTGGAATTAAATCACACCAAACTTCATCTTTATAAGTCTTACTAATGGAGAAGTTGACTAAGCATCGTTTATTTATGGTTACTTCATTCCCTTTTTTGAACCAGCAATCTGGTAAGGATGGGGATGGATGTCACATTTCAACTTCAATTTTTCTACCATCTCTTTTGAAATAATATTCCCACAACTTCCACTATCAACAACAACTTGACATACCTACCCCCTGAAGTGCATCTGGTTCGAAAGATGTTTTTCCGAAGCCAAGAATCTGAACAGTCGTTGCTCTTCTTTCGCTCCTTTTCTGGAATCATCGTGGATCTCTGCATCATGAGATTCTTCCCCATATCTGGTGGAACTTGATAATCAACCACTTCTTCTTCATCCTCAGTGTGGACTAGGTTCAACCTTGGTTGTTCTCCTCACTTTGGCGCTAGTATATTTGATTTCGGAAATTCAAATGATCGATAAACTTCTTCACCGCATCTAAAACCGCCACCATAACCTTGACCCGTCTGAAGTCGACTTCCTTGTGGTTGGGTCAGGTTATTTTGTTGTGGGTCCTCTACTCTCACAACGGCATGAGATGATTTACCTCAACCACTGTTGAAACCACCCCGTCATGGAGCTGAGATTCCTCTTCTGGCTCCCCTATTCCTTTGAGAAAATTATCGATTTTTCTTCTCCTCAGCCTTCAACGCTAATTGGTATGCCTCCTCCACATTGTGAACCCTGTGCATGCTCAATTAATCCTGAATAGTAAATTTCAAGAAATTCAAATACCTTGCAGTGAGTTGCTCATAAGTTTCCTTGTGATCCACATGAATGGACAATTGATAAAACTCATGTGTGAATTCCTCCACTGTAAACAGGTTCTGCTTCAGATTTTGAAATATGTGAAAAATGGTTTGGGTGTAGTCCAAAGGAAAATATTTATGGTACAAGCTCTTCTCCATCTTGCTCCATGTTTGAATCTTGTCTTTCCGTTTGTTTACTCTATTTTTCTTCACATGATCCCACCATATCATGGCGTGACCTTTTAATTTGGTGCACGAAAATTTCAACTTCTTCTCCTCAGTCATAGGCTTCCATTCAAAGAATTTCTCCATGGCATTAAGCCAATCTATCAGCTCCTCTGGTTTAAGATTCCCTACATAGTCTGGGACTTCCATTTTAACCCCATTGCTTCTCCCTTCTAGAGCCCGAAGCACTCTCTCCTCATAAGTCAAGTTCTCTAGCTCCCCTTCTGCTTGCTGATCTTCGTGTTCATAGTCTGTCTCCTCATTAGACATTTCTATTTGTATTACTCTCTGATTAATCAATGTGTTTGTAAGATTTGCAACTTGCCTCTGGAGGTTTTGCATTTCTTGCCACATTTGAGCAAGACATGTTCGTCCTCTTCTTCTTCCAACAAGATTTGTTTCCTATATAACAGGTGAACACAACAAGCTATGTCTTCATGAGATGGGAGTTTTTCAATATAATTATTTGATATCTAGACTGCTCCTCTCGACCAGATGAAAGTATGTTAAGGATCCTACATTTACATAAATGATGACCAGAAATATTAGAGTTTATGAGATCTCAAAGTGGATAGAAATTGTATCTTAAATGGATCAAATGGAAACTCGAAGCTCGTGGTGAGGAAAGATCATAGTTTATGAGATCACAAAGTGGATAGAAGTGCTGATCAAAACGAGACCAAATAATATGAAAGCGAACTATGTTTATATGACCTATTGTTGTCCTTTCTAAAGTGAGATTTGTAATGTAAGGATTAAGGGAGGGTGTTAGGATTAATTCTTACATTAGTAGATTTGGTTTGTTGGTTTGGTTTGAGTTTGTTTCAAATTTTTGAAATATTCTCTAAGAATTGAGCCGCCATGTAGAAATTTTATTATTTATAATAATAACATAATTTAAAATTGGCAACTAAATTGATTTTCAAATTATTTAAATCTCCATTTTCTTTTTGGATAAACACTCAATAATGTCTTTCTTAATCTAATTACCTTTTTCAAAAAATGTCTACTTATGTCCTTAGTTATGTTAAATCTCACTATCATTATGTATTTTTAATTTTTCCAACAAAAGCTAAGTTACAACGAGATATTTGTTTTAATGTAATAATATTTTTAATTAATCAACCAACTAATCATAAATTAAGTAAATTTATTTGTGAATCTAGACTTCAGTGACTCATAATAATTTGATTAAGGATCAATCACATTGAACAATTTTGGGGCCAAATTTTGAACTAACAAGTGTGGTTCATCATTAGAACCAGGGGTTAAATTTGATGAGTCCCCCTACCCATCATATAATTTTTTTATGACGATCTTATTTTTAAACAACCCTTCATATCACCCCATTATATAATTTTTTTATGACGATCTTAATTTTATACGACCCTTCATATCACTTTTAATATTTCCTTTTAACAATTTCATATAAATTAAAAGCAAAAAACACAATGTATACCTGCAAATATTGAAGCTGATACAATTAAACTTTGAAGAGATTAGAGTGAAAAAAAAGTGCCATTGCTAAAAATAAATTTCCAAAGTTCTATTTTTAATTAGATTTATTTTTCATAAAATCTAACATTTTAGTTTAAATTTCAATAATATTTTGCTAAAATGATGTCTAACCTATGGATATTAGATATTCCTCCAGGAATTCCATGGAGTAGCTAAACGATTCCTTGAAATAGATCACTCTGAGCAAATTACAAGAAGCTTAATTGTTAAACAAATTTCTACGCTCCAAATATCAAATTTTCATGTATAGATTATTCAAACATATTAAAATCTACTCAAACTAGACTTTAGGTGATGTCTCGGCTTGAAGAAAGTTACTATTAGTGACTCCCATAGTCCAAGTGATTTTTAATTTGAATTATTGATCAAATATTTAACCAAATAGCGATAACAGAAAAATAATAATCAAGACTTTATTAAATTAGGCTTATGTGTGTTCACTCACCAAATACATATTGATAGAATTGATGAAGAAATTGGAATATAAAGACTCTTACTAAGGTATAACTCACTCACATAAAGAAAACAACTATTTCTATAAACATCATCTTGAAACTCACACAGTCCATAATGTAAAGTGTGCTATTATCTTTAAATCTGTATTTTAATGGGTAAATGAATTATTTACCACTCCTAAAACTATTTTAAAATAAAATCTATAACATAAAAAACATATCCACTTCTAAAGCCTCATCTAGTAATGTATAACATAAAAAACATAACAAGGCTTACAAAATGTGACTAGCGTAAATCCATTTTAACTTTGGATCCACCAAGCATGAAAGGGTTCAATTTTTTTTTCACTGAGTGAAAAGAGGTTCGTGTCACAAGATATTTGATCTCTCTCCGCGCTCTGTAGATCCTGAGTTGAGATAGATCTAGGATGGTTTAATTTTACCCTTTAAATATGTTATGTTCTAGATGAATACCATGGGTCAATACCATGGGTTCTGATACCATGTGTCCATACCATGGGTGAATACCATGAAATTATTTATATTTTAATGTTATTTTTATTATTTTTATTTTATTTTGATCAAGTAAAAATGTTTTCACATAGTGTGATTTTTATTTTTATGGATAAACAACGGATTACGTTACATTACAACCAACCTAGAGTCATCTTAGATCCGTCTTAAATTGGGAGCTATCAAGGTCCCAAAGGGAGCAAATCTCTTGAGATGCAAACATCTTTAGTGTGAAAGGAGATTTTCTCCTGTAGAGTTAAGATGTATCTAAGTTGTTTTAATTCCCTCCTTTAAATATGCTATAGTCCACATGAATACCATGGGTTGACATACAATGGATCAATACCATGGAGTTATTTTTATTTTAACTTTATTTTTTCATTGACCAAATAAAAATGTTTTCACATAGAGATATTTTTAATTTTAGTTAATTTAACCCCAGATTAGAACCATGAACCACATTTCCTTGTTCGAAACATCGACCCAAAATTGTTCAACATGATTGATCCATAGGTAATTAATAATAAGAAAAAAAAATATAACAAATAATATATATATATAATTAGAAAACTAAAAAAAAGGAAAAACAATAATAACAATAATTTTTCAAAATAAAAATAAAAATGATATAATGAAATAGCTATTTTAACGAGTGTAATATGTAGTGTTGTTGCTTATGACCTACCCTTTATGTAAAAAGTACAAATTTCCAATAAAACTGACAAAGAAAAAAAAACCATTAAATTGAATCAATTTAGAAAATACAATAATAACAAGAATTCCAATAAATTTTAAAGAGCATTGAAAATTAGTGGGAAAACAAATATGCATTAACAACCCAACCATTAGTGATAAAAATTTAGGCTCAAAATCAATTTAATGAGACATGTTTTTTATATTTTATGGAATATGTATAATTTGAATTTAATATTAATTTATAACCTTTATCTCTAAAAATATATAGAAAAAATGATCTAATAGAAAAAAATAACTGAATTTGTTTTGTTGAGTTGTAATATTTTGTTCAAATAATTGAATTTGTTTTTGTTGACGTGTAATGTCTTTCTCTTTTAATAGAATAAGAAAATATATTCTTCAAAATTAAACAAATTTTTTTATACTTTGTCTTTGAAGTTGGGTTTGAAATCTAAATATTTGAAATTTCAAAATTTCCATGTTAAAAAAGTGTTTTATTCATAGATTTATATATATAACTTTAATATTTGTATTTATTTTTTAAAATAAAAATAGATATGTCTATTTTGAAATTGGTTTTCAAAATTTGAATTTAATTATTATTAACTATTAAATGTATGGTAAAAGTTTAACCTTCATAAAATATTCTTAGTAATGGTTACAAATAAAAAAATAAAATTTATCATAAAAGTAGTTATAATATATATATTTTTTTGTGTCACTCAAGGTAACTTCTATTATATTATCATGAAAATACAAAATACATGTCGATTTCCAATGGATCTTCCCACCTCACTTTGATTGGATGTTTTAGCTAGGAGAGTTGGAATGTAATGCATAATATATTTCCATTGAATACGGTATAAACATCCATACATACCAAAAAAGAAGCAAAATGAGTAAAAAATTATTAAATTGCATATCAAGGTTGCACTTAGGGAGGATGCATGGGGTGAAATACTAGTGGACCCTTTCGTTCATGCATTTGAAAGTCAATGTGCTTCATTCTAGCCTCAAGTTCATGCAGGGGGTCATTCGTATACAATTGGATTCTATGCACATTAGCCAAATTTTCAAGGATCTGTGACTGGTTACACTGAATATCATTCATACATGACACTATCTCGTTCCTATCGTCATATCTGTGCTCATAGAGAATATTCAGGGTGGCCTAAATTCCGTTCAATTGAGTATCTATCAAGTCCAAGGTATGAGGTTGGTCAACATGGCCAAGTCGGCAAGCCGTGTCCTGGGAAATTTATCCCTCTCTATCAATGTTTTCAAAATCTTCCTGACTTGAGGTGGTTTCCCTGCCTGCTTGTTCCTCTAGTCACCCTTTTTATTTGTCACCTCTGTGAGGTTTTCTATGCTATTAAGGCATACCTGCATGAAGGAAAATTATCCAAGCCTTGATAAGAATACTATCAAATGTACACTCAATTCTTCCCACCAAAATCCTATAACAAAACACCAACAAAGACTAGATCAGATGATGAGGACACCGGACCAGATGAAGAGGCTGGAAGCTACATGGGGTGACCAAACCCACTTTCCAACCCAAGCCCAACTGAATGGAGCCTCGAGAACCACAAATACTTACAATAGGCTCCCGTTTCAATAAATTCACTCAAATATTTTCCTCACTAAGGAAAACCTTACTCACAAGAACTTTTCTAAACCCAAACTTATAGGAAGCACGTGTAGGAATTTACTAGGTAAGTTCCTTAGATAAAACAACAAAGGTCACCACTCACAAATAGATCATAGATCAATACAACAGTATTTTACGTGGTTAAAACCTTCTGTTATCACTAAATTGAATTTGATGGGTTGCTTCAACAGTCAACCTAGAGTAACTATTTCATACCACTTTTGGCTAGAACTTAGCCTTTCCCACATGAGAGCGCTCTCTCAAGGATAAAATTGATATTCGATATATAAATATAAAAATGATGGCTAACTCTTAAATATGCTTTGGATATTTTTCATGCATGTTAAGGATGCAAAAAAATTACTACCATTAGGCATGGATTCATTTAGGAAACTCAATCACAGAGAAAACATCTCTCATGGAAGCTGAGGCATGTGTATTCTCATCAAAACATAAGCAGTAGACTAGATGCATAAAGGAAGTTGGAGCACGTTTAACCATGAATTCCAAGTAATTACACAAGTAAAATGAAATAAGATTAAAAGATCCTATAGGACAAACACATACAAGAATACATGATGAATCTCAGGTGAGAAAGAATTTTGTTGCAACTGTATGTTAGTAACAGAAAAAGATTACAAAAGTAGCTTGTAGCATTACATCAATCAACCTCTTCTCATCCTCTCATCTGCATATTTATAGAGTGAGGACTCATACAAATTGTTTGTCACCTTGCTAGCTTCGAATTCCTACCTCAGAGACCTATTTCAAATAGCACTACATCACTTGGAGACTTCCTAGAGATATTTTTTGCTCGGCAAAGTTTGAATACAAAAAAGACTCTTCTTTCATTAAATAACTCAATAAATCTATTTAATAACCCTTATCAACTGCAACCAACCAATTTTCTTAGTGTACTGGACTTTTGATGTGTCATCATGCCACGTGGATGCTGATTTGGACATCTTCCAAGTCAAATTTTACAAATTTTACACAAATATGGTTAGTGAAAATTCTAAAAAAGAGGCCTCAAAGATGAGTGCATAAAATCCAAGCCTTGATGTCTTTGCAGAAAATGAGAGAGATTTTTATAGATGGGATTGTGTTGAAGAAACACCTCCTTCATATTTCTAAAATGATTTTTCATTTGATAAGAAATTGAATTTTAAGTTGACTGCTAAAACAGTCATGTACAAGAAAGTTCAGGAGAGTTCGTAGCATTTTCATTTCACTACCTTTTTCATAACCTTTGAAATTTATGACTATTGGACTGTCTTCCTTCGGTATAATAAGCTAAATACATGCATCTATCACCCTTTGCCATGTATTTTTTGGAAGGAGTTTTAGCTTAAGGAAACCTATAGTGAGTTCGTAGAAAAAACTCAGCCTCAAGCCTAGAGCATGCTACGAACTCACCTAGTTTGACAGATTTTTTTGTAATTTCTCTTTTTTTGCCTCAAAAACACTAGTAAAGCTTGTACATGCCTAGAATGATAGTATTAGACATAATATGGTCCAAATATGTGTTGCCTTACCATATTTCAACATCATCATCTTGCATAATCATTTTAAGACCCTTTTCTTCAATTCTTCTTATACCATCTCCATCGAACCAAACTAACATGATGAGGTGTTAGCCAACTAATAAACTGGAGTTAAGACCTTGTAAACCTCAATTGATATGGTTAGCTATCCAATGCTGAGGTGACAAAAGTGATGTGTAGTTATGCTTGATGATGTCTCCAACATGATGAGTTGGCAACCCAATCATCTTCTATGATGAGTATTCTCACTAACCAAAGTCTCCATTGATACAATTTAATCATTCTAGATGATTGATGTGCTTCAAAAATACATTTAGTGCTTGAAAAAATTGTAAATTATCTCTCGCTGTAAAAACAAATTTTTTAGTCAAGTTCGTAGTGAATTCTGATTGTTTTACACTGATTTCACTACGAACTTTCGTATTCTTGTCAATTTCACTGTAATGACCAGATTTTCTCATGCATGAGATTTTTTGGATTTTTCTTTGACATTGAATCCTATCACATTAATGTTGACCATTAAGACCCCTCACATATGTGCATTTTTTGAAAATTATGAATTCAAAGGACCCTATTTGACTCTAAGTGACTCAACATAATTAACTTAAGACCAACCAAATTTTATCATGGATAACAGTGGCTCCAATGAGGATGCTACACCCCTCTGGTGCAACAAAGAACTAGAAGCTCCAGTGCCTTATTCATTGGGCAGTTCCCAACTGGTTGTCATATTCTTCAGCCTGTATTCAATCTTTGATATGCTCTTGAAGCAAAAAAGCTTGTACAAATTGAAACATGCAACTAAAATCTTCAAACTAAATGTTGAAAGAGAGGCTTGCCCAACAATATTATTGATGAACATACCAATCCTACTCTAACAAATGAAGACCAAACTTTCAGTTCAAGCAATATGAAACCTCCAGTATAACCAGTCAAGGAGCTGATCCAACACCTGGGCTTCTTGACTGTTCTTCAGTGGACTATCGATTAGAAACTCATAATAAAAATTGAATCCATAACCTGAACTTATAAATGAAAGAAACTCCACCTACACTAATGACTAAAATAGGCTTATCAAAGGGTCTTGATAATCATGAAAATTTTCTTCTTTTGACGAAATCAACAAATCAACAATAGGATCTTTGAAAAAACTGAAAAGTATCTTGCCTTGATGATCCAAAGGATAATTTTCATTCATAATTGCACGTTTTATTTGTATTATGCCTTCATTTTCAACATCATTCTTGAGACAAGGCTCTGAGTGTTCATGAAAATTTTAAATGGGAGGAACCATATCATGTTCTACATGGATGTTTAGAAATGAATTTTCATGCATTACAATTACAACTTCATGTATATCATTGTGCACAAACAACAATTTTTTATCATTTAAATCTGTAGCAGGACATTTTGGGACAACAACTTGTAGATCAGAAACTTGCTGATTATTCTCCGCTAGTGCTTCCTCATTACAGCCTTTAAGCATATGCAATGAATCAACCTCCCCCTGATGATAAAAAGAAACATGTTTCACATAATATTCTCCTTGATCATACCCATTTTCATGTTGCTAAACATTCAAAGGTTCAGAAACTGAAGAAAGTGAATTGCCTTGTAACTGAACATCTTTATGTTCCTCTTTATCACCTAAAGATTGGGAAAGATGATGCAAAATTTCACAAATTTCATAGGATATAACATGGTTGTCAATGTGTTGATCCATTTCATCTTCCAGCAAAGAAGACACATATGTTTTTTGGAAACCTTCTTGATTATCATGACAACTAACATGATAAGAGAAGTCATAAAGTGCCTCTAACATATCCTCATGCATGCACTCTCCATTATCACCAAGACTTTTAATATATGGAATGAAAACCTCACAAAAATCACAGCAGTCTTGTAATAAGGATAAATAAGAATGAGTTTTATCATAATGTTCTAAGAAAGACCTATGGAAATCTCTTAGAGATAACAAGCTTCCCGGTTGCAACCCTTCATACCATGTTCTAGCGTCATCCTCTAGGGTGGCCATAAACATTTTCATGAGACAATCCTCAGGAAGCTCAATTCGAAACTTATGTACATGCATATGAAATCTAACCAAGTGAAGAGCGACATTATCTTTCTTTTAATCTTTAAATATAGGAATATAAGTCAACCATTTAACTCTTGGCTTAGTATTTGGAAAACTAGGGATGTGAGACCGACTCATATGGGCATACCTGGAATTATTTCTTGTAATAAAACTCATCCTGGAACTTCTTCAAGCTACTAATATTCAAGCAGTGGAGTCACCATGAAGCTATGAATTTATGAATTCTTTAAGAATGGAGTCGCAAAGGTAGAATGCGGCCTCAAATGCTTCTGAGCTCCTACTACCTTCAAGAGTTCATTATTTATGTTTAAGCAAAACATTTCGGGAAAATGTATCTTCAGTCTCCCAGCAGACGCACCAAAATTTATCACTAAATTTAAGCTGATGGGCTGCTTCAACAATCAACCTAGAGTAACTATTTCAGACCACTTTTGGCTTGAATTTAGCCTTTCCAACTTGAGAGTGCTCTCTCAAGGATAATATTGATATTCGATAGATAAAGATCAAAAGGATGAATAACTCTTAAATATGATTTGGATATTTTTGTATGAAGTGAAGGATGAAAATAAATAGCTACCATTAGGCATGGAGTTAATTAGGAAACTCAATCGCTAATAAAGCATCTCTCATGGAAGCTGAGGCATGTGTATTCTCATAAAAGAATAACATAAGCAGTAAACTAGACGCATATAGGAATTTGGAGCATGTTTAACCATGAATTTCAAGTAATTACACACTAAGTAATGTCAAAGAAAATTAAAAGAACCTATAGGAAAAACAAATACAAGAATACATGATGAATCTTAGATGAGAAATAATTTTTCTACAAATGTTTATTATGACAGAAAAATTACAAAAGTAGCTTGTAGCATTACATCAGTCAACCTATTATAATCCTCTCATCTGCCCACTTATAGAGTGAGGACTCATAAAAATGGTTTTCCACCTTTCTAGCTTCAAATTCATACCTCAAAGACCTATTTCAAATAGGATTACATCACTTGGAGACTTCCTAGGGATATTTTCTGTTTGGCATAGTTTGAATACAGAAAGGAATCTTATTTTATTAAATAACTCAAAAAATATATTTAATAACCCTTATCAACTGCAACCAACTAATTTTTTGAGTGTACTGGACTTATTATGTGTCATCATGCCATGTGGATGCTGAGGTGGACCTCTTCCAAGTCGAATTTTACAAATTTTACACAAATTTGGTTAGTGAATATTCAAAAACCTAGGCCTCAAAGATGAGTTCATGATTTCCAAACCCTGATGGCTTTGTAGAAACTCAGAGAGGTTTTTGTATATGGGCTTGTGTTGAAGAAAACATCCTTCAAATTTCCAAAATGATTTCTCATTTGATCAAAAATGGAAGTTGAAATTGACTGCTAAAATAGTCATGTACAGGAAATTTCAGGAGAGTTCACAACATTTTCATTTCACCACATGTTGCATAACCTTTGACATTTCTGACTATTGTAGGGTCTTCCCTGGGTTTAATAGGATAAATACATACCTCTAGCACCCTCTGTCATGTATTTTTTGAAGGATTTTTAGCTTAAGGAAACCTAAAACGAGTTCATAGCAAAAACTCAGCCTCAAGCCTATAGCATGCTACAAACTCACCTAGTTTGGCCGATTTATTTTGTAATTTCTCCTTCTTTGCCTCAAAAACACTAGTAAATTTTGTACATGCCTGGTATGGTTGCATTAGATGTAATATGGTCCAAAAATGTGTTGAATTCTTACCATATTTCAACATCATCATCTTGCATAATCATGTTAAGACCCTTTTATTCAATTCTTCTTGTACCATCTCCATTGAACCAAAATAACATGTTGAGGTGTTAGCCAACTGGTACACTAGATTTAAGACATTGTAAACTACAATTGAGATGATGAGCTATCAAATGGTGAGGTGGCAAAAGTGATGTGTTGTTATGCTTGATGATGTGTCCAACATGATGAGTTGGCAGCCCAATCATCTTCTATGATGAGTGTTCTTACTAACCAAAGTATCCATTGATACACTTTAAGCATTACAGATGATTGATGTGCTTCAAAAAGACATTTAATGTTTGAAAAACTTTAAAATTCTCTCTCGCTGAAAAAATAGAGTTTTTAGTCAAGTTCGTAGCGAATTATGACTGATTTACACTGATTTAACTACGAAATTTGGTTTTCTTGTCAAATTTCACTGTATAGACCAAATTTTTTCATGCATGAGGTATTTTTGGATTTTCCTTTCACATTGACTCCTATGACAAGAATGATGACCATTAAACCCTAACGTATGAGCATATTTTCAAAAGACCATATTCAACTGTAAGTGACTCAACCTAATTAACTTAAGACCAACCAAATTTTATCATGGATAACACCCTCCAAGAGGGAAACAATCTGTGGCCTTAGACAACATGGCCACTTCAGGAAATTTAATAATATAAAGAAATAAAATCTACATAATTTTATCTCGTAAATGGTCGCCAGAAAAATGACCCTCTATGCTCTTTAAATAAAGATCATGGACCAATTAGGTGTTAAGCCGTTGATCAAGTGTTGGTAATACCGAGGAGAGAATGAACTGTCAGATCACTACATATCGTGACCATCATATTATAAGTTACAAAATTACATAGTAAAGACACACATGTTACTTAACTCTACACTAGACCAAGTTATACTTAGCTATTTCCTATGCGTTAGAATATCCTAACATCCCCCCTTAACAACAACTTGGGATAGGATTGAAGGATTTACAAAGGTGACACACTAGGATAAGGAAGGAGGCATTAGAGCCTATCCCCTGGTAATGATAAATTTTTTGAACTCCAAGCATATATCGAAGTTTGGTAAACTTTTCTTCTTGTGAGAGCCTTTGTAAATATATCATGAACTTGATCATTGGTTGAACAATAGTGTGCTTCAAGAACACAATCATGAATGAGCTTTCTCATGAAGTGTATGTGTAGCTCAATTTGTTTCATGCGTTGATGTTGAACTAGATCTTTACATAGCTAAATGGCACTCTGATTATGACACCAAATTTTAGTTGGATGTTGCTGATGAAGACCAAATTCATACAGGATTTGACAAAGCCACAAGGCTTACTTGTTGACTTCAACAACAACAAGATACTTTGCTTCTTTCGAAGAAAGAGAAATGACACTTTTTTTCTTACAAGAACATGTAATAGGTCCTGAACGATCAGTGAATACATAACCTGTAGTAGACTTTCGATCATCAGGATCACCCACCCAATCAGAATCAGTGAAAGCAACCAACAATGGAGATGCTCCTGCACTGTAATGAATCGCGAACTAAACTGTACCTCAAATGTATCGAAGTATTATTTTATCTGCTTTCTAGTGACTTTCATGAGGTTTGTGCATAAATCGAGAAACAAGACAAATGGAAAAGGAATGGTGAGGACGTGTATGGGTTAGATATAAAAAGTTTACTAACAAGTTGATGATATAAGGTAGCATAAAATTCACGGGAAATACGAGTGATTGAAAGCTTGACTCCAAACTGAAAGGGAGAAAGGGTTGGATTACATTCTTCCATGTGAAAGTGGCGTAAAATATCACTTGCTTACTTGGACTAAGAAAGGGTAATACCTTATTTGGATTGCAAGACTTTAAGACCAAGGAGTGTCCCAAGTCTATATGGTTGGGATCACTACCTGTAAGGATAAGATCATCAACATAAAGAACAAGGATGATTAAGGACTTACCAACTTTCTTGGTATAGACATTGTTGTCGGAATGACAACTAGAAAAGCCATTATATAAGAGAGAGCTATCCAGTTTGGCATACCCAGCTGAAGGGGTTTGTTTGAGACCATAGAGAGACTTCCTAAGGCGAAAAACAAGGCTAGAGTCGTTTTGGATAAAGACAGGGGGTATTTCCATGTAGATTTCTTCATGCAAGTCCCCATGTAAGAAGGTGGATTTAACATCCATGTGATGGACTTCCCATTTAAAGGAGGTAGCAAGGGAAATAACAGGGAAGATAGAATTAATTTTGGCAATAGGGGAGAAGGTTTTAGTATAGTCAATGCCTTCAACTTGTAAAAATAATTTAGCAACAAAACGAACTTTATGTTTATCCACTTTTCCATCTAGTCCAAACTTTGTTCCATGAACCCATTTGCATTTGACAAGTTTTCTTCCCTTTGGAAGAGGAACAAGATCTTAAATATCATTTTTCAATAAGGAACGATATTGTTCAGTCATAGTTGCATTCCAATCTGGATGACCTAAATCCTCGTCAAAGGTATCTGGATCATGATTTTCTGGAACTTGAGCCAATAAGGAAGGGGTTATGTCGAACTAAGAATGTGTACGACGTTGATCTGCAGGGTCACTTGCAAGAGAACTAGTTGCATCCTGAGTAGAGCAGACCCATTTTGGAAACTTTGGAGTTGAAAGAAGATCTTGAGGAGGTGGAGGAGGGTTTTCACCCTCGCTGTCATCATTCAAAGTAGAAGTAATGTTGTCAAAAGGAAAAGAGATAGAGAGAGGTGGCACATATGTCAAATCAAGCTCGCAGGCCAAAGGTGGCACACCCGTCGAACTAGGCTTGCAGGCAAATATATTTTCATCAAATTTTACATCTCTTCTAATGATTACATTTTTTTATTTCAGTTGAAGAAGTATATATCCTTTGACATCTTCAAAATATCCAACAAAAAATTCATTTTTCACTCTTAGGTTTTAAGGCTTTATGATTCTCATTGGGAATATGGGCCCAAGCTTCCTTCCAAAAACACGAAAGTGACTTACATCTGCTTTTATTGAGCTCCAAGCTTATTTTGGAGTGATATTCCTTAAAACCTTAGTAGGAGTGTGATTTACTATGTAATTTGCACAGTTAATTTCTTCTGCCAAAAAATTAAGACTAAGTCCTTTATATTCAAGCATACAATTAGCCATTTCTTTTAGAGTGCGATTCTTCCTTTCAGCTACACCTTTTTTTGTGTGGAGTATATGGAAGAATATGTTGAAATTGAATGTGATGCTCAATGGAAAATTTGATAAATTTGTTTTTAACATATCCTCCTCCATTGTCAGATCTTAACTTAAGAATGTGATGTCCAGATTTCTTCTCAACAAAGGCCTTAAAGGCCAAGAACATGTTAAAAAATCCACTCTTGAGCTTTAAGAAGTATACCCAAGTGCGTCTGGAAAAATCATCAATGAAAGTTAAGAAATACTTGTAGCCATAGAAAGAACCAACCTGAAGTGGACCACATAAATCACTGTGCATAAGCTCCAAAGGGGCTGAAGCATGCCAAGGGGCATTTTTCTCAAAACTATCCCGATGATGTTTTCTGAGTACACAACTAGAACAAACACCATTTCGGAAAGATACCATAGGAAGACCTGTCACCATATTTTCTTTACATAGAGTTTTAAGAGAGCGATATTTTAAGTGAACAAATCGCTCATGCCAAATTTTTTTCACTTCATCATTATGAGCACCAAAAATGGAGGGAAGAAATGATGACCCAAATTTTTCAAAATTATACAAATTTGTGGAATCATCAGCAATTCTAGTAGCTAAAATATGTCTACGATCTCTTATGTCCTTAATGACAACGTCATGAGGTGAGAAGTCTATTGTTTCCCCTTCACCTGAGTGATTTATCTGATAAACAAAAAGAAATTTATAGGACAAGGTAGGAACACATAATACATTGTTAAAATGACCATTATCTAGATGAATTGTTCCAAACCCTACGACACTAAGAGATCTATCATCACCAACATCAATATTTTTGGTGTTACAATCATTTAAAGAAGAAAACGTGGCTTTATTTTTTGGCATGTGGTAAGAGGCTGTAGAATCAAAGAGCCACTCATGAGAATGAGAAGAAGAAGATACTTTTAATGCATAACCAGATCTTGATGCTTGACAACCGCATTAAAAAAGTGTCATTCCTGAAGATGAAGTTGAAGATATCTCCAAATGGATGTTGTGCTTGTTCATTGTTGCTTCCAAGGCTTCCATCTTATTAAAACATTTGGACTCTACGTGGCCATGATGATTAGAAAGGTTGCAATGTCCATTTGTCTTTTCCCCTTTGTTTTTATTTTCCTTATCGGTTTGTTGAGTTGCTTTTTCAGTTTGTGGTTGAGATTTCTTAAGACCCTTGTTTGGTTTAGGACCATTCTTTTTTAGGATGTTGCTTCTTAGATTCTTTGGATATGGTTGCTGCTGGGTTGCTAAGGCTTTCTTTTAAGAGTTTCCATTATTAATAAGACCAAAGTGTAAGGTTTTTTCTTGTTCTCTTATCAAAGAATCACAAAAGGCATCAAATGAGGGAGACTTGTAGGGTGTTCCTTGAGAAATGAGGGCTTCTCTAGTGGAATGGAAGGTGGAAACAAATATAGAGTATGCAGAACCTACCTTGGCAAGAATGGAATAGATAAGAATACCATCTTCCTTTTTGACCTTACAATCTTCAAGAGAAGTCTAAGGGTCTTGAATTTGGACAAAAATATTCAATAGAGGAAAAATTATTGGGGTCAAAGGTAAGCAGCTCATTTTCAAGCTAGTGGGCTCTGATTTCATTTTTTATGCCAAAAACACTATTTATATTTTTCACAGCTTCATTAGGGGAGTTAATTTCTCAGATGTGAAATCTAAGATCTTGACCAACGGACATTCCTATCAAAACTCGTTCTTGATCTAGTTTATTTTCCCATTTAGCCTTTTTATCCCCGTCGATAAATTTAGATTCTAGTCCTGAGGAGATTCTATAAAGCCCTTTACTTCTAAGAAATTCTATTGAAGCATTCATAATCCCCAATCCATTAACCTTTTATGAGAACATAATTTTAGTTCCCTTCACCGGATCTACAAAATACCATGGACAAAAAAGCATCATGCCCAAAACTATGTGCAAAACACATGCAAAAAACCACAGGGAGGTCCGCCCACCTAATATGGGGTCTAAGGATGTAACGACATGGGGATCTTCCACCCCCCCTTGTGACCCCCTTATTTCACCTAACACAATAAACAATGGAGGCTTTAACCCCCCCGCTGTGCATGCAACTAGTTGTGTAAAGAATATAACACACCCCCAACACAAATTGAATTCAAACCATAGTCACATATAATCAATCATATTCAATTGTGGGTAAACATAGTCAAACCATTTTGAACCATAGTCAATCATGATTCACCATAATCAAACCATGGTCAACTATAGTCATACAATTGTTAACCATAGACATTAATAGTAAAATTAAACATTATGAACATAGAAAACTATAGTCAATTGTGGTCAACCAGAGTAAAAAATTTATCAAACATAGATATTCATAGTCAAAACATAGTTACTATCTATACCACATTGCAACTTGATAACCATCGTCACAATGTGACATTCAATATTGGTGTGTGAGATTATAAAATGTGGTCAGCCACATTTACTTATGTGGTTGACTATGTTCAACTATGTCTAACCATGATAGACAATAAAGAGAATTAATATTATTAATTAATATTAAAAATAAAAATTTTGGTGACATTGGAATGGTGCATAAATCTATCCAACAATGCATTGTAATGAACATTGTCAAAAGGCAGCAAGCATCGTTACAATGTTACATTACAAATATGTCATTAGTTCTTTGCTTAGATCATTCCATTATTCATTCATCAGATGTTCAATAAGCAGTAAACATGTGCAGTAAGAACAGAATAAACCATCACACAAAGCATCACACATGAACACCAGGATTTTTAGGTGGAAACCCAAGTCGGGAGAAAACCACCGCTGCAGTTGCTCAGCCTTCAATATTTTATTATAGAGAAAACATCTTACAACATATGTGCCGGCGCAGACTTGACCAGCACGCAGGCACCCACCTGCGCTCGTTTACCAGCCTCTCCTGGAAGGGAGCTCCAACCCCCTGACTCGTTTACCAGCCTCTCCTGGAAGGGAGCTACGACCCCCCGATCTCGTTTACCAGCCTCACCTGGAAGGGAGCTACGACCCCCGATCTCGTTTACCAGCCTCACCTGGAAGGGAGCTACAACCCCCTGACTGAAGGCTACAACCCTCAGCACCACCTTGGACCACGTTTCATCAATTTTCACACTGGATCCAACCATTTCAATAGAACACAACTTGCGGGCCACAATTCATCATATTTCCAGACCGAACCCTTTCCATACTTTTAAGTACAAACATACATCATCAACAGATACATATCAACACAGATCAGATAGCAGAAACACAGTAGAACAGATCAGATATTTCATACCCCATGCTTCAGCAAACCCTAGTTTGCATACGCGCTTTTACTTCACTGATGTCGCGTATATACGCGCTTCCGTCCACACGAACCAGCGTATACCTCAGTGTATATTTTATTGCGCATACGCGCTGTTACTTCAGAGAAGCCGCGTGTATACGCGCTTCCTTCGCGGCAAAGTAGCGTATAGATCTTTAATGATTACAGAGCAGCATACTTCATCAGATCAGATGTTCAATTCAGATTTACCCTTTTCACTTCAGTCAGATGTTCGCCTAGATGTTCGCCTCATCACAGATCTAGGCCTTCCATAAGCAGATCTAGCAGATACAAGTGCATTTCAGATCTAGATCCCCTTCTTCATCATTGGTGCATCATATATTCAGATTTATCATTCAAGTGTAACCCTTTCCATTCAGATCTACTTCAGAGAGAAGTATTCATTTAAGCTCAGACATCTTGCACCCACACCCATGATTTGCACAATGAATTTCTTCTCCTTATATAGGTTTTCCTTTTTCAATACCATGAGCCCCTTTTTCAATACCATGGGCCAAAACAATACCATGAGCCCAAAACTACCTGGACGGGGTCAAATAGGCGGATCATTACCCAATACCATGGGTCAATACCATGGTGGTTACCCTTGGTTTTGCACTTTTTGAGCGCTTTAGCCCATACGCGACTTGGCACGTTCTTTTCCGCGTGCATACGCGACTTCCCCTGGGCCAATCCGCGTATACCAAGAGACATACTCTTTTTCATCATAGAATCTAGTACATGCTGAAATCCTTTCTTCATTGCCTTCTGTACTCATTGTAGATACATCAGATTTCCTTCATCAAGTAAGTTGCCATCATCTTTATCATTTACCAAGTCCATCAAGCCAATAATAGCTTCATCAAGTGTATTGCCATCAAGGACAACACATGCCAACAATATCATGTCTTCATCTTCATTTAGTGGGTTGCCATCAAGGACAACACTCTGCATCATATTTCCAACATTCTCTCCCTAAGATAGTGTTATTTGCAGATCTACCGCTGCAGGGTGTTCTGCTTGCATTTTGGAGGAGAGATCTCCGGTGATTGGATTCATCCTTCACTGTGGTGATCCATAGATTGGCCAACCAATATATGTTATGTTACAGATATGATATTCTACATGCTCATGATTTAGTGATTTTCTGAATCATTCTACAGATCTGCATTCTTAGATATCATATCTACTTCTGGCACTTCATGTTTTGAGAAAAACCAAAAGGGGAATGTATAGATTAGCTTTTCTTGTACATGGATCTGTATTGGATCTATATTTTTATGTACATATCTGATCTAATCTGAAGAATGAATAAAATGTCGCTTCAGCCCTAGAAATCATGTTGTCACTGTTATTAGCCACCTATGAATTTTTTGTCAAGTAAACAGGTGGCTAAATATGTTTCTGAGCCTTCAAGAGATACATTTCCTATGAAAATATCTCATTATTGAAGCCTCTGTGTGTCCTTTTCCTTTTCAAATATCTTCACTTCTGTTTCCATCCAAAAAGCCTCAATGCCTGTGAAACAATTATGCTCAGAAAAGCCTCCATTTTCCCCTTGTACCCCTGCAAATTTCCCCATTTTAATCCTTTTTTCCCCTTTTCAAATTTTCCCCTTTAACCCCCAAAATCCCTTCCTAAGACTACTAAATCATCCCATCACCCCTCTAAACCTTACAAACACCCTTTTTTTGGCTTAAAAATTCCTTTTTCCCTCTACCGAAAACCTCTCTTAAGCCTTAAAAACTTTGTTTTTAGGCCAAAAAACACACTTTTACCATATACAGGCTTAGCTCCTTTTGGCCCAGCCCCTAACCACTTGCCCTCCATGCAACTAAGCACTAAGACCAAGCACTAAGGCATAAGGCGCTTATCACATCGGAGAGTTGGAGCAGAGCACTTTTTCCTTTGTAAACAAAAAACTTCCGATGTGAGGTGTATTTGTTCTGTCGGTCTCGGAAGCAATATCTGCCATTGATCTGAATAGATCTAATGGCTCCATGCATGTTTCACCACACCCCACCTCCTCCCTTCATTAACTCCTGATGAAGATCTCTACCGTTTATCTTAAAGCAATCCAACGACCATCGCAGTGCCGCTTCAATCGCCAATCGGAAGTTTTAAAAAGTGCCATTTTCTGTCTCCCCGATTGACCGATCCCTGATTGGATCCTGGCCATTGAATCCACAAGAACCAACGACCAGGATTTGATCTCACTCCACCCCATTTCTCTGATTGGCCACCCTCCGATCCAATCACAGCCGTCGATCTCCCGCCGATCCAACGATCCAGATGCAATCACTTCATGAGTCCATCAAATATTTGGCCCCTCCCTCCTCCAGTTCCGATTGAATCCTGGGCATTTATCCCTCTCGATCCGACGGCCAGGATTACTCCCGTGCATTCATGTGGCCCTTTTTCCTCTGCCTCCTCTTTTGATCTCCGCCATCCAATCCCCAGGGTCCAATGGCCCAGATTCCTCTCGCCCACTAACCAACTCCTCCGCCTTTGTTTTCCCTTTGTAGATCTCGATCGTCCATCGCACTGATCGGACAGCTCACAGTCAAACCACCTTTGATCGGCCCCAACCTTACCAACCACGCATCTCCTCGTATCGTGCTCCATCTCCCACAATCGGATCTCGCAGTCCCAGATCCAACGGCCAGCATCAATATCGCGCAACTTTGGCATCCAAACGTTACCAGTTCAAATTCACGCAATATGGGCAGTTTTAAAATTCCATGTGTCAGCCAGGGACCTATATCACGTTCTAAAAGTGAAAACCGCCTCCCTCCCTTTCCATCACGCAAAAACATTTTTTTTTCCTAGAAAACCACTTCCCCTCTTCTACCTCTGGACTTTCTTCCACGCAATAACTTCATCGCATCATCTCAACCGTCGATCTCCTCCTGAGATCTGACGATCCATATTAAATCGCCCTCCGCCTATGCCTGGTCCCACCATTCAAACCCACTTCATTGCATTTTCATGCATTTCCTTTGTATTATGTCCAAAGGTCGAGATCGAATGTTTTACATTAAAAAAAATTTCTTCTGCCCACATTAAAATTTAATGTTTTACCTTAAAAGGTTATATCATTCCGCCTAACATCATAACTTTAATTTTTTACATTAAAGTTCATTGCATATCATCCAACCTTCCAAGGTCATTCCATCAGTCAATCACCACCGTCGATCATCGTTAGTCCACCTAATCGAACGGTTCAAAATCATTCCTCCACCAAACCTCCATTAGATCAGATTTCCACTGTTTCACAGCATTTTGTAGCCGTCTTCCACTGCATTCACCTCATCCACCATGTTGCGCTTCCATTCTCACAACCTTCCACTGCATCCACCATCACTCCACATGGATTTTCTTAACATTTTTGTGTGTTTTTGCAGGGAATATACACAGTGAAAACCGTTATGTTCTACACAATCACTATTAGTGACACAGTAACGCAGAGGAAGATTTTCCGAGCCAGAAATATCATAAAAGACTCCTGAGGAGGTTTAAACGCATTTTTTATCCAATTCAGATTTATTAACTCTGTAAAACCCTCCAGCACCATTAAAACTGCACTTCCACAGATGGAGACATTCCATGAAGCGGCAAAGAGTATCAGTGAAGAATTAAAGAGTTTAAAGCCTGTAATTGAAGATGTTAAGCTTTAATTCAATATTTAAAGGTGAATGCACCATATTGAAGACCTTGTGATTAACACAGAAGGCCTAATAAGGCCTGAAGCACATAAAACAATGTTATCAGTGTCACACATCAGCAAAAGGTTCTTTCCCGTGAAGGACAGGTTCCCATACTGTTTTCTACTCTAAATCAAGCTCCTAAGAAGAGATACACCCTAACAGAAAGTCCCAATGTTGCCAAAGAATTTGTTATGCAGTATGGAAGACCTGAAAGTTATTTATCTGCTTTTTTTCTTATGACTAGAGTACTACAGAGTACTGGAGCCGAAAGTACATCAAAGAACATACCCAGAGCTACTAATAGCCTATCAAAGACCACTCTTTCACCCAAAGAGTAATGAAAATCAATGCATGGATATTAAGACAGAATGGGCCTCGAGCCCTCTTCTGCTATTTCTGTTTTAATGTTTCATTTAGTGTTTCATCTACCTCCTCTGTTCCTCTTTCAGATATAAAACTCATGAGGAAAGTTGTTTTTGGTTGTTGATCGGATAACTGTGAATTGTAAGTTGTTTCTCTTGAGATATAGTTCTCTGTGTAAAGTTGTAAGATAGGTTGAGGAAGATGTTTTCGGACTGAATATCAAGCTGTTGAACAATGTTGTACATGACTAGTGTCGCTCTTTAATATGACAATCACATTTCTTTGGATCTTTATTTAAAGCAGCGGTGATGTTTTCTACCTTTGTCTCTGTTTTCCTTCTGTAATTCATTACATTTCATTTCTCTAGTAAGAATCAGAAATCTGGCTTAGGATATACCCTTGCATGGTACCCTAATGCACCTGCTCTTCTTATCTTTGATTTTTTCTACTGATTGTGCTATCTGAGTACTAATTCAAGATAATTTAACCAGTGTAGTAACTGTTATTCACTGCTAACTGATGTATGAATTTATAAGTCTATTCTTAGATGTTCTTGCTAGGTTTTAATTGAAATAATTGGGATACCGAGAGTTTGGAATGTTGATTATGTCTCACTAGGGTCTTTATCAATCAATTTAACCTTTCTAAGTTCCCTCAAGTTGAATTTCAAAGCATTGAAAGTTAAAAGTGTTTCTTTGATCTCAGGCCTTCACCTTTGTGTTTAAATCTTAAGTGTTTCTTGTTGTCTGAAGAGTAACCTTTTAGGGGTGGATCATAGGTGTCTAATGGCATGCCCTATCCCTAGTTCTACTTCCTGAGTGGTCACCATGGAGGTTTCCTTTTCATTCACCTTCATTCCTTATCATTTCATACCACACTATCATCTTTAAAGATCCACTATTTTATATGACTAGCCCAATTGAAAGCCTTGGATACTGAACAATAAGTAAACCCTTTGATGACTCCATTGCCCAATGGTCTCGAGTGTTCTCTGAATTTTCTCTCCTTTGCCTAAAATCATCTTTGCTCATCCTTGTCTTATATTGAACCCTTCCTTTCCTTTTCCCAACAACCAAACAAACAAACAAACAAAACAAAACAAACCTTGTGCCTTACAACTAGCCTAATACCTTCAAATCAAGATTCAAATACATATTCCTTTGCCTATATAGAAAGATCTTTCTCTGGACCCAGGAGGGCTAGATCCTGAGGTCTAAAAGTTGTTTTCATGTTGTCTTATCTTTTGGTATTGCCAAACTTTCCAAAACATAGGAACTCCAACATAATGGCAACTCCACTGAGGAAAATTTGAGTAAAACACAGCTTTAAACACTCCAAAGACTCAAAGAAGACAATAGTAGCCTTATTTTGGTGGTTAATCATTGTGGTGGATAGTATACCTTCTTGAAACATCCTAAGCCTTCCACCTGGCGACTCCATAGTTCCTTAATGATTAAAGACTCCACTAGTGATCAGTAGGCTTGTTGATTATCTTGGTTTTCATAAGACTCCATTGGGAGACCAGCCTTCATTACAACATCAACCATATTAGAAGAAACAAGTAGGATTAAACCTTTTTGTTTGAAGACAACATACTGGCTTCAAGAACCATTCATACAAGAGCTTATCCTAACCCAAACCCACTGGAAATAGTTGACAACCCTAAGAGCCTTCTTAGGAAATCTCCCACTTCTAGAAAGCCAACTATTTCTAGGCACATCCATAGAGCTAACTCTGCACCTGAAAACTTTACAGCTTTATCAGACACTCTTTTTGACCTAGACTTACCAAGCAGTTTACCTAGAACTAGGTCATTCAGTGCTCTAGAACAGTCAGACCTTGAGCTTCCTGGTTCACCATCTCACAGTGGTCAACATATTAGGGATAGAGAGACCCCTCCATCTACACCTCTGGATATTCATTTCATTCAAAAATTGGGGCTCTATCACCCTAAATCAGCTCAACAGAGTGTTGCTGGTCCTAGTATCCCTGTCATCTAAATAACTGCTACTCAAGCCAATCCTTTACCTCCTCAAAACACCATTATGGCAGCTTGGTATGCACCCCTGGTGTTACCACAGCCTCTTGTGCCTTTACCCAATGATTATCAGTCAAAAATACCACATTTCACTGCAAAAGAGTCTACCACAGCTCAACACCATGTAGATAGGATGGAAGATTCCTTTGACTATATGGAGATAGATGATGAGACAGTCAAGATGAGAACCTTTGCCCAAAGTTTAGGAGGATATGTGAAGAAGTGGTTTAAAGGCCTACCTCCTAATAGCATCCATGATCTTCCCTCTTTATATCAATCCTTCATAAACAAATGGGAAGTCAAGACCAACTCTCTCCAAATCTTAGCAGAATACAAGAATCTTAAGAGAAATGTAGGGGAGAGTGTCCATGACTATTCTACAAGGTTTAACAGTGTTTACAACGCTCTTCCTCCACACATGAAACCTCCCCAAGGTATATCTTTAGTGAAATATCCTAAAGGCTTTGATGCTGACATGGCCTATCAGCTTAGGGAGAGAGAGTACAACACATTGGAAGACATGAAAAAACGAGCAGTGAGTGTAGAGGCTAACCTGATTGAAAAAAGAGTCAGAATGAGGTCTGAGAAAAAGGTAACATATAGGGATGACACATCAGCTTCCACATCCGATCCCAAGTATGACAGTCTAGCCAAAAATGTGGAAAGGCTAGAGAAAATGATGGAAAAAATGGTTGTCACCGTTAGTAATCAGAACAGAAACCAAAATCATAACCAGAACCAGAACTTTAGGGGAAACAACCCTCCTAACAGACAGAGAGACTCTGATCAACAATTCATACCCCCATTCCAAGAGAACTTTCTTGATGAGGATGAGGGGATAATAGAAGAGTCTGAGGGAACCACCATAAACATGTTGGAAATAGACAACTCAATCCACAATTGTTCCACAGGAGATTATCAGACCTCACACTCACATTGGGATGAGGAAAGGTTAGAATATGAGGATTATAGGCTATGATTTGAAAATTCCATCATGCAGGTCAGGGAACAGTATGAACTTAGAAGCAAAAAGAACTTAGACATTTCCAAACCAAAAGCTTCTAAGATTACCATAAAGAAAAGGTCTGAGAAAACTCCTAAGGTGACTGTTGAAAGCAACAAATCAGCAGTTGAGAGTTCTGGGAAGAAAAAAGAGAAAGACAGCCAAAATATTGATAAACAAGGTCAACAAACTAGCAGCACTAGCACTGCAGCTAGTGTTCCTGACAAAACAGTTGCAAACACTGTATATAGTGAGAATAAGCACACTGATTCTACCACTAAAGTAGTGGCTAACAAAACAAAGTTGAATCTCACAAAGAGTCAATCTCCCTTCAATTTGGAGAGTGAGATTGCTAAAATTAAAATCTCTGTCCCACTCTTTGAGCTGGCCACTCAGGATGTATATAAAGGATAAATTTTGAAATATTTAAATCTAGGTGAAAACAGTGACACTTTCAATCTAAGTGATGATCCACCAGCCCTTCTATTTGGTCCAAATATAGAAGGGAAGTTTCAGGAAGGGGTAGTACCTCCTTTCTATATCAGCCTCAATATCCACGACAAGATCCTTCACAACGCAATGCATGACTCTGGGGCATCACAAAACCTAATGCCTAAGGTAGCTATGGAGAGGTTAGGCCTAGAGATAACTCGTCCTTATAAATATTTATATTCATTTGACTCTAGCCGAGTAAAATGCCTTGGCCTAATCGAGGATCTGTGTGTGAACCTGACCCAGATTCCAGGAAAATGTTGGTTATGGATGTTGTAGTGGAAGATGTGCCACCTAAGTATGGCATGCTATTATCCAGGTCATGGGGATGAGTAACAGAGGTGAAGTTCATGGTTAGCATCCCTGAAAAGCCTGAAAATTCACCTCTGTACTCTGTACACACAGATCTATACTCCTTTATCCTTTGCAATGATGAATCCATAGACGAGCCAGAGTCGGAAGACAGAGATGCAAACAGTAGAACATAGCCCGTAGAGTTTAACATAATGGCCACTCCGGACTTAGAAGAAAATGAAGAATAAACCTTTGGACAGTGCACTGAATTTGAAACTCAGAGTAAACAAGAACAAGACTACAAACAACTGAATAGTCACCCCTCTAAACTCCATACACATCACAAAGAGAAAAAAACTCCACACCACGATGCAGACCCCATATTACAACATAACAATGAAAACAACGTTAGGGAGGAAAATTATGATAAACCTGAAAATGATCCCTTATGGAGAATTAATTTCGATGGGTCTTGCACTAGAAAGACTGCAGGAGCAGGAGTGTGGTTACATAACACTGAGAGTGACTATGCTAAGAGTCATGCCTTCAACCTGAACTTCAAATGTACAAACAATATCGCGTAGTATGAGGCTCTCATCCTAGGCTTGAACCTATTGAAAAAACTAGGAGCCTGAAGGATAGCTATACACAGAGACTCTGATTTAATCATAAATCAAGTGAACAGAGAGTATACAGCTAAACACCCTAGTTTGAGATCATACAGGAATGATGCTATGGATTTATTGAAAACCTTTGTATAGTACGAACTGGTGTTTGTTCCTAGAAGTCAGAACATAATTGTGAATGAATTAGCCTGCATAGCTAGTTCATATCACAATGCTCCTAGTCACAAACAAATCATCGTTCAAATGAAATACAGACCTGCAGTGCCAGATAATGAGAAATATTGGCAGGTCTTTGAGGGCGACAAGCAGATAGAGGATTTCCTGATTGGCAGGAATGAGTTTGAATTCTCTGATTCAGACTCTAAATCCGATGAAAGCTGCCTAAGTGAAGGGCCCCCAGACGAAGAAATATCACCCCATAACGTAGAAATAAACACTTTAACTGAACAACTTGGAAATCAAACTAAAGAATATAAAAATGCAGATAAAGAGGAAATAGAGGTGCTATAGTCGAAAGATAAGAATATACCCCGAGGACTGGCACCTTTAGAAGACCTTTTTTATTTTGACGACGTAGCGAAGAAACCCACTATGGAACACTCAAACTCATATGTCAAGGAATGCAACATAGGCACTGAAGATAAGCCTAAGATGATTAAATTGGCTAAGTCCTTGCCCACGAACATGAAAAATAAATATATTGACTTATTTAAAGAGTTCATCAATGTGTTTTCCTAGAGCTATGAGGACTTAAAGGCCTATGATACAGACATTATACAACACAAATTCCCTTTGAAAGAGAACCAGAAACCCTTCAGACAGAAACTTCACAGAATTAACCCGAAACAACTGCCTCTAGTCGAAAATGAAATCAAGAAGATGTATGAGGCAGGAATTATAGTGCCTGTGAGGTTCTCCGATTGGGTTTCCAACCTTGTAGCTGTGAGAAAGAAGACAGGTGAGATCATACTGTGCATTGATTTCAGGAACCTTAAAAGAGGTTCACTTAAAGATAATTACCCTTTACCAAAGATGGAACACATCCTACAGAGGGTGGTTGGCTCAAAAATGATCTCCATGTTAGATGGTTTTTCAGGCTATAACCAAGTTTTAGTACTCCCAGAAGATCAACTCAAAACAGCTTTCACCAAACTGTGGGGCACTTTTATGTACGTAAAAATGCCTTTTGGACTAATGAACACTGGTGCGACCTTCCAACGAGCAATGGACATAGCCTTTTCGAAGGAAATAGGGCACTTCATTGTCATCTATCTAGATGACATAATAGTCTATTCCAAGACTAATGAGGAGCACCTAAAACATCTGAAAAGAGTTTTTGAAAAATGTAGAAGGTTCGGTCTGTCTTTAAATCCCAAGAAGACTGTATTCGGGCTTCAAGAAGGTAAGCTTCTTGGCCATATTATATCAAAGAAGGGAATTAAGATAGACCTGCAAAGAGTTGAGGGATTACTATAGATTACACACCTGAGAAACATAAAAGAGTTGCAGTCCTTTATTGGGAAAATTAACTTCTTAAGGAGGTTTATTCCCAACTTAGCTGAGCACCTCAGAAATATGACAAACATGCTGAAAAAGGGTGTAGGGGTTAAATGGACTGTAGAGCTAAAAAATATTTTGAATTAGTTAAAATTTCACTCACCCGGGCACCTATCCTAATCAGCCCTGACTTTTCAAAATATTTCCTGATATTTTCCTTTGTCTCCGAGCATACAGTGGCTACAGTTTTGCTATAGAAAAATCTAGAGGGAATGGAACAGCCTATTGCTTTCTTCAGGAAGGCTCTAAGGGATGCACCCTTAAAATACAAAATAATGGAAAAACAGGCCTATGCATTGTTTAAGGCCTTGAAAGACTTTAGGGTGTATATATTGCATTCTCACATCATTGCCTACGTGCCAAACATAGTGGTAAAAGACATTTTGTCACAAGATACTGATGGAAAGAGGAGAAAATGGATTGTTGTAATATTAGAGTATGACCTAGAAATAAAACCCACAAAACTGATCAAAGGTCAAGGCTTAGCTCAACTAATGGTTGAATCTAACTTGCAAGCCCATGGTATAAACATGTAGGATGCCCTGGATGAGCATGAAGGATTTCTTGATCCTATTGTTGGAGAACAATTTCAAAAATCTCCTTGGTATTTTGATATCCTGTATGTGCTCACAAACCTTAATGCCCCTCTTGAATTATCAAAGACTACGGCCAGATTCCTAAAGTTAAAATCCAGAAACTATTGCATACTGAATGAGTGTTTATACTGGAAAAATGAAAATGGTCTATTGCTTAAATGTTTGCCTGAAACTGAAGCAGATAGGATTAAATAGGAGTTCAATGCAGGAGAGTGTGGAGGCCATTTATACTGGAAAGCCACTGCTAACAAAATACTCAAAGCTGGCTATTAATGGCCTCCACTTTTCAATGACATCCATAAAATGATAATTTCCTGCCATAAGTGCCAGATTTTTTAGGGCAAAAGAAATCTCCTCCCTTTACCATTACAACCCATTACTGTTGAGGCTCCCTTCCAACAATGGGGCCTAGATTTCATAGGATAAATACACCCTGCATCTTCTGCTCAATACAAGTGGATCCTTACAGCCACAAACTACTTCACAAAATATATAGAGGCCATACCTTCTAGGAATGCCACAGATTATGTTATCATTAAATTCCTAGAAGACCATATCCTCTCTAGATTTGCCTGCCCAAGAAAGATAATCATTGATAATGCTGCTGCTTTTGGATCCAAGAAAATGACTGATTTTTGTCACGGGTATCAGATAGCACTCGGTCATTCAACTGCTTATTACCCACAAGGTAATGGGTTAGCTGAATCATCAAACAAGAGCTTGGTGAACATCATCAAAAAGTTGCTTGAAGAAAACAAAAAGTCATGGCATAACAAGTTAGTGCATGCTTTGTGAGCTAACAGACTAACAACGAAGAAATCCATTGGAATGTCACCATATCAGCTTGTTTATGGAATAGAGGCAGTGTTTCCTACCAGCCTAGGGGTACCAGTGATTAAACTAGTCCAAGAAATTCAGACAGAAGAGGATAGTATGGTAAGGAGGATAAATCAAACAATTCATCTCCAACAAACAAGAGAAGAAGTCTATAACAGAGCTCTGAAATTTCAAGAAAACATAAAGAAGTTGTTTGACAAGAGAACAAAAGCCTGTGACTTCAAAATTGGAGATAAGGTTCTAAAGTGGGACTCTAGGAGAGAAGACAAAGGAAAGCATGGCAAATTTGAAAGTTTGTGGCAGTGTCCTTACATCATCCAATCCACCATTGGTCCGAATGCCTTTTTTCTACAAGAGCTAGATGGTACAGATCTGTTTGGGGGTCCTGTCGATGGCAGGATGCTCAAGCATTACTACTGCTGATTTCCAATTTACAGTTTTCATTTCCATTGTAAATACCATTGTTGTGTTTTGTTTTCAAAGAAAAAGAGAAAATGTTTCAAAAAAGAGAGAAAGAGATTTTTAGACATGCTCAAAACTTGAACCTCTGAAGTACAAAATATTGGCTCTAACATGATCAAAACCTGAGCCAAAGGAAGTAAAGAAGTTGGTTCTAATAGGCCCAAAATCTGAACTAGCAAAGAAGAAAGAAGAATCAACTCTAACAAGCCCAAAACTAGAGCTGAAGTGAAGAAGAAAGTGACTCTAACAAGCTCAAAACTCGAGTCACAAAGAAAAGAAGGATGCTTCGAAGTTTCAAGATTTCAAGCCTTCAAGATTTTGTTTTCAATGTTCTTCAATTTCGGTTCATGTGCAGCTGTATTTATGCCATGGACCCATAGAAAACCAGACTGTCTAATCCTGGTTTGACTGTTTTTAAATTTTTGTTGTAGAAAGTAGAGAAAGAAATCTACTAGACAGTTTAATCCTAGCAGATATTAGTATAGGTAGAGAAGCTATGAGGCCAACAGTTTAATCTGGTCTCATGGAGGAATAAGGGTAGAATTAGACAAGTTTTTTATCTTCTTTCAATAAAATAAAAAATGATGAAGAAGGTCTGCAAATCCAAATGCACCTTGAAGAAAAAATGTTAGGATTGTAGGATGGGTAGGTAGATTGTTTAGGGGATGTTTTCTGGTGAATAATATCCATCATGTTTGTAATGGCTGAATCAAAGAAGAAATATGGTTCAAGGATCGGGCATCTGGCCTACTTCAAATATTATTTTCTGAATTCTTGACACCTTCAAGAAGATGCCATCCCCATGTGGAGCCACTGTTAGCCACCTATGAATTTTTTTTCAAGTAAATAGGTGGCTAAATATGTTTCTGAGCCTTCAAGAGATACATTTCCTATGAAAATATCTCATTCTTGAAGCCTCTGTGTGTCCTTTGCCTTTGCAAATATCTTCACTTTTTTTTCCATCCAAAAAGCCTCAATGCCTGTGAAAAAATTATGCTCAGAAAAGCTTTCATTTGCCCCTTGTACCCCTGCAAATTTCCCCATTTTAATATTTTTTTCCCCTTTTCAAAGTTTCCCCTTTAACCCCCAAAATCCCTTCCTAAGCCTACTAAATCATCCCATCACCCCTCTAAACCTTACAAACACCCTTTGTTTGGCTTAAAAATTCCTTTTTCCCTCTACCGAAAACCTCTCTTAAGCCTTAAAAACTTTTCTTTTAGGCCAAAACACCCACTTTTACCATATACAGGCTTAGCCCCTTTTGGCCCAGCCCCTAACCACTTCCCCTCCATGCAACTAAGTGCTAAGACCAAGCACTAAGGCTTAAGGTGCTTATCGCATCGGAGAGTTGGAGCGGAGCACTTTTTCCTTTGTAAACAAAAAACTTCCGATGCGAGGTGTATTTGTTATGTCGGTCTTGGAAGTGATATCCGTCGTTGATCTGAATAGATCTAATGGCTCCATGCCTGTTTCACCACGCCCCACCTCCTCCCTTTGCTAACTCCCAATGAATATCTCCACCGTTGATCTTAAAGCAATCCGACGGCCATCGCAACACTGCTTTAATCGCCAATCGGAAGTTTTAAAAAGTGCCATTTTCTGTCTCCCCGATTGGCCGATCCCCGATTGGATCTTGGCCATTGAATCCACAAGAACCAACGGCCAGGATTTGATCTCTCTACCTCGTTTCCCCGATTGGCCACCCTCCAATCCAATCACAGCCATCAATCTCCTGCCAATCCAATGTCCCAGATGCAATCACTTCATGAGTCCATTGGAGATTTGGCCCTTGCCTCCTCTAGTTCCGATTGAATCCTGTCCATTCATCCCTCTCGATCCAATGGCCAGGATTACTCCCGCGCATTCATGTCACCCTTTTTCCTCCACCTCCTCTTTTTATCTCTACCATCCAATCCCCAGGATCCAACGGCCTAGATTCCTCCCACCCACTAACCAACTCCTCTGCCTCTGTTTTCCCTCTGCAGATCTCGACCATCCATCGCACTGACCGAACAGCTCACAGTCAAACCACCTTTGATCAGCCCCCACCTTACCAACCGCACATCTCCTCGTATCACGTTCCATCTCCCACTGTCGAATCTCGCAGTCCTAGATCCAACGACCATCATCAATATCGCGCAACTTTGGCATCCAAACGTTAACAGTTCAAATTCACGTGATATGGGCGGTTTTAAAAGGCCACGTGTCAGCCGGGGACCTATATCACGTTCGAAAAGTGAAAATCACCTCCCTCCCTTTCCATCACATGAAAATAGTTGTTTTTCCTGGAAAACCACTTCCCCTCTTCCACCTCTGCACTTTCTCCCATGCAATCGCAACCGTTGATCTGTACAGATCAACAACCCTCAATGCATCTCGCGTTTCATTCATATTTTTCATCGGGCAACCTTAGAACTTCATCGCGTCATCTCAATTGTCGATCTCCTCCTGAGATCTAATGGTCCATATTAAATCACCCTTCGCCTATGCCTGGTCCCACCATTCAAACCTACTTCATTGCATTTTCACGCATTTCCTTTGTATTTTGTCCAAAGGTCGAGATTGAATGTTTTACATTAAAAACCTTTTCTTCCGCCCACATTAAAATTTTAATGTTTTACATTAAAAGGTTATATCATTCCGCCTAACATCATAACTTTAATGTTTTACATTAAATTTCATTACATATCGTCCAACCTTCCAAGGTCATTTCATTAGTCAATCACCACCGTTGATCATCGTTAGTCCAGCTAATCGAACAGTTCAAAAGCATTCCTCCACCAAACCTCCATCAGATCAGATTTCCACCATTTCACAGCATTTTGCAACCATCTTCCACTGCATTCACCTCATCCACCATGTTGCGTTTCCATTCTCACAACCTTCCACTGCATCCACCATCACTCCACATGGATTTTCTTAACATTTTTGTGTGTTTTTGCAGGGAATATAGACGGTGAAAACCGTTCTGTTCTACACAATCACTATTAGTGACACAGTAGCGCAGAGGAAGCTTTTCAGAGCCAGAAATCGCAGAAAAGACTCCTGAGGAGGTTTAAACGCATGTTTTATCCAATTCATAGTTATTAACTCTATAAAACCTTCCAGCACCATTAAAACTTCACTTCCACAGATGGAGACAGTCCATGAAGCGGCAAAGAGTATCAGTGAATAATTAAAGAGTTTAAAGCTTGTAATTGAAGATGTTAAGCTTTAATTCAATGTTTAAAGGCGAATGCACCATATTTAAGACCTTGTGATTAACACAGAAGGCCTAATAAGGCCTAAAGCATAGAAAACAATGTTATCAGTGTCACACATCAGCAGAAGCTTCTTTCTCGTGAAGGACAGGTTCCCATATTGTTTTCTACTCTACATCAAGCTCCTAAGAAGATCTACACCCTGACAGAAAGTCCCAATGTTGCTAGATCATTTTTTATGCAGTATGGTAGACCTGAAAGTCATTTATCTGCATTTTTTATTATCACCAGAGTACTACAGTCGAAAGTACATCAAATAACATTCCCAGAGCTACTAACAGCCTATCGAAGACCACTCTTTCACCCAAAGAGTACTGAAAATCAATGCATGGATATTAAGACAGAATGGGCCTCGAGCCTTCTTCTGCTACTTATGTTTTAATGTTTCATTTAGTTTTCATCTACCTCCTCTATCCCTCTTTCAGATATAAAACTCATGAGGAAACTTGTTTTTGGTTGTTGATTGGATAATTTTGAATTATAAGATGTTTCTCTTGAGATATAGTTCTCTATGTAAAGTTGTAAGATAGGCTGAGGAAGATTTTTTCAGATTGAATATCAAGTTGTTGGAAAATGTTGTACATGACTAGTGTCCTCTTTAATATGACAAGCACATTTGTTTGGATCCTGATTTAAAGCAGCGGTGATGTTTTCTACCTTTGTCTCTGTTTTCCTTCTCTAATTCATTACATTTCATTTCTCTCGTAAGAATTAGAAATATGGCTTAGGATATACCCTTACATGGTACCCTAATGTTCCTGCTCTTCTTATCTTTGATGTTTTCTACTGATTGTGCGACCTAAGTACTGATTCAAGATAATTTAACCAGTGTAGTAGCTGTTATTCACTGATAACTGATGTATGAATTTATGAATCTATTCTTAGATGTTCTTGTTGGGTTTTAATTGAAAGAATTGGGATAACGGGAGTTTGGAATGTTGATTCTGTCTCAATAGGGTCTTTATCAATCAATTTAACCTTTCTAAGTTCCCTCAAGTTGAATTTCGAAGAATTGAAAGTTCAAATCCTTTCTCTGATCTTAGGCCTTCACCTTTGTGTTTAAATCTTAAGTGTTTTTTGTTGTCTGAAGATTTAACCTTTTAGGGGTGGATCATAGGTGTTTAATGGTGTGCCCTATCCCTAGATCTGCTTCCTAAGTGGTCACCTTGGAGGTTTCCTTGTAATCCACCTTCATTCCTTATCATTTCATACCACACTATCATCTTTAAAGATCCACTGTTTTAGATGACTAGCCCAATTGAAAGCCTTGGATACTGAACAGCAAGTAAACCCTTTGATGACTCCATTTCCCAATGGTCTCGGGTGTTCTATGAATTATCTCTCCTTTGCCTAAAATCATCTTTTCTCATCCTTGTCTTATATTGAACCTTTCCTTTCCTTTTCCCAAAAACCAAACAAACAAACAAACAAAACAAAACAAACCTTGTGCCTTACAACTAGCCTAATACCTTCAAATCAAGCTTCAAAGACATATACCTTTGCATATATAGAGAGATCCCTCTCTGGACCCAAGAGGGCTAGATCCTGAGGTCTAAAAGTGGATTTGATGTTTTCTTATCTTTTTTCATTTCCAAACTTGCCAAAACATAGGAACCCCAACAACTGTTATGCAGTCTTTTTACATGATTGTAGCACCTCTTTCTTGAGGATTTCTTCTGTATTCTTTCATTATTCTCCTGTAAAGTGTATGAGTTATGTCCTTGAGCTTATTTTTGAATTTTTAGACCTTATTTCAGTCATACCCTTTAGAAAACCACGCTCACATGCTTCAGTAAATTTCTACATAATTATAGTCTTGGGAAATCAGGGTTTTCTAGCCTAGTTAGGAAAGGAGGAACTGTTTAACTTAGAATTTTTTTTTTTTTTTGCTAAAATTCGACATGGGAGTCCCCCATAACCCTAGCTATCATATCCAACTACTTTCCCATCTTATTGTTATGCAAATATCTTAATACACTCGTTTTAGGGCCAAAATCCTCACTTTTCCCCACCTTTTGCCTTGTAAAACGCTTTATAACTTTGTTGCTGTGTATTTTACTGAAGTTTAAGTGTTTTTATACCTGTATGAGGTACATGGTTGTAGTTACACATTGTTAATTACTCATATTATTCCAAATCTGTAGCCGTTCCTGAAAAATGGATATTACATCAGAGGGTGAAACTCTTGTAGCTTGTACTTCATCATTTTATACGGGAAATCAAAGGACCAGTTGCAGCTATTATTCAGGAATTCTCATTTTTTCATTTTTTTCATGGCTACCTTGGAGGAAAAAGTGAGATCATATTATGAAGGTCTACCAACTGCTAGTTTATATTCTCTAAAGGATTTTCATTCAATTTTCTTTCAACATTATCAAGGCTATAATTTTTCCTTATTGATGATTATAGTTGTTGTAATATTTTTGAAAATTTCATTAAATTCCTTGAAAATTTGTATGGGGATGAAGAATTTATGGAAGAAGAGATGTTAGAATCTCTTTATGGTTTTTCCTCCCAACAAGAATCGGTATCTTCCTATTTGGATGAAATAGACTGGGACCAAAACAGAGAAAGGCCTATTCCTCATCTTGAAAATGAAAATCACCAAGTCAATGTTAACTGCTATAAAACTCATTTTTCTCCTCTGTCTAAAGATGAAATAGATCATCTCCTTAATAGTCATGTTATAACCCAAGCTAATGTAGGCTTGTGGCTCTTATTGAAAATTAAAATCTGGTTTTAAATGATGGCAATCATGAGACTGATGAAACTATACAAGAAGTTGTTGTCAGTAATCCAATTTTTTATGATGATTTCCTGCAAGGATATCAGTTAACAAAGATAGTTTTCTTTCTTGAAGAGGATAGAGTTGTCATGTTTAATAATCTTGAAGAATTTTTTATGTTCAAGGATGATTTATGCTATGAATTAGAAGAGTATGGGTCTAGGATAGAAAGTATGCCAGAGATAGAATCAGAGTTGCTCATGCTTGATGAATTTATAGCCAACACTCAAGTAGAAGAAAGTCATACTTCCTTATGCCTTCCTATGGATCAACAACCAAGTATTCTTTTAGATCAAAATGAAAGGGGTACTTTTATTTTTGTTGGATTTCAAGCGAAGGTAACATTTAAAATTATTGAAGATCCTTACACTGATTTTCTACATTCAACAAGGAAGATGACTTTTCTTGTATTTATTGATCATGAGCACATCTTCAGTGGACACTCAGAGTGACCTATCTTTTTTTTCTCTACATTCTCAAGGAAAATGTGAGTGTGATTCAAGTAACTAGCCATTTTCTATCTTCAAAAGGTGGGCGGTTATCATGGAAGATTGAAGCCCAAGGTGAAGGCTATAAGGTTTATTTGAAAAAATGTTGGTTTGAAAGTTCAGTAAGTTTTGTTTCAGTCATGTCAATTCATTTTGTTATTCAGCTTTCAATATTTAATTTGGTTTTTTGTTTTTGATTTCATGCCCAATGGATAAGGCTACTTGGTCTACGGTGTTCTTGACACCTCCAAGGAGTTGCCATCCCCAGCTAGAGCCAATGTTAGTGTCTTCCAGTCCTTCCAGTCACCAGTGATCAAATATGTTCTTACAAGGCTTTTTTATGGTCTTAAGTCAAATTTTTACGGTTTGAGTAGGTCTTGAAATAAAAATTTGGTCACTGGCTAGTGTGTCTAGGTTTGTTACTACTCCTTTCAAAATTCATGTTTTGGTCATTTCCACCATTCATTTTGATGAGTCACCACTGAAATGTCTTCATTACCATCTCATTCACATCAACATGATCAGCATTTTTCTCATTTCATGTAGTGTCATCATTAGGTCTTAGGGTCAAAATCATTAAAATTAGTCATTTCGCCATGAAATTTAGCATTAAAGGGGTAGTAATAGTGAAAAATATTCAATAAATTCTTCAAAAGTGTAATTTCATTTATATTATGATGTAATATGTTTCAAAAGGTTCTAAAGCTACAATTTCAAATCAAAATGTAAAAAATACTTGGTGGGGCCACTTAACCACCAAAGGTGAAAATCGATTTCCAAAGCTACAAATGACTAAATTAGCTTCTCATTTACTCATTTCATCTTCAAGAGACCTCTCTCCCTTAGAATAGCAATTTGTTTTCCCAAGAGTGCTCATTCCTCCACTGTGTTATGCATTCGTTGCGCATGTGTTGCACACGCGTTGCACTTTTGCTGCGGTTTCTCCATTTTATGAAAAAATCATCATTTTTAGTGGTTTCTTCATCAGCCTCCATTGTACCTTTGATAGGTAATTGGGCCTTATAAAACATTTATTTTGTCTTCATTTTTTAATTGGAAGAAAAAATTCCCTCTTATAGGATTTATATTTCATCTACTTGGTTTCATTTTCATATTGATAAATTTATGAAAGAAACCCTCAAACTAGACCTCACTCACCTTCCCCTACCTAATCATTTTCCCCACACCCTACTCCTTGTTTTCCCTATTTTCCTACAAACCTTTTGACGGGAAAAATTGTACTGTTAACAACAAGGGGGGTCTCCCCGGTGAAAGGTCCCAATTAGACCTCACACCGTTTGGGATAGGAGCCCCATCCAGTATGTGGGCCCGGTTGCCGCCATAATTGTTTCCACTCTTGGTTTTCAGATGAGGAGATGATGGAGTAGAGGCAAAGATGAAATGACCAATCAGTGAAGAAAAATCAGCCCAAGAATAATGAACCATAAACAAATATACAAGCAAGTCTAAGCAGCAAAAATAAAAGGGGCGGGTATGTCGTGACTGGGATCAATGAGCCGAAAACCAATCAAACACATATGAAGGAAAACATGCCTGAAGTTAACTGCAAAATAGTTCACAATAGATCATTGTTGTGGCAAGAACAAATAAACACTAATCCAAAAGCAAACATACATACAACCACTAAGAAAAAGTTCATAACCAATGGCATGCACGGAAGCAAACGTACAACATAATTAAGTATTAGACAGCTAATACTATCACCACAAACGAGCACGTGAATCAGTGTCGGAAAGGAGAATATATTATTAATGTTGCTGCAACATCAAATACATGTTTACAGCTTGTCAAAACCCAATAGTGGAACATGGGCTATTCATCCCAATGCATGATACAAAACCCTAGCCTCGCTACCTCTCTCTCTACTTGATACCAAGAGCTGAGTGCCTTTACCTCTCTAGCCACAATTCTTCTATCATACTGGCTTTCATTTTTGAGCTAAAAATTCCTATTACTCTTTCTCTAAGTTGTACATATAGGCTGAGATGACTCTTGAGTTTCCCCTTGACTCTTGGTCTTCCCGACTGTTGGGTTGGTTTGTGACTTGGGTCATTTGCGACCTGCGACCCTAGGAAATCTATGACTTGCGACCTTGGGAAATTCACAACTTGCGACCTTAGGCAATATGTGACTCATGACCTTGATTAATCTACGACCTACGACCTCGGGCAATCCGCGACCTGCGACCTCGAGCAATCCGCGACCTGCAACCTCGGGCGATCCGCGACATGCGACCTCGAGCAATCCACAACCTGTGACCTCGAGCAATTCACGACTTGAAACCTTTGGCCATATCCCTTATGTATTTCTCTTTCGAAGATACCAGAACCTTGTTCTCTCGAGGAAAACCCTAGCTCTCGCCACGTGAACCAGCAACTTCTGGGTAAGTGCAAACTTCTTCGTCTGGGTCACCATAATAATTTCCTCATGTTACCTGCATGTGGACACACTAAATTAGCCATCCATATATATATATATATATATATATATATATATATATATATATATATATATATATATATATATATATATATATTGAGGCAGTAGAAAATTGCAGATGCATAAAGGGAACATCAAAAATGAAATTAGGTGATTTTAACAATTATCTGGGACCCCTGTATAGTCATGTTTTGTAGGAAATGTCTGAACAATTTGTATATATCCACTATGAGCTTGTTTACAGGTGTGAAGAAAGAACTTGAAACGCCAACCGATTTCCATCATTCAATAGGTGAGTACAGTTAACTCTTACTTCACGTTTCTTCCCAATGGAGATGATGTTGAAACCCAGGAAGCTCCTATGTATTGCTAAGTGCTGGGATGGGCTACGATGTGCGATTCCAACAACGCATTGCAAGGCTGCAACCTAATGAAGATTTCAATGATAATCCATAAATAATGGATTTTTGCTCAAAGGGGACATGTCCGAGCCAATCTGGGACAGATAGAAAATTAATATTTTAAAGCAGGAGACTTCCTCGGACTATTTCCATGTGCATAAATGTGAGTGAACAGGAATGCAGCTGCCAAGCGATCAATAGTCCCAGCCTCGCCCTAATGAGGACAAAATTTAATCGTTGTCATTCCTTTACACAGTTCTTTCCAATGCAATGCCTCTTTCCACTCTTATCTGCAGAAAGAGTGGCGATTTAGAACAGCATATGCAAGACGTTTAAGGTGTTGGCCCCTTTACTTGAAAATTAAAAGGGAAATATGTTGGGGCTCATGCTGTGTATTTTGTCATGTATTTTGTGCATCGCAGCCAAACAATCTTCCAAAACTTTTTATGATTCACCGGAGGCAATTTTCAAATGTTTTTCAAAACAAAAGTATGTCCTTCAAAAACAAGGTTTTACACGCTCTTGCAATCATCCATTCCTTTTGGGACACAAATAACAACACATCCCTTCTTGACAGGCGCTGATTTTGTATGAGGTTGCGACCATGGCATGGAGGTTGCATAGTCGGAGAGTCACGCCGGGCGTGAATTCTTTTGGGTGCGACTTTGTGACTTGGCGACTTGGGAGAGGTCGCAGAGTCGCAAATGACATTGAGTCACATTCTCTAAGTCCTAAGAAGAGTTGTGACTATGCGACCAAGGAGAGGCTGCGACTTGGTCGGAGGTCGCATGGTCGCATTTTGGAATTGGCCACACTCATTACTGCTGCAACAGACGTGCAACTGTGGGACTTGATCAGCCACTGCCTCCTTGTTGAACCGTAGTGAGGCATTCATCTTTCTCTAGGCATGATTTCCCCGTCCGTAATGTTGAATTGAGAATAGACAAGATGTCACTTAACGAAATGAATAATATAGGTGCCAGCATGCAGATAAATGGAGTTGTTGTGATAGGATTTCATGCATGCTCCTTCTCTAGCCATGCCATTGGGAAACCACCTTACGACCTCGAAGGCCTCATGACTGCATCTTGGGCAGCCTCGGGCCATAACTCTCATTTTCCTTACAGTAGCGGCGCACCCTTGGATGGACTGTGATCCAGTGGGTTCCTCCCCCCACACCCTATGCGTGCTAGTCGTCAGTGACAAGGGAGCATTCCCTTTCATCTTTATAACCGTGATTTCTCTCCCTCAACACGTGATCATCCAACGTCAAGTTTCACAATGGTATCTCCTTGTCTCGCGACCTATGACATTCAAACCACAATTACCGAACGTAGAAACATATGCATTTTCTTAGTATGCTCGACCTGTTACTTCTTACTGTGTTTTGTCCTAATGCTTGAAATGCAACGCTCAATCCACCTTGAAAAATGGGCTCCTGCATATTAACTGCGTGGAAAACCTCTCTAGATGTTTCATGTTTGGCGTTTTAACCCTTTTGAAGTGCGCCTATCTTTATGGCAGCAACCAATATGGATGCGCTTGTGGTAAATCTTACTTCAAAAGCGTTAACCCCTTTTATATTCCACAACAGTCGACTACCAGAATCTTTCTTATACCTTAATATAAAACAAATTCTGGCCTCCAGTAGGTGAAATCCTATTAGTTTGAATTGTAATTACGCCGATACATTGAAGTCATATATTGAATGCCGTGGATTTATGAGATGTAGAGAGTGCACTTGAAGCAGCACATTGCGGAGGATGTCGATTATTTTGGTGGCCTTACAACAAAACGAAAATGATTTCTTTGCCTCAAACGATATGGATCAGCGGGCCAACATTATCTCGATGGGAGGTTTCTTAATTCTCTTCTCTATCTTTGACATTCCCTAGGACGTGGACTTTTAATGTCAAACTCCTTCTTCATTCACTTCCTTATACATTCCTTTGTTAACTTACGACCTTTGAAAACCCTTTGTAATTCATAGTCATTAGATTCCTCCCTTTTTCCTCTAACTATGGCTTTTGTATGCATGTGGGATGGGATTTCTCTTTTAATTAAAAATATGATTCCCCATTGAACAAGTTATCTCTCTTTTCTTAAATGACTTACATGCAACCTTTGCTTCAACTTATGCCTGACTTCTTGCAGCCCTAATAGAGATTCGTGACCTTAATGACTTTCTTGCTTTTTTGCTTTTGTGCTTCACTGACATTGTGCATTCTCTTCATTAGAATTATCTGTTATACAAATAGGAGCCCGAGCATCACTTGATATAGGAGCGTCAAACTTTTGCTGCTCTGGACCTGTTAAACTGGGAAAGTTGTGCAATATGAATATATCATTAAAATTCAGACCTCGACCACCATAACATACAAAACAATATAGTTTTTGATCTTGTGCTACCAACCCATGAGCAGATCAGCCTTGTGGAGAATCATATTCAGGACTAAGAGTGCTCTCCCCAACTGATTTCCTGGTATTGACTGATGTCTTTGTCTTCTCAAAAATATTCCATTTCAAATAAAAATTTGATATGCTAGAAGTTGAGGATAGAGCAACCTGTAAAACACATGTATCACTTAACCACGGCATGCCATGGCGACCACCATGAATAATAATTAAATCAGGATCCATTAAAGTGGCTACATGATTTGATCATGGTAATGGGGCATCCCCTTGAACTTCAGGAATGATCCATTTATTTCTCATTACATCATATATGCTCAAGTAATCTTCTTTGATGATTCCAGCATCACCTTTCCCCCTAAATAGAACAGGATATGCTCCAGCAGTGGTCAAGGAATGGTAACATCTTCCACATGGGACTCTTCCACCAGGATTCAATGCATTCCACTCTAGTGAATCTTCTTACCTGTATGAAGAAGAGTAAGATCCCCCAACCAGTGAGGATCATCGTTTCCATAACCTCCATAACCTCAATTAATCATAATGATTCTTCTCTCTAAAGGGTGAAAAACTGCAGCATGAGTGCCCCTGCATCTAACTTCAACAGAACCCTTTATAACTGGACCATTCCATTGTAAAGTGGTCATGTTAAGCTCATGAACATCATCGAACATTGTACTCTGATTACTTCCACCTATAACCCATAATTCTTAATCACCTATAAGAGTTGCAGTGTGGTATGCCCGTGGATAAAATGGAACTTTTGGTTGAAGTTGGTTCCACTGTTCTGTGTCCAGGTCAAAAAATCAAAATATCATCAAAAAATGAATTGCCATTGCGACCCCCAAGGATAAATAATTTATTTCCAACAAGTGTGGTTGTATGTCTAGCTCGACCCTTGAGAACAGGATTACCTCAATTAATTTACATGTGCTTGGTGACGTACCCAAAAAGAATGCCTAAATTATCCAGGGTGAAAGGGCTTCTAACGAATATACTTAATACATGGAAAGCTTTGGTTCGAGTGTATGGATGATGATCCCCCCCACACATGGCCTGGCTGTGACAAAAGCATCTCGTCATTATGGTGAGAATTTTTACGCGGGGCTAGGAATGGATCATGGGGATGTCACTGACTACAGGTCGGGTAAAAACCCTAATGGCTAAGCGAGAAGAAGGGGACCCGAAATTTTGAATATACCCTAAATTTTGGGTGGTCTTGTAGTGGCTACCACAAATGGCGAACCACTGGTGGAATCCACCATCTTTGTCAATGTCACAACAATAGTCTGAGTCCATATAGTGATGCAAGGGAATATTGAACAAGCTCTGCGGGTATCCTTTTGTATTACTTTGACTTTTTACATATATGCCCAAGTCTTGTGCCTCATCTAGGTCTCGTTAATCAGAACACATCAAAGCGGAAGCTCACGGACACCAGTAGTTGGTCGATGATGTAGATAGAAAGGCAGCAGGCTTATTATATTCAAAATTTTAAAATAAGTTTCTGGTGTTGCTCCGCTGCCAGCAAGCCTGGACAATACCCTGGCAGAGTCACTTCAAGAAATCACAAACGTTGCTCCGCTGTCAGCTAGCCTGTTCAGTACCCTCGTGGATTCGTTGCGTTACTTCTCTGTGTAGGAATCCTTTATCAATCCTTTACCCTTATTTGTTCATGTGCTTGTAGAACTTATTTTCATGTGCTCGTGGCACTTATTTTACATGGGCGAATGAGGGATCCAGACTTATTTTATGGGCAAGAGAGGTTTTTTCATGTTTGATAGAAACTGAAAGATATTTTGATTTGGGTTTTCCCTCATGACAAGCCTTCACATCCCATCTACCACCCATAGGAGAAACATGGAAAATAGATCATTAAGATGCTCGAGACTATGCTGGGCACAAGGCTCAGGTTACGGGTATATGCCATTCAACATGTTAAGGTTCCCCACAAGAAACCGGCTCGTATCTCCCTAGCTAATGAATTTAAACTCATGGGAATTATGTTGAGAACATGATTTTGATGACCTGTCCTGAGAGAATCTGCCTCTTGAGGTAACCACCACAACCTCACGCAAAAAATGGAGTTAGGGTTTCAACAGTCAGGGAAAAACAAGTAAGAAAGATCATCAGGGTTTCGATGGGTGCAAAAAGGTAAAATCAATCCATCTGACTTTGAAACCGTGCAAAGGGAGTAATAAGGTCAGGCTAGGCACCAAGGGATTCAAGGCATTGAGCTCAATGAGGGCTCACGCAATGGTATGGAAACTTTCACAGTTAAATCAACCAGTGCAAATGATGCGAGGCAGAAGGCATACAATGCGATGCAACAAATGAGGCTTATGACGCAATGCAATGCCATGTGCGAGAAAGAGAAACTAGGTGCAGGTAAAAAACAAGGCAAAGCACATGCAGTGATTAACTGAAAATAATGCAGCAACAAGAAAACTAAAAAAAACATGAGTGCGAAAATAAATGGAAAATTATAATGCATAAACTACCGACTGTAAGAAAATATAGTAAGCATAATTTTAAAACATAAAGCAAACCCTTAGTGAGTGAACCTAATTAAAAACTTGAATAACAAATTTTATTAGCAGATCCTAGCTAGCCTAATCCTAAAACCCTAGTTTAACCAAAGAGGTGATCAAGTTATGTGAAATCAGCTTTCCAGTGCAGTCACCGCATTAGTTCCCGCCCTGCAATAACAACAATGTTCGCAATTAGATCCAGCAACAAAATCATGCACCAACAACAAGACTTACCTGAAGAGCATGTGCAATAGCAAGAAGGTCATTGCTACTTACCAGAGAACGTGCCAGAATAGATTGTGCTAGCTGAATTTCACTTTCACCCTGATACATAGACATAGGTACTTGAAATATAAAATGATTTATAAATGACACACATCCATCCACGTGCAACCCTTGGTATAACAAAAACGGGGAAAGACATTTCCTATTTGCGGGTATATTCATTGGATAGGATTCGTCAAACCAGCCAAGAATCTCATCATGATTTTGAGGATGATCACTTTGATAAAACAGAAAAAATAGGTGTCCACCAGGCGAATTTGAGATGCTTTCGAATCCACTTGCAGAAACCCTAATTTTGAAAACCCTAGTTCGAATTTGTCCCTGGTTTTTTTTTAGGATGCGAGGATTGGAAGCAACCTTTAGTGGAGGCCGAAATTCCTCACCGTCCTGGACAAACTCCGAACCTTCGAACGGGGGGTTTCCAAACTTAAATGGTTTGGTGAGAACAACTGACGAACGGATGTGATCATTAATCGTGGTGATAGGACAAATGTCAGTTGGCTTATCATTATTCGACCAAATGTTTGCACACTGACATATGGACAATCTAATGTGTCAGATTCTTTAGGTTTCCCAGGATAGGGTGAATTGATCGGAAAATTTTCATGTAGCGGAGGGATTTTCCAAACATCAGATGCTTATGCCTGCATGCAACTGGTACTGGCTGGGAAACAACCGAAAATATTAGAGACAACGGTCGGTGTTTTCCTCTCAATGAATAAATTAGGGTATATCGGTTGTTGCATATCAGCTATTAGGGGATATAAATATGTGCTCAGAGAAGCATCACTTGAATGGTAGGCTTGCCCAGATGAGCTGAAACCTAGCACCGTTGTGCTGAGAGGAGTATGACATATGGGAATCGTCATTTCATAATCCTTACTTCGAGAATCCCTAGTTTGACTTGTTTTAGGGGCATCACCATGATCATAAGAACTTGAGGTAAGAACCAGCAGAAGCTGAATTGCTTCAATTTCCTGATAGGTCCTTGAATCATCACACAACGGATCATCAAATTTTGGTGGCTTCATATGGTCGACAAATAGATACAAATTAAAATTCGCAAAGGCGTGAGTGAAAATATTTTTAGATAATTGGTGATTAGTGGAGCCATCACTTTGATCATGTTAGGTACCTGTCACCTTAGGCTCCCTAGGAGTTAATAATTGGGATGAATCAATAAAAGAAACATCTTGAGGTTTTTGAAACAGGGATTCACTCCTTTGGCTATTTAAAAATTTCAGATGAAAAATATCAGACATAAGGTATTCATCAATTTTGTAGTGTAATTGTGAAACACCACAGGTGTGCTCATGATTGCCGCCAATACCAGTATAAGAAAATTTCGACCAACTTGAAGATATTATTGGTGTGCAGAATCATGAAATAAATTAGGGAATAATGGATGAAATGATTCAGATGTGGGGGTATCAACCATACACAGACTTTCATCTTGCACATCAGTGTCATCTAGAGAGGTCAATGATTTCATATGCCCATCACAGTCCAATGATTTTCTAGGGAAATCAACTTTGCCCGGGACAAGACTCAATTTATTATCAGTGTGAGAATGAGATTTAGAATTGTACCCAGGAAAACATTCAGTGGACTCAAGATAGGTTTCATTGACAAGGAGAGATGTTAGGCCAATATGATTTTCAAGATCCAATTTGACAGAGTGTGTGAAATATTTCAGGGCAGAATTTGAACAACTGCCAACTTCTAGATCATCATAACGGTCACCAGGATCAAGTTTGGTTGTCGATTGAAATTTTTCTAGGGAAACGAAAACCACGCGTTGAAATTGTTCAATTAAATATGTCCAATCAAATCCCTTTCAGGGAACTCAAAGAAAAAATTAACAAACCTGATAGAAAACTCCTCTATAGATTCTTGAGGTTCCATTCTGATCTTATTTAACTTCGTTAATACATTTTGAAAATCATACCTGTGAAAAGCTTGTTATAATTCACTGGCGAGCTGCTCGAACGAATGGATGGAAGCTGCCGGTAATGTGTGGCACCATTTCTCAACGCAACCTTCGAGAGTGAGGGAGAAAAGCATGCAAGCCAACTCCTTGTTGTCAATTTCGTAACACTCACAGAAATCTGAAAGGTGCTCGATTATGGAAACTCTGTTTTCACCATCGAATTTTAACTGGGACAAGTTATACATAGGCTCATTGGGGATTGAGCATCAAGAACTAGATAAATTCCATAAATATCTCGGGAGAATGATTTGGGGATGAGCCATTACAGATATGAGACTAACCGCAAGCTCTAAGGGCTCAGCTTGTCATCTAGCCCTCCTTCTAATGCCAAATTTGTTGACGGGAAAAATTGTACTGCTGAAAACAAGGGGGGTCTCCCCGGTGAAAGGTCCCAATTAGACCTCACACCGTTTGGGATAGGAGCCCCATCCGGTATGTGGGCTTGGCGGCTGCCATAATTGTTTCCACTCTTGGTTTTTGGATGAGGAGATGATGGCGCAGAGGCATAGATTAAATGACCAATCAGCGAATAAAAATCAGCCCAAGTTTAACAAACCATAAACAAAGATACAAGCAAGTCTAAGCAGCAAAAATAAAAAGGCGGGGTTATGTTGTGACTGGGATTAGTGAGCCAAAAACCAATCAAACACATATGAAGGAAAACACGCTGGAATTTAACTGCAAAATAGTTCACAATAGATCACAGCCGTGGCAAGAAAAAATAAACACTAATCCAAAAGAAAACATACATACAACCACTGAGAAAAATTTCATAACCAATGGCATGCACGAAAGAAAATGTACAACATAATGAAGTATTAGACAGCTAATACTATCACCACAAACGAGCACGTGAATCAGTGCCGGAAAGGAGAATATATTATTAATTTTGTTGTAACGTCAAATACATGTTAACAGCTCGTCAAAACTCAATAGTGGAACATGGGCTATTCATCCCAATGCATGATACAAAACCCTAGCCTCGCTACCTCTCTCTCTACTTGATACCAAGAGCTGAGTGCCTTTAAATCTCTAGCCATAATTATTTTATCATATTGGCTTTCATTGTTGATCTAAAAAGTCCTATTACTCTTTCTCGAAGTTGTACATATAGGTTGAGATGACTCTTGAGTTGCCCCTTGACTCTTGGTCCTCCTGGCTGTTGGGCTGGTTTGCGACTTGGGCCATTTGCGACCCGTGACACTGGGTAATCTGTGACTTGTGACCTTGGGAAATTCACAACTTGCGACCTTAGGCAATCTGCAACTCACGACCTTGATTAATCTGTGACCTGTGACCTCGAGAAATCTGCGACCTGTGACCTCGAGCAATCCGTGACCTGCAACCTCGGGCAATCTGCAACATGTGACCTCGGGCAATCTGCGACCTACGACCTCAGGCGATCCTCCACCTGCGACCTCAGGCGATCCACGGCCTGCGACCTTCAGAAATCTGTGACTTGAAACCTTTGGCCATATCCCTTATGTATTTCTCTTTCGGAGATATCATAAACTTATTCTCCAGAGGACAGCATTAGCTCTCACCGTGTGAACCAACAGCTTCTAGGTAAGTGCAAACTTCTTTGTCTGGGTCATCATTATAATTTCCTCATGTTACCTGCACGTGGACACACTAAATTAGCCATGTATAACACCTTAAATTAGCCACACACACACACACATATATATATATATAGAGAGAGAGAGAGAGGCAACAGAAAATTGCAGATGCATAAAGAGAACATCAAAAAGGTAATTAGGGGATTTTAACAATTATCTGGGACCCCTTTATAGTCCTGTTTTGTAGGAAATGTCTGAAAAAATTGTGTATATCCACTATGAGCTCATTTACTGACGTGAATAAAGAACTTGAAATGGAAATTGATTTCCATCATTCAATAGTCGAGTAAAGTTAACTCTTACTTCATGTTTCTTCCCAATGGAGATGATGCCGAAACCCAGGAAGCTCCCATGTGTTGCTAAGTGTTGGGATGGGCTACGATGTGCGATTCGAACAATACATTGGGAGGCTGCAACCTAACAAGGATTTTGATGATAATCCACAAATAATGGATTGTTGCTCAAGGAGACATTGCTGAGCCAAACTGGGACAGATAGAAAATAAATATTTTAAAGCAGGAGACTTCCTCAGACTATTTCCATGTGAATAAATGTGATTGAACAAGAATGTAGCTGCCAAGTGATCAATAGTCTCAGCCTCGCCCTAATGAGGACGAAATTTAATCATTGTCATTCCTTTACACAGTTCTTCCAGCATAATGCCTCTTTCCACTCTTATCTGCAGAAAGAGTGGCGATTGAGAATAGCATATGCAACACCTTTAAGGTGTTGTCCCCTTTACTTGAAAATTAAAAGGGCAATATGTTGGGGCTCATGATGTGTATTTTGTCATGTTTTTTGCGCATCGCAGCTGTTAGCCCCCTATGAATTTTTTGACAAGAAAACAGGGGGCTAAAATTTTTTTGAGCCTTCAAGGAATGCATTTCCTCTGAAAACACATCATCCTTGAAGCCTCCTTATGCCTTTGTCCTTTGATGAATCCCCTCTGCTGTTCCCATTATAAAGCCTCTCTGTTTATGAATAAAATGCCCAAAAGGCCTCCTTTTCCCTCTTATTTCATTCCCTATAAGCCTCTGTTTTCCTCACTTTTTTCCCTCTCTAAATTCCTTACTAACCCTCTAAATCATCTGAAATTCCCTTTTAACCCTACAAATATCCTTTGTTTGGTTTAATACCCCCTTATTCTCTCTACCGTTTCCCTCTTTAACCTTAAAGACCCTCTTTTTCGGCTAAAAAAGCCACTTTGCTTCATATATCAGGCTTAGCCCCTTTCGACCAGCCCCCTTAACCACTCCCCCACCATGGGACTGGGAGCCGAGACCAAGCGCTAAGCCCATAGGCGCTTATCGCAATCGGAACATTCAAATGTGCGCATTTCTTTGTTAAATGGTTTTCTCCGATGCAATTGAAACTTTGTTCTGTGAACCTCTGCTTTGGTCTCTGCCGTCGATTTCCCTTTAATCCAACGACCCGATGCTAATCACATCGCACCCATCACTTCTCCCCTTTCCTCCCTTCGATTTCCTGCCGACCATCGATCTACCACCCTGATCCGATAGCTATCGCACAATCGGAGCATCGTCGATCACAAGTTTTCAATGTGTCACCTCCCTGTCTCCCCTAATTGCGATCCGTCGATCCAATCATGACCGTCCATTTGATCCAAGATCGACAGCCCACATTTCATCGCACCTCTACCATATTTCATTCATCAGACCTTTCCCATGATTTCATCTGATGATCCCCACTGTTGATCTCCTCCTGAGATCCGACGGTTCATATCTAATCGCCCTCCGCCCATGACCGGGTCCCACCGCCTAAGGTCCATTTCATATCTTTTCATTGCATTTTCCCATTTTTTTTGTATTTTGCCCAACTTCCAAAGCCTTTCCATTGTTTAACCTCCACCATTGATCATCGCCTCCAGACCTTATCAGATGGCCCACGACGCATTGTTACACCAAGCCTCCATCAGTCGAGTCTTCCACCATTTTTGTAGTGTTTTTGCCCGTTTTCACCGTTCCACTGCATTTTTCACCATTCTGCCACCATTCTGCAGGCATTCACAACATTCCTTCTGCCACTCCCTAGATTTCTTAATGAGTTTATCGTATTGTGCAGGGTTTTCGGAGAGTGATTTAATCACCCTGTATTCGATAATCACAGTTACTGTGGTTTAGAGCATAGAGAGGCCAGTACAGCTGCGGCCAGTGTATCAACAGCAGAGATTAAAGGGGTTAAAGCCCTTAATTTAATACTTAATGCTTTAATCCTTATTCAAAAGGAAAGGACGCAGTTAGAATACTAAAGAGCACATGTAACAGCCATATATGTGTTTAATATCAGCGGGACGTTTTTCTCCAGGCAATACACCTTCCCACTAAAGTCTCCATGCCTCCTCGAGCTTAGAAACAGTTAATTACACTGACAGAAGTCTCTACGACTGTCAGACAGCAGTTATGAAGCATGGAGACCTTGCAGATTTTCCATTCAGTTCACTTATTCCAAAAGGCAGCGCAGAGTTCCAAACAGCCAGAAGGACTTCAAGAAACATCTGAGGTCAAAATTGACCTAACAAAAACTCCTGAAACAGCCTAAAGAGTACATACAGCACTGCAGAGCCATTAAGCAGTATGGGCATGAACGCTTCCGCCATTCTATCTTAATGAATCAAATTAAATGAACATCTACTTCGGCTATTACTCCTTCTCCTATAAAAACCCCTAAAGAACACATTGTAAAGGGTTCAGTTGTTGCTGTTGTAGTTGTAGGGATTAATTTTTGACTGCTAGGATTGTTTTGGGAGAGGTAGCAGAGTATTTTTTAATGTAGTAGGCTGGGAGGATAAAGTTTGGACTGTAATCCGCCATTGAGCTCAGTGTATGTGACTGGTTTTGCATCAATTAATCAAGCAAATTTCATAGGATCTTGGTCTATTACTACGAGTGATGTTTCTCTTATCATATTTTTTTATTACATTTTTCATGCTGTTCATTGGTCTTCTGGTACGCATCAGAAATCTGGCATAGGATATACCCTCACATGGTACCCTATGTTTCTGCTCTCCCTACCTTCAATGTTTTCTGCTGATTTGTGAATCTAAGAGCAAATGCTTGTAATTTAACCAGTGTAGTAGTTGTTATCCACTGCTAGATGATGTGTGAATTAGGTTTTGTTGCTTGGATGTTCTAGCTGGTGTCAAAGCAGGGAGGGTTAAAAGTCCTTCTCTGATCTATAGACTCTAGCTCTGTGTTAAATCTTATCTTCGTTTTTCCCTTGGAGCATGCTAAAGCAAACCTGGAGTTAAATGACCTCTGGTCTGATCTATAAGCTACCCCTTTGTGCCTTCATTGAAAGCTGCCTTTGAGTATGTCAAAGCAGGCCTGGAGTTAAATGACCTCTGACCTGATCTATAGATAGAAATTGGGCTTCTTTCCTTCTTTCACCTTCTTTCCTTATTGTTCCATTCCACCATCTATCTAAGAAGATCCTTTAGTATAGATGACTTGCCCTCTGAAAGCCTTGGCTAGTTGTTTGCAAGTAATCTCTTTTCACGACACCATAGCCCAACGGATGGCACTTTCTTGACCTATACTCTTTTTCCAAAACATCCTACTGCTTTGTTCCTTTCCTTCCATAACCTTCTCAGTTTATGATCTCTAACCAACCCAACAACCAACCAAATTATTTTAAACCCCCCTTTGTGCTTCATACCTAGCCTAACATCCTATTTTGAGCTCCAAAGATATATCATTCTTTTTTTTATTGGAGAGATCCCTCTCTGGGTCCAGGAGGACTAGATCCTAGGGCCCCAAAGTGGTTATGATTTTGTCTCATCTTTTGGTCTTGCCAATCTGGCCAAAACATGGGAACCCCAACAGCAGCCAAACAATCTTCCAAAACTGTTTATGACCCATCTGAGGTAATTTTCAAATGTTGTTCAAAACAAAAGTAGCTCCTTCAAAAACAAGGTTTTACATGCTCTTGCAATCATCCATTCCTTTTGGGACATAAATAACAACACCTCCCTTCTTGACAGGCGCTGATTTTGTATGAGGTTGCGATCGCAGCATGGAGGTCGCGTAGTCAGAGATTCACGCCAGGCGTGAATTATTTTGGGTGCGACTCTGCGACTTGGTGACTTGGGAGAGGTCGTAGAGTCACAAATGGCATTGAGTCACATTCTTTGAGTCTTGAGAAGAGTTGCGACTATGCGACCAAGGAGAGGTTGCAACTTGGTCAGAGGTCGCATGGTCACATTTTGGAATTGGCTGCACTCGTTACTGCTGCAACAGACGTGCAACTGCATGACTTGATCGGCCACTGCCTCCTTGTTGAACCGTGGTGAGGCATTCATCTTCCTCTGGGCATGATTTCCCCGTCCGCAATGTTGAACTGAGGAGAGACGAGATGCCACTTAATGAAATGAAGAATTTAGAAAAAGGGAGTTGTTGTGATAGGATTTCACGCACGCTCCTTCTCTATCCATGCCGTTGGGAAACCACCTTACGACCTCAAAGGCCTCATGACTGCGTCTCAGGCAGCCTCAGGTCATAACTCTCATTTTCATTACAGTAGTGGCATGCCCTTGGATGGACTGTGATCCAATGGGTTCCTCCCCCAAAACCCTATGCGTGCTAGTCGTTAGTGAGAAGGGAGTGTTCCCTTTCATCTTTAGAACCGATATTTCTCTCCCTCAACACGTGATCATCCAATGTCAAGTTTCTCCGTGGTATCTCCTCGTCCCGCGACCTGTGATAGTCAAACCATGATTACAGAATGCAGAAACATATGCGTTTTCTTAGTATGCTCGACCGGTTACTTCTTACTGTGTTTTATCCTGATGCTTGAAACGCAACGCTCAATCCACCTTGAAAAACGGGCTCTTGCATATTAACTACATAGAAAACCTCTCTGGATGTTTCGTGTTCGGCGTTTTAACCCTTTTGAAGTGTGCCTATATTTATGGCGGCAACCAATATGGATGCGCTTGTGGTAAATATTTCTTCAAAAGTGTTAACCCCTTTTATATTCCACAACAGTCGACTGCCAGAATCTTTGTTATACCTTAATATAAAACAAATTCTGGCCTCCAGCAAGTGAAAGCCTATGAGTTTGAATTGTGATTATGCCGATACATTGAAGCCATCTATTGAAATGCCTTGGATTTATGATATGTAGAGAGTGTGCTTGAAGCAGCACATTGCAGAGGATGTCGATTATTTCGGTGGCCTTACAACAAAACCAAAACGATTTCTTTGCCTCGAACGATATGCATCAGCGGGCCAACATTATCTCGATGGGAGGTTTCTTAATGCTCGTCTCTGTCTTTGACATTCCCTAGGACGTGGAATTTTAATGTCAAACTCCTTCCTCATTCACTTCCTTACACATTCCTTTGTTAGCTTATGACCTTTGAAAACCCTTTGTAATGAGTAGTCATTAGAGTCCCCCCTTTGTCCTCTAACTATGGCTTTGGTATGCATGTGGGATGGGATTTCTCTTTTAATTAAAAATATGATCCCCCGTTGAACAAGTTATCTCTCTTTTCTTAAATGACTTGCATGCAACCTTTGCTTCAACTTATGCCCGACTTCTTGCAGCCTTGATAGAGATTCGTGACCTTGGTGACTTGTTGCTTTTTTGCTTTTGTGCTTCACCGACATTGTGCATTCTCTTCATCAGAATTATCTGTTATACAGATAGGAGCCCGAGCATCACTTGATACAGGAGCATCGGACTTTTACTGCTCCAAACCTATTAAATTGGGAAATTTGCACAAGATTAATATATCATTAAAAGTCAGACCTCAACCACCATAACCTACAAACAAATACAATGCGTGATCTTGTTCTACCAACCCATGAGCAGATCGGCCTTGTGGAGAATCAGATTCAGGACTAAGAGTGCTCTCCCCAAATGATTTCCTAGTATTGACTGATGTCTTTGTCTTCTCAAAAATATTCCATTTCAAATAAAAATTTGATATGCTATAAGTTGAGGACAAAGGAACCTGCAAAATATATGTATCGCTTAACCGCAGTGTGCCATGGAAACCACCGTGAATAATAATTAAATTAGGATCCATCAAAGCTTCTGCATGATTTGATCGTGGTAATGGGGCATCCCCTTGAACTTCAGGAATGATCCATTTATTTCTCATTACATCATATATGCTCAAGCAATATTCTTTGACAATTCCAACATCACCTTTCCCCTCGAATAGAACAGGATATGCTCCAACAGTGGTCAAGGAATGGTAACCTCTTCCACATGGGACTCTTCCACCAGGATTCAATGTATTCCACTCCAGTGAATCTGCTTACCTGTGTGAAGAAGAGTAATATCCCCCAACCAGTGACGATCATCGTTTCTATAACCTCCATAACCTCAATGAATCATAATGGTTCTACTCTCTAAAGGGTGCAAAATTGCAGCATGAGTGCCACTACATCTAACTTCAACAAAACCCTCTATAACTAGACCATTCCACTATAAATTGGTTGTGTTAAGCTCGTGAACTTCATCGAACATTGTACTTTGATTACTTCCACCTATAACCCATAAGTCTTGATCACCTATCAGAGTTGCAGTGTGGTATGCCCGTGGAGAAAATGGCACTTTCTGTTGAAGTTGGTTCCACTGTTCTAGGTCCAAGTCAAGAAACCAAAATATCATCAAAAAATAAATTTCCATTGTGACCCCCAAGGATAAATAATTTATTTCCAACAAGTGTGGTTGTATTTCCAGCTCGACCCTTGAGAATAGGATGACCTTAGTTACTTTACATGAGCTTGGTGAAGTACCAAAAAAGAATTCCTAAATGATCCAAGGTGAAAGGGCTTCGAACAAATATACTTAATACATGGAAATCTTTCGTTCGAGTGTATGCATGATGATCCCCCCCACACATGGCGTGGTTGCGACGAAAGCATCTCGTCATGATGGTGAGAAGGTTTACGCAGGGCTGGGAATGGGTCACAAGGATGTCACTGACTACAAACCAGGTCAAAACCCTAATGGCTAAGCGAGCAGAAGGGGACCCGAAATTTTGAATATACCCAAAATTTTGGGTGGTGTTGTAGCTGCTACAACAAAACCCTAGCCTAGAATATAAATTTCTAGGTTAAGACTATTTTTTTCCTCTTTGGACCCCTTCCCCTCATCCATTCTCTCAATTTTCATTTTCCCATACTCCCTAACATCTCTCCCTACTCCCATAAATTTTCCCAATAATTTAGGAAGCACTAAACCCCTTCATTACCCTCCATTACTAAAATTTCCCAAATCCCTTGTTTTGTCCCTTCATTAAAACCCTAATTCCATATCCCAATGAGCTAGATTCAACATGGATTCTGAAACCACTGAGCAGAAAAGGCACGAGGGAGGCCACATTAGCAGGTATGAGCCCACTTCAGCAAATGAGGTCATGTCTTCACCCTTCCTCAAAAAATAATTTCAAGATGTTGGTTGCCTTGCCTTTTGCCAAAAGGTGGAGGAATTTAGTTTTCATGATAAAATCACTAGTACTTTTGCCTCTAGATTGAGGAGAGACAAGGTGACAATTTTAGGGGTGGTGTTCACTCTTTCCATAGAGATCATTGCATCAGCCACAAGGATACCAAACATCAAAGAAAACTGGTTCAAGTGTGTTGGGCCACTAATTCGTATTGTTATTATCACTTCTTAACATCCATTTCATCAATTTCGAATGTTCTCTTATCACATTATTTATCATAATTTATTATATAATTCCATTTTATAATTATTTATGCTCTTTTGGATAAGTAATACTTGTTCTCATTTATTTTAATAAATTAATGGTTATTATGCATGATTTTTCCAATGATGGTTTATTAATGAATTCGTTATAACATCACTCACTATTTTAGCCTCCAAGATCTCTTCCAGATTGCAGATTTAATCTTCAGATGATAATTAAATATTCCAACTCATAAATTCGTTGGGATAAAAAGAGACAATTTTTTGTTGAATGTTTCGGGTAAACGAAGAAGAATCCTGAAAATCTGAAACATGGATTTTGTGCAGAATGGACCAAATTAGTTTTCTTGTGAGAATATTTCCCAAATTAGGTCTTTATTAAAATAAACACAAGGTTCTTTGAAGGACAGATTTGCAGATTTTCTGTTGTGGCTGTTTTCCAAATTTCCCCAACTGTAATTTCCATATTCGACTTGTGCCAGTTGAATCATGATGGAAAGATCTTTCAAATATCATCTTGCTTATTGAGATTTAATAATCAGTTTATTTCCCTTTTTTGTTTGTATATTTAAAAGGGTGCAAATCAGAGAGAAGGGGGATATAATGCAGATAAGGTTGGTAATGTAAGGAATTGATTTGTGTAACAAAAAATTATTTTATCAAGTTAATGCAAGTTTAATTTCCTGTTGCTCTGTGAGTTGTGAGCATATCGCAACCCTGATTAGAGAGTTGGGCCCGCTCTCCGATCAGGTGCTGTGTATTTCCTGTATATTGTTATTTCTATTTCCATTTTTGTATTATTTTCAATTGCTGTGACAATAAGCATAATTTTTGATATTCTTATTGTTGTGAATTACATTAGAAGCTTTACGATGATCACTGATATTTCTTTTATTGTTGTTACAGTAATTTTTTCTTTGCTTAATATCGAATCCACAATTAATATAGAATTTTTCTATTGTCATATGCATATTTTTTGCGCATTAGCCTTGTAATAACCAACGCACATGGATTGATAATTAATGTGGGAAAGGGTTTGAATATTCATTCACACTTTGACACCAACATTTTGGCGTCATTTTCAGGTAGGCTAAAAAAGGTGAAATAACACTATTCATATTGATCTAAGGATCAGTCTCTCATCCTAGGGAGGGAAATTCTACCCTGTTCTAGGTCCTGAGCATAGTTGTTCTGTTTCTCTTTTTTATTGATTTCTTTGGAACTGATTTGTCATCCTAGGGAGGGAAATTCTACCCTTCTCTAGGCCCTGAGTGTTAGTCATTTTTCTTTGATTTTCTTTCTGTTGATTTCTTAGGGCCTAATCTCTCATCTTGGGGAGAGAAATGCTACCCTGCTCTAGGTCTCGAGCTTAATATTTCATTGATTTGCTTTCATTCCTTGTGTTTAAACATCCAATCTCTTGACTTGGGGAGGGAAGTTTCACCTTGCTTCAAGTCCTAAGCTTTAAGAAATGTCAAAAAAAAATTTCCCTTCCTCTGGTTCTATGAACACAGATCTAAACAAAAAGGCAAAGGAAGACCTCCAAAACTCACAGGATGAGGTCAAGGAAGAAAGCATCAACACAATCTGGAACCCAGTCAAGGAACTTCACGATGTGAAAAATATGGGAAATAAAGACTATATTGAAGGTTGATTTCACTCTGTTGTTTGCTTGCAACATCAATCTACACTTAAGCAACTCTTGGCACCATCCTTAATAGGGAAGTTGGTCTCTCATACCCATGTATTTATTAACATACATTTTTCAAATATGGGTATGTGCATACTTGAGGCCTTGTTTCTAAAATGAATTCATTGGAAGTACTCTTATATGTAAGTATATTTTATTTTTTAAGGTAGAATAGTGTAGTGTAGGATATAGAATTAATAAAGAGATAAATAAATAAATTTCTTTATATGTAAAAATAGTTATTTTTGTTGCAACACGTTGTGAAAATTAACATCGGTGATCAATATTCAAATATATCTATGTATGTAGATTCATTATATTGAAAATAAAATTTATAAAAACAGTCATATTCATTTTGATCACCTTCGTGGAAAAATTCCTTGATTATCATAACTTATGGCTTGTGGGCTTGATGAAAATTATGGAAAAAAAATCGGGACAGTCATGTTTTGAGGGACCAAATGGGAAAATTTTCAAGGTCTGTTTCTATCCTATGTAGCCCTTTATGTATACTTTATAACCCAATTTTATTCACATGATTTGTATTTGAAACGAAAAAATTAGGACCAAAACATTGATAGGATGTCTAGTAGGCAGCTCGGGAACAGAGTTGGGATAGTGAATTTTTGGAGGCCTAAATGACTAGATTTTGGAAACATGTTTCTATGGTATATTCCTCTATGAATATAATTTAAAATTAAATTTGAATCACTCTATTATGATATCATATGAGGAATTTATGACCAAAATACTGATTATTTATCATAAATCAGCAATCTTGAAACTCTATTTTCCCAGCTGTTCACTAGCATATTTGACCCATCAATTCTTATTTCCTTAAAATCTTGTTATTATTGGGGATAGCTACATGAATATAATGAAATATACAATTTGAATCAGTTCAATCCATAATCAAATGAAAAATTTATGCTTGAAATATCAATTGTTGGTTTGAGCTGGAAAATCAAAAATGACTCTGTTATGCAGGTCGTTCTAAGAACATTTAACACAACATTAGATGGATTTTTTAAAACATTTTTCTATTGGAGAAATATCTCTAAATTCACTTTCATTTGGCTTTGGAATCACTCAAATCGGACGAAAAACAAATAATTTATGATTGAAACACTGTTGGTTAGTATGGTTGACCACCACTCTCCCACATGTAATAAATTAATTTTATTTTGTTATTTTTTTCCCATGGATTTGTTTTATAGAGTAAATACTTGTTTTTTTTTGCATATTGCTTGGATTTTGAGATCCCGAACACCTCTCTTCTTCCATGATTTCATGTTTTATTGTAGGTAGACACTCATTTTTTTGCAGGTCCCAGGAGAATAACTGAGGTCAATTTATGAACAAGTGATTTTTGAAGCAATGATAATGAAATAAAAAAAAAATCAAAGACTTTTCCTCACACAGAGAAAACAACATGAATAATTTTCATCAATTAATGGATTTATAACATGATAATTTGGGAATTGATTTCTATTTTAAGATCCAAATAATTTCTGAAAAACAATTTCCCATTCATTCACCATTCACAAACAACACTTCTGCAACAAAAATCATAACCATTGTAACTTAAATTATTTATTTATTTATTGGTTTTCATTAAAGAGTCGTTTATTTTCAGATTTCTCTTATGTTTTTATGCTTCAAGTATTTTTTACTTCGAAGTCACGTTTTCTTTGTTTTGTTCTAAAAATAAAAGGATTGAATTCTTAAGTTTCATGACATTGTTACTCCAAAAGAAAATTCTAAGTGTTGGACGATGTTACTCTGTCAGTGTTGTGAATCCATCACTGTTGTTATTCCAGAAAATTTTTCCAAGTGTTGGATGTTGTTACTCCAACAGTGCTGTGAATCCGTCACTGATGTTACTCCGAAAAAAATTTCTAGGTGTTGGATGTTGTCACTCTGTCTGTGTTATGAATCTGTCACTATTGTTACTCCAAAAAAAATTTCTAAGTTTTGGATGTTGTTACTCCGTCGGTGCTGCGAATCTGTCACTTTTGTTACTTCAAAAAAAAAATTCAAGTGTTGGATGTTGTTACTTAGTCGGTGGTGTGAATATGTCACTATTGTTACTCTGGAAAAATTTTCTAAGTGTTGGATGATGTTACTCCGTCGGTGTTGTGAATCTGTCATTGTTGTTACTCCAGAAAATTTTTCTAAGTGTTGGATGTTGTTAATCCATCAGTTTTGTGACTTTGTCACTATTGTTACTCCGTCAGTGTTGTGACTCTGCCACTGCTGTGACTCTGTCACTACTGTTACTCTGTCACTAATGTTACTCCTTCGGTGTTGTTACTCCTCTGGTGGTGTTACTCCGAGAAAATTTTCCAAGTATCCAATGTTGTTACTCCTTCGGTGTTGTTACTCCTCCGATGTTGTTACTTCAGGAAATTTTCTAAGTGTTCGGTGTTGTTACCCCTCTGGTGTTGTTACTCCTCCAGTGATGTTACTCCATGGTGATATTTTTCTACGTACTTGGTGATGTTACTCCTCCAGTGTTTTTAATCCGCAAGGGTAAGTCACCAGGTACGTCCTCGACCGACTCTGTAGATTTAATTGGTATTTTACTTATGACATTGTAATGTCCCAATTTTTGCAACTGATGGGAACATTGCATTTTAATTTCAGTTTGCTTTATTCATGAATAAAAGTATGTGAAGGAGGTTTATTAAACTCCTAAGTTAAGAATAAATACATGCCCAATGTGAAAGAGGACAAATCTGAGCTATTATATTAAACACCCCTAAGTGTGAAAAGGGGAAATTCATTTTCATGGGTCAACTTGGCCCCACCTACAGCGCAGTTTGGAGGGAAGCTTATCCATCAAGCATAACGTACTTCTAGAAGAGGATCACATGTGTGAAAGAGGATAAGTTTAAGAAGGTGGTTTATGGTTTTGGGAAGCCATCATATTATAAAAAGAAGGAGAGGCAGCAAGTAAAGGTTGTTGAAGAATTTTGAGAAGTTGTTGCAGCAACTCAAGTCTCTTGGTTGTTTAGCCTAAGGGAAGAGGATTTCCTGTTTAGGAATCCTCTCTCCTTCCATGGAATAGCTCTTTGGAGGAGATTGTGGTGCATCTCTCCACTATCCGGTATTATGGCCAAGCTACATCTCTATAGCAGCTCTGGTCCTGTTGAGGGTTTTGTAGCTTTTTGTGAGTTGCAGCAAGTGGGTGAACTAGATCTACAAGATCTAGTTGTTTAGAGGAGATCTCTCTCAGGGAGGGTGTCTTGTGACCACCCGGAATAGGATCTTACTATCATTTTACTTTTAGATCTGTATTTCTTAATTTTTTTATCAGTTCATTCCAGCTACTACACAGTCACTTTCTTATACTGTGTTATTTTCATGTACATGCTTCAATGTTGTCTAGATTTCTTATTGTACTTGCTCTCTGGTGATTGAGGCTTGCCTCTCCCTTTGAGATTTGTAAAGTAGCTTGCTGATATATTCATATTCAGATCTGATATGTAATGTAATGAAAGCCATCTTCAGAAATCTTTGAATTTTTCTGCAGTTCAGTGTATTAAAATCTAGATCTACAAATTGTTATGCATTATTTTGTTAAAACCCCAAGGGGATCTTGTTGAAGGCTGAGTGGTTTCCAAATCTGGTATGGATCTGATGTTTCAGCTATTTATTAGTTGTAGATCTTATTTTTAACCTACAGCAGCTGAAGCTCCTCATATAGGACGTTGTCAAGTCTTTCTGCAGCTTTTCCATGTGTTTCAACTACAATTTCTGAAGGATTCTTGCTCTTGCTTCATGTAAACTTAATTCTTCTACAAGAGAACTTCATTATGGATCTGATTTCTTGATGCCATACTATAATATGGGTCTGATGACTGATCTCCAGTGACTTCCAACAGAAACTAGGCAATTCCAGAAGGAGGGTTTCTCTATTAACCAGCTCTCTCCTTTAACTGATTTTCAGCTAGTGTTTTTTGTGGGAGATCTGTTTAAGCCCTCTAAACTCATTTATTTTTGTTGAAACTCTACCTGGAGGTCCCAAAAATCCTAAAATAATGGAACCCAACCCTGGTCTACGCTATTTTAACACTGGATTACTTATACAACATCCTCCTTGAGCCTATTGCATATTTTCCTGAGAGTGGAATTTCCTGCTTCTCACTTGTTTAGTTTTTGCTTCTCTTTGGATCAATTATTTAGATCTATAGATCTAAGGTTCCCAAGGGTAGAAAAATCTAAGAGTATTTTTTCATTCGCACACTTTTTGTGTTTCATCAGTCTTCTATAGGCATAGTCTAGAACGGGCCAGGAATCCTCTGGTTTTTATCCTCTCCTTAGAGGTGATATAACCAGTAAATTCCCTACTATTCTATCTTTGGTTTATAATTTTCTGGTGTGTTTTCCATGCTACTATGATCCCATAGAGGAATATCTCAAGATATTCCCTACTGTGCCTATTTTTCCCCATTTGGGACATTACAGTGGTATCAGAGCATGATCTTTGGCATAGCCTGTGAGATCAAGCTACCAGTGAATCAAAGAGAAGAAGTAGAGACCAGTTGATGTAGCAGATGAGATTATCCTCATCATTTTGCAGATCTAAGAAGAGCCTCTCCCAAGAGGTAAATTGTAAAATAGAAAGAAGGAGAACCGAGACTCCTAGAGGGTTTTGAGAAGAAGCAAGTTGCAGTAAGAGCTGCATGAGATTTCAAGAAGAAGAAGGAAGCCCTAGCACTTCCTATTAGCAAAGCAGAAGACCGGAGGATCCTAAATCTCCTCATAGATCCACTATGACCACTTTCTTTGGGGAAGGTGAGAGGTATAGAAATGAAGAAAAGAGATGCAAAGAAACTCCTAAAGGGTTTCAAGATGAAGAGGAAGAACTATACACTTCCTATTATCTCAAGGTAGAGAGAATGACTGAAGAAGAGATCTCATTGCTTCTTTTTCAAGCATTGAAGAGTATTGAAGAAAATATCAAGGGGTTTGAAGAGAAGAGGAAAAAGAATAGCTACAAAGAGACATCTCCCAAGGAAACAAAGGAGAATTTCAATCTTGTCACTTTGGGCAAGAGATCTCCATTTTCACTACCTGCTGCTAAGGAGCTTGCATCTAGAGAAGAGGCACTTGCATATTTGCAAGGTAGTATTGAGTTCTTATCATATGGGGTCCCATGAATGAATCAAGAGATGCATGAGGAGGAGGAAGATTCCAACACTGGTATACTAGAAGAAAGGAGGCCATCATTCTTACCAACAGTTGGAGGCATCATTGATCCGGATGGAGGATCTCTTGTGTTCTGTCAAGAGGTTCCCACATATCAGTTGATCCAAGGTATGAATAAGATTTCAACACAAATTATTTCAAGATATATGCATAGCCAAGGGTTATATCTAAATGCTGATTTGAAGCAAAGACATGTCACAGCGCAGAGGACCCTTGATCTAGTCAAGGATGAGACTGGAAGCTATCCCTATGCATCATGGTTGAGCTGCATTCAATCTCATGGGTTGATATGTGGGGTTTCAAGAAAGGGATTAGTACTATCCTATGTTAAATGGTTGATTATGAGATCAGCAATGACACTCGCTTTGAGACAGTATATGCATTCCTTTTTCATATCTACAGCGTTGTCACTTAGTGACTGTGACAAAGAGGCTTCATCATTCTTGGAGCTTGTTGAAGGTATTGCTGCAGATCCAAAGCTTCAATGGTTTTGGAGGATCATACATGAGAGGAAGGTCTCATTAAGATATCTCAACAAAGATGCATTTCAGTATTTCATGAGATGCAAAGTTCTTCAGTGGGTTCAAGGAGATGGTATTCTGAAAAAAGGAGAATGTCATGATTGTGCAGCACATCACTCAACTTCCATATTTGAGTGAGTGGATGAGGATGGTGAGCAAGGGGTCACATGATCACTTGAATACATATATGTACTAGCAATCTTGGCTACGTTGGGTGCCCTTGGGAGACTTCTATCACTCTCCAAAGGTACCTGATTTTCTGATTTATGCCTTGCATAATGGTCATGAGATGAATAAGGAGGCATGGAAATGCTGGTTGCTTAGGGGTGAGCATGTTCTCTACCCAAATATTCTCATTCTCTTATCTCATGCTCGGTACATCATTAGTAGATCATATGAAGAGGAATCATGGATGATGTGATTGTTAGAGGGAGAGTTGGACATCACAAGTTAAATATTATGTCCATGTATTCACCTATGCTTGAAGTATGTCTCATATCTCCACATGCATTTCTGTTGGAGGTATATTTCATGCATGAACTTTGGCTTGGGAGGAGGAATGACTAACACATGATGTGGTATGAGGAGCTTTCTTGTACTATGTTGGTGGACAGTTTACATGTTCCTCATTGTGTTGTTTCTCCAAGATCCACATGTTGATGAGGCAAGAAGGCTGCAAAGTCCTTGTTTCTATGGGTGCTTTTGGGTGAGTATGTTTGCTACCCAATAGCTCATTATTTTCTGAATCATGCCTTGGATTTCAATGAGATGTTGCAGCAAGATAAGGAATGTACAATTTTTTTTCACTTCAGGAGGGATGGCCACCACATGACATCTCCTATGTCTATGTGTTTTGCATGGTGAGAAATTTGGCATGATCATCTCAAGATGTGCATTGATGATGGTACTTTGTATTGGGCTGATGTGACATATCATATGTCCATTAGCATGGCATGGTTTCATGATGCACATGAGGAGGAAAGAGGGCAGCAAGATCCCTTGTTGCTATGATTCTTTTGAATGAGTATTGTGACCACCCCATGACTCATAATTTTCTGGTTCATGCCTTATGTAACAAAGACAACTTGCAGCAAAGAATGCATGCACATCATCTTTTTGGAAGCATGGCTTGTCCATCTTACATGGAGGAGATGGAGGATGGAAGCAAAGGGCCTTGCAATGGTGGTTTATTTTGGGAGAATATGGTTGAAATCTTTTGTTTACCCATATTATTCCTTTCCTTCTTATTTTGCACAGAGCTGGAAGGATGGAGTTTAGGTCCAACAAGGCCAACAGGGCTAAGGATGGAGGCACAACAATGCTTATTCAAGTTCACAAACATGGGATGGAAGAATGTTTTGCATGAAGAAGCTTTTTCTTTATGGGAGGAGCTACCTTACTTATGTCTCTCATGTATTTGTGATGGTGTTGGACATCATGTATTTTTCATCTTGTGCTTCATGGTAAGAGGAGGACATCCAACCTCACAGTTGGAGGTCATCTCATGCATTGGTAGAAGACAAATTTGGAACCAAACATACATAATCTATTGCAGCAAATGGAGGGATCCTTCCTTATGTGGATGCCATTTGGAGGGGAGTGGATGATTTTCATCTACAATAAGAGTTGCTTGAGGGCAAGCAACATTTTGCCGAGGGAGACTGTAATGTCCCAATTTTTGCAACTGATGGGAACATTGCATTTTAATTTTAGTTTTCTTTATTCATGAATAAAAGTATGTGAAGGAGGTTTATTAAACTCCTAAGTTAAGAATAAATATATGCCCAATGTGAAAGAGGACAAATATGAGCTATTATATTAAACACCCCTAAGTGTGAAAAGGGGAAATTCATTTTCATGGGTCAACTTGGCCCCACCTACAACACAATTTGGAGGGAAGCTTATCCATCAAGAACAACGTACTTCTAGAAGAGGATAACATGTGTGAAAGAGGATAAGTTGAAGAAGGTGGTTTAGGGTTTTGGCAATCCCTCATATTATAAAAAGAAGGAGAGGCACCAAGTAAAGGTTGTTGAAGAATTTTGAGAAGTTGTTGCAGCAACTCAAGTCTCTTGGTTGTTTAGCCTAAGGGAAGAGGATTTCTTGTTTAGGAATCCTCTCTCCTTCCATGGAGTAGCTCTTTGGAGGAGATTATGGTGCATCTCTCCACTATCTGGTATTATGGACAAGCCACATCTCTATAGAAGCGTTGGTCCTGTTGAGGGTTTTGCAGTTGTTTGTGAGTTGCAGCAATTAGGGGAACTAGATCTGCAAGATCTAGTTGTTTAGAGGAGATCTCTCTCAGGGAGGGTGTCTTGTGACCACCCGGAAGAGGATCTTACTCTCATTTTACTTCAGATCTGTATTTCTTATCTTTTGTATCATTTAATTCCATATACTGCGCAGTCACTTTCTTATACTGCGTTATTTTCATGTACATGCTTCAATGTTGTCTATATTTCTTATTGTACTTGCTCTCTGGTGATTGAGGCTTGCCTCTCCCTTTGAGATTTTTAAAGTAGCTTGCTAATATATTCATGTTCAGATCTGATATGTAATGTAATGAAAGCCATCTTTAGAAATCTCTGAAGTTTTCTGCAGTTCAGTGTATTAAAAGCTAGATCTACAAATTGTTATGCATTATTTTGCTAAAACCCCAAGGAGATCTTGTTAAGAAGGCTGATTAGTTTCCAGATCTAGTATGGATCTGATGTTTCAGCTATTTATCAGTTGTATATCTGATTTTTAACTTACAGTATCTGAAGCTCCTCATATAGGACGCTGTCAAGTCTTTTTGCAGCTTTTCCATGTGTTTCAGCTACAATTTCTAAAGGATTCTTGCTCTTGACTCATGTAAACTTAATGCTTCTACAAGAGAACTTCATTATGGATCTGATTTCTTGATGCCATACTATAATATGGGTCTGATGACTGATCTCCAGTGACTTCGAGTAGAAACTGCACAATTCTAGAAGGAGGGTTTCTCTATTAACCGGCTCTCTCCTTCAGCTAATTTTCAACTAGTGTTGTTTGTGGGAGATCTGTTTAAGCCCTCTAAACCCATTTATTTTTGCTAAAACTCTTCCTGGAGGTCCCGAACATCCTAAAATAAGGGAAACCAGCCCTGTTATGTGTTATTTTAACACTATATTTCTTATACAGCGTCCTCCTTGAGCCTATTACATATTTTCCTGAGAGTGGAATTTCCCGCTTCTCACTTGTTTAGTTTTTTCTTCTCTTTGGATCAATTCTTTAGATCTATATATATAAGGTTCCCAAGGGCAGAAAAATCTAAGAGGATTTTTTCATTCCCACACTTGCTGTGTGTCATCAATCTTCTATAGACAGAGTCTAGAATGGGCCAGGAAGCCTCTGGTTTTCATCTTCTCCTTACAGGTGATATAACCAGTAAATGCCCTACTAGTCTATCTCTAGTTTAGAATTTGCTGGTGTATTTTCCATGCTACTGTGATCCCATAGAGGAATATCTCAATATATTCCCTACTGTGCCTAGTTTTCCCCATTTGGGACATTACAGACATGACAAACTATGACTGATGACAGACATACTTTACTTGGGGGGAGGTCTCTTATTTAGTAATAAGGATTTTTTATTATGGTAAGTCTTGTTAGGAATGATTCACTCTTAATTCCTCATTATTTTGTAAAGTGATTAATCCTCCTTCATGTCACCTTCCTAACATCATTCTTTTTCCTTTCTCTATTATTACCTAAGTCATGGTTGTTGTTACCTCAGTCACAACTATTGTTGTTGGCCAATTTTCATGTTGAATTCAACATATGTAGGTCTTTTTTATTTGTTTTTCTCTTTGGTGAATGGGAAATACTTTTAATGGTCTAGGCCCTCTTTGACATAATGATTGGGCTGTCAATTTATCTTTGGTTATCTATAAATATAATCTTATTTTTAAGGAACAATTATGCAAAGATGATTTCATCATGCCAGCTTTCAACTTTCCTAATTGGTCAAATCCCTGATCTTGTAAAATTTATGATGATGACCACATAATTGTATTTAAATCTTTCCACCATTATCTAATGAATTGTTCCTCAACCCCAATCTTAGCATTGAAAAATATAGTTATTAGCAGTCATTTGAAGGTTATTGGTTTTTTAGAATCAAAACTATCAAAGTTGAAAATAAGTTACTACACAAATTTTTACGCCATCCCTGTCTCTTAAGTAGCTGACCTATGACCCCATCTATTAAGTAATATTTTATTGATTAACAATAACCATAGTTTAATTTTAAACGTAAATGGTCAACTAGTGGATAGGAGGTCTCATCAAGAGCCGACCTACCATGATCATAGGTCCTAATAAAGTGACATTACCACTGTTGGTCACCAAGCCACAGTAATGGTCTTCGGTCATAAAACTAAAGGACAAGAGGTCTCATCACGAGCTGACTTTTTCACTTGTTTTAGCTCCTGTGAATGGCATTGTTATTAACTGGTTACCATGCCAAAAAAATGATCTTCAATTGACATCTAAGTAAATTGAAAGGCTTTTGTAACTATGTACTTATTTCTACTAGATGGGACACTGGCATCTCAATGGGTTAAAAAGGCATCCCTGTCGAGGCTATGGATGTCTACTAGAAGTAGTGGCTATTCTTATGGTATAGAAGTTAATTTAATACTATAATCTACTTGGTTACCTTGTTTTCTCAAAGCTAATTTTCGATAAAGCTGACTGTTGCATATACCATGTTTTCCAGAACTCATGGTTCATGGGGTAATATTTAATCAGTTCTTAGATGATGATGGTTATGGCTTATATCTATTATTGAGTTATAAATATTTACTTTACATATCAGGGATGAAACTTTTAGGATATTTGATATTTGAGATTTTGTATCATCTAATCCATCCTTCCTTTATTCTACAAGTATCATATCTTTAACCAAAGATAGTTGCTTTGCCCAATCAGTCACCATTTATTCATAGCTTAACAATACCACTACTGTTTTGAGGTGGAATAAAGAGGCCTAATTCTGATTTTGAATCCCAGGTAATTGGACAGAACTTGAGAAGCAAAGACTGAGATAACTAATTCCCATAATTTATGTGCTCTTAACAACCAAAGCTTATGGGTATAGGGAATTCATATACTCCCTTCTTATCCACTATTATCCCATGCCATTCATAATATGATTATGTCACTTTTATATGTAATGAGGTAATTGAGGTGATGAATTACTAATTAAGGATACTCATGAGATGTTTTAAAGATGACAAGGAAACTAATTAGTTTGGTGGAAGGAAACTGTGCTACACTTTTTGGTTACTTTTTTCAGCTTGCATGGCTTCCATATTCCGCATCACTTTCAGCATCAGCTCAGCCTACATCAGCTTCAAGAAATTTCAATCCATACATGCCATTCCACATTTTTACGGAGGTAAAACTTGAGGTAAAACAGCATAAGTTTTTTATTTATTAAAAGTTTAGGAGAATGTCATTAAAAACCATTGAGCATTATTCACTTATATTTTTCAGCCACTATTTCCCATTCTTTACCACTTCCCATTTTTCAAAGACAAAATCTTTCAGTTTGGGGGAGTTTTAATTTCATTATCATAAACATGCCATTAATATTATTTATCAGCCATTGATTTCCTTATTTGTTCTCAAAATCTCCCATATTCCATGTTGTTATACACCAAACAAAGATTTCAACCATGATTGTAGCAACCACCCCAATTTGTTTTCTAGTGTAGCATGAGGGCATGCTAATTCTCTAGTTTGGGGGAAGGGTTGCTATGCATGATGAATTATTTCTCATTTATTCCTCATTTAAGATATACATGCTTAAAATTTATTTATGTATATCCTTAAAACTATCAACTGGATTCTTGTGATTTTTTTTTTGGACAACAGAGAGGTATCATTAAACCTAGAAAAATTCAAACTAAAATAATTCGTTAATTCCAAAAATTCATGCATTATTACCTACAACCATTTTGTTGATATCTTGAAATCTGTTCATTGCATTGATTTGATTGTCGAATTGGACAAACATTGATATAGTATAAAGTTGCTTGTGAAATTTCAACAAAATCTGGTTTGTAATGAAGTTTGTATTTACTTGTATCATACTTCATTGCAACTTCATATACATATGGTTGAAAGTATACATGAAAAAATATTTTAAGGAAGCATTTGAGGAAGAAGCCTCCTCTTCCATCAATATCATGTGTTGGGGTGAGAATTTTGATTATTGTATTACAACTTGGTTAATACAAAGACATTGGGGTGCGTGGGGGCATGCAACATGTTCAGCTTGGGGGAGATGTTGGGCCACTAATTTGTATTATTATTATCACTTATTACCATCCATTTCATCCATTTCTAATGTTCTATTATCACATTATTTATCATAATTTATTATATAATTCCATTTCATAATTATTTATGCTCTTTTGGATAATTAATACTTGTTCTCCTTTATTTTAATAAATTAATGATTATTATGCATGATTTTTCCAATTATGGTTTATTAATGAATTCATTATAACGTCACTCATTATTTCAACCTCCAAGATCTCTTCCAGATTACATATTTGATCTTCAGTTGATAATTAAATATTCCAACTCAGAAATTCATTGGGATAACAAGAGACATTTTTGCGTTGAAAGTTTCAGGAAAATGAAAAATAATCCTGAAAATCCGAAACATGGGTTTTGTGCAAAGTGGACCAAATTAGTTTCCCAATGGGCAATTTTCCCAAATTTGGTTGAGATAAATGCAAGGTTCTTCAAAGAACAGATTTGCAGATTTTCTATTGTGGTCATTTTCCAAATTTCCCTAATTGTAATTTACAAATTTGACTTGTGCCAGCTAAATCATGATGGAAATATCTTTCAGATCTCATATTTCTTATTGAGATTTTGTAATCAGTTTATTTCCCTTTGTTTTTTGTATATTTAAAAGGACACCAATCAGATAGAAGGGGGATATAATGCAGATAGGGTTGGTAATGTAAGGAATTGAGTTATGTAACATAACATTATTTTATCAAGTTAATGCAATTTTAATTTCTTGTTACTTCGGTGGGTTGTGAGCATATCATAGCCCTAATTAGAGAGTTGGGCCCACTCTCTGATCAAGTGCTGTGTTTTTCCTGTATATTGTTATTTATATTTCTAGTTTTGTATAATTTGAAATTGTTGTGACAGTAGGTGTAATTGTTGATATTCTTATTGTTGTGAATGCATTAGAAGCTTTACGATTATTACTGTTATTTCATTTATTACTGTTATAGTGATTTTTTCTTTTCTTAATATCGAATCCATAATTAATATAGAATTGTGTTAGTGTCATCTGCATATACTATGTGCGTTATCCTTGCAATAACCAACGCACCAGGATTGATAATTAATGTGGGAAATGGTTTGGATATTCATACACACTTGGACACCAACAAAGAGCATAGACCTAGACCTTGACAGCTACAAAATGTACTTGAAGCCATCATACAAAGCAGCCCCTAAACATATCTTTCCATTCAGGCACTTTCTAGACAAATATTCCCCTCTCGTGAAATTTATCATAAGGTACTTCAGATGTGAGGGCATATACTCAAGGATATATCAATATCATATGATACTCTTAATTCATTTCACCGATGTGAAAACCCTAAACTTACCTCATTAGCTCTACAAGAGCATGGTAAAGATGGCAGACAAGGTAAAGAGAATGGGGACAATCATCATGCTAGTTTGTTTCACCATGGCTTGGTGAAGGTCTTGGTTTTCCATCAGGTATCACAGACCAATTTTTCATAGGAAGGTTTCGTATATTCCAATTCTCTTTTGTCTTCTCCAGCTTAATCTAGTAGTCACTCTACACCCTTAGCTTCACTAGCATATCAAGAGGTTTCTTCCTCAAGAAAACCTACCAAAAGAGTTCCTAGGGCAGAGGTGACACAAACTTATGTCAGAGGCAAGAGACTTGTGTTTGCTCCAAATATTGTTGAAAGGGCCAAGCCTACATCAGCTGGACATGGATCATCATCACACCATGAAGCACCATTGCAAGATGAGGAGGCATTCCATCTTGACAATGACATGGAAAACTTGGAGGTGAATGAAGAGAAAAATACACCGGAAAAGATCATCATGGATAAGGATGCTGAGATCAAAGGCCAAATTTTTGGTTACATTCTTGTAGCAAGAGAATATGCAATTAAAGGTAAATAAACTACTCTTGAATAATCCTAGGGTTGTTTTGAGAAAAGAAGATATAAATGGTAAGGCAGTGGTTGAGATTGAGGATTCATATGATTAGGAAGAGAGTTTTATAAGAAATATACCAAGGGCAAGAGGCCTCAAGAGGGCACTTGAGCAATAGAAAGAAGCATATCCACAAAGAACTCAAATGACAGTTGATGAGCTCATCTTGGTTGAAATTGAAAAAGACAAGGTAGGATGGCTTGATAGAGTGAATAGCCACATGTAAATGATTGTCAAGGAGGAAAATAGGAACAAAAACTTGCAAAGACACATGGCCATGCATTACTACACAATAAATTAGGTCTCTCGGGTAAGAATCAAGTAGTTAAATAAAAATCTCAAGGAAACCCTAATGAGGAAAAAAATAAGGATAAGTTGGATTTTCTTGGTAAGGCCTCCCTCATAGCATGACACATCATCATAGGACTTCATGGCACAATTTTGGTGAGATTTTTAAGAATTTTGGGAAATTTTTGGTTTTTTGTGACTTTTAGAAAATTTGGAAAATTCAGAACAGCCAAAAGTGTTGTGTGTTTTCCTCAAGGATCCAAATACCAAAAATTTGATATGTTTGGGTAGATATTGACTATGCATGTCATATACCCTCTTTGGGTGCCTTGTCAGCAAACTGGTGGAGAGAAAAGGTCAAAAAAGGGGTCAAAAACAAACTTTCTGCCACTCTTTTGAAAAAGGCGTTGTGCTTTTTGGAGTACCTCTGAGAAAATGAATTTTTCTCCCTCATGGGTTGTCCATTTTTCTTGCTTAAGGTGTCTAATGACAACTAGACATCCTCATATTTCCATAACATATTTTAGAAGTGGATTTGGAGTATGGAAAGGCCTCCAAAATCTTCTCACAAGTCAGGTGATGTGCTTTATCAGAAGTGCGTTGTGCTTTATCAATCAGGCACTGCGCCTTTCCCTGTGTGCCCTTTTTCAATATTTTTATCAATGAAACTTGGTCTAATGATGTAATTTATCTTGATTATTGTAGATTTTATGTAAATATGATGTAAATGGGCTTGTTATGGTAAATTTTATGTAATTTTTTACCTTATTTTTAAGGAGCAGCTTCGTCAACTTTATTTGGAGGGTTTGTTCAAACCTCCCTAGACATTAGGGTTTTGTTGAGAAAATCTTGTGGGTTGTTCCTAAATTGAGGGATTCAACCCTTGAGAGAGGGGAGACTATTTTTGAGTCCATATGTATGGATTTTTCTATCATTTTTATGGTTGGACATCATAGGACGAAACTCTTGTAGCTTGTACTTCATCATTTTATACAGGAAATCAAAGGACCATTTACAGCTATTATTCAATAATTCTTGTGTTGTAAGTTTGTGATATTTTTTTCTCTCTGTTATTGTTTTATATAAATGATATACTTTTCTCCTTACCACATTTTCCTTCTTCAATGATTTTACTAAGATTTTTATAAGCATAACTATTTTCATGAAAGATATGTTTTGTTTAGGAATGTCATTTTGTGCAATTTTCGTTCTTAATTAATGAATTCATGGTGCACATTTTCATTATGATATCTTACTTCTTCAAACCCTGCACTACACCGACAAACTCCCAAATCCATTACAAAAACATAGTTACCTTTCTCCTCCATATCGCTTAGAGCAATGACCTTTGATGCTTTGACCTAGTTAATTGATTTTCATCCCTGATCCAGCAGAAAAAACCTAAATATTTCAAAACCCTAGAGCTGATCTATCTAGCCTAAAATCCATTCTTCCTCCATTCAAACCCTTTGGTTGTGGTTTTCATAGAGAGATCCCTCTCTGGTTTGGTAGGGCTAGCTACCAAACTAAAATATTAGTTTGAGCTTACCTCCATCAATATCCTTTCAGCCTTGGGAAATTGTGGAGGCTAACACTACATACTACTCCTACCCCCTCTGAAAACCATCAAACTACTCCCCTTTCCTACCAATGTTACCCACGCCCTCACCACCTATCCTTTTGCGACATTTTTCCAATAATTTCCCCTATCCGTTAAACATTAAATTTAGGCTTGATTTATCGTTCAAACCTTCTAACGGTCCTGCATCCCCAATGAACGTTTCCCCAACCATAAAAGCCTCCCAATTCATTCCTATTGCACCATTTTGAAGCCTTTCACCCACTAAAAGTGTCTAAATCCTTCTACGCATAGTAAAAGCATCTTAAAGCTGAACAAAGAAACTAGAGTGCAGCTATCAAATAATCATCATTGTCACCAACTGTCAACTGCCAACATTTTCCCAATAAATGCACTATTTTCAACCTCTTTCCTACTATTTGAATTTTCAAAAATGACTCCAAAGGGAAAGAATAACATTAATTCCAATAATCCGAAGATTCCTCCTACAATTGATCTCGACCACATCCCCTTGGCTGACAGAGACTATAAAATTTCAGAGCCAGAGTGTGAATTTGATTTATCTGAATTGTGTTGTTGGCTCAAAGACAATTACCATGACCAGAGTAATGGAATTGGGCTCTGGGAATCCAATTTACCCCTTTATATATTTCCTCAAACCTACCGTTTCCCAGAATTTATCCTCAAATGCCAAGTATGTTATTTTCCAAGCCAGAGAACCATTGTAGCTCATAGTGGTGAATTTTTGTTTATAATTACCCCTGAAACGATCAATCAAATGTTGCAGATCCCCCATAATGATTCCATAATCCCTTTCTCAGTAGAAGCTCTAAATGAGCTATATCAAAAGTTAACTATTTCCTAAAGAGCTAGGATTTTCAAAATCTTCCTGCCCGAGGATGCCCAATTACCAAAGAAAAATCCACCATATCTGTTGGAACAAGGTCCCCTAAAAGTTTCGAATTTTGTACAATTTTGTATATTTTTGGTATTAATTAGTCTAACGGAGGGGTTTTGGGGTGGGTCAAAGCCTCGAATGCATTTTAATCGGTCAAGGGTAGACCAAGAGTCCGCAAACCACGGTTTGCGGACCATTGGAAGTGTAGGCTAAGTCGATATAAATAGATGAAAATTTTGAGTCTTAAGGTAGGCAGAATTAAGTCTGATGTTAAGTGCAAATTGTTAGATCTATGTTTGGGTTGTTTGGGTAAGGACTCCTACTGGCTGTGTGCGCAGAGATCCTCAGTCCTTTTGTGTGAGGACCCTGCTAATTGTGTACGCGGGATGTGTTTGGATTGTATTGGGTTTTGATGTTAATATATGCAGATAGAGTTAAAGTAGCTATGTGTTATTGGATCTGATGTGTTACTGTTGATGCGAACCTTTGGGCTAAGAAGACAGTTATGTTATCTGTTATCTATTATGTTGCGAATCTTTCTATGTTATGGTATATCTATAATCTGTTAATGATGCTTATGATATTATGTACTGATAATTGTTGATACACACATGGATGTGAAGGTATTGACTAGATCTGTAGCTCTATTATATTGTGGATTATATTGTTAACAAATCTGCGAACAAATCTATATTTTGCAAACCCGATAAGCTACGAACATAGATCTGCTTGACTTACCTACTCTCTCTCTCTTAGGGTGCGGCAACCTGGTTCCAACACCCTCCCATACTGCTTCAGGTGAGACTTTGCCCTGCGCAAGCGGGTCACTACTGAAAGGGCCAGTATTGTATGGGTTTGTTGGCAAACCTTAACCTTTGAACCTGGGTTAGACCCCTCGAGCCAACAAATGGTTACGTTGCCGGGACCGGGAGAATTTTGAGAGAGGGATTGGGTAATGCCAAGAGAACATTGGAGACCTGAGAAGAAAGAAATTGAAGAGTGGCTTGAAAAAAAGGTTTAGGTATTTGCGATAAAAGAGAATCGCATCACAAATTTGACGGTAAAGAAGTGGAAGAATAAGTACATTTTCACAGAGGTCTGCGAAATTTTTTTGTCAAATTTGCAATCGAGCTTCAAGAATGGCTCGCAAGGCTCGTAGATTTCCATAAGTGTTGGAAGGGCGAGCAGGTCATGAAGTGGACTCAAGAGTTGATCCAACAATTAGAAAATATTGATAACACCATCACTCGTATGGTAGATCACTGGGTAGATAATGTGTTGTGAGGATTTGTGACGGAGTTTGAAATCGATCAATTCGTAACCTAATCTGAGGTAGAGCCGAGGTTCTTCAAGGTTTTCCAAGGTAAGTTTCTAAAACCTTGCCATTACTGATTGAGATACTATTGTGCAAAAAGATTTTTTTTTGCAGCCATACAGAGTGAATGAGCTTCGATCAGAGCGAGGGTACAACACAGAGTGGGATATACTACAAAATTAATCAAGAAGGAGATATATTTGTCTAAAGTCCAGTAAGGGATACGGATGTGTATAGCCCTCCAACTATACCACCTTCGAATCATCATAGGGGTAAGAACTCACCCATACCTCCACCACCAGAAGACGAGATGGCCTCGCACATGAAGCTACCTACCTTTAAGGGTTTAGGAGATAAAGATATGGATCGGTTCTGGTTTGTCGTAGAGTCGGTATGGACTGCATAGAATGTGGATAAAAATGATGTGAAAAGGGCACAGTTGCCCCTTTCCTTTTAAGGAAGAGCCCTGGACTGGTATATGGGATATGTAGCTCAAACACAAATGCAACCATTCAAGAGGTTAAGAATGCCCTAAAACAGTAGTTTTGGAAGCCTAAATCCTACTCTTAGATAGTGAATGACCTAAAATATTTCAAGAAAGGACCTTATGAGTCTATATGGGAAGCAGACCAGCAGCTGAAGAAGGTGATTAGAGAAGGGAAATTTATTTACGATGACAGAAAGCACAAGAAATGGTTCATCATTATGTTACTACCTCACCTACGTGTACCTATGGGATAGCAAGCCATTGAATCGTAGGAAAAAGCCCTGGAAATTGCTATGAAATTAGTAGCCATGCCGAGAGATGATACTCAGATGGGAGTACAACAAATCTAGGGCCAGCTGGAGGCGATCCACATGGAGATCCAGAACTTGCGAAAAGACTGAGGGAAGGAAGCTAGCCCATATGTATGGTGCATACGATGCAAGGTATTAGGCCATACCAAGGATCAGTGCTTGCTACTGGCAGACTACATACAGGCGGGGGGACCCATTCCATTGCACCTAGGACCAAGTGGACCTGCGTTGTGGTGTGATGATTATCGCATAGCTGGCTTGCATGATACTAACCACTACCCCCGTTTGGGTGCGTATGTCCTGTTGGCACCCTATAATTAGCAATATTGGAAAAATTCCAACTGCAGGGAGAAAATTATTTCAACCACTTTGGGATTCTAGGATCTAGCCCTCCTGAATCCGGAGAGGGATCTCTCCAATAAGTGTAAAGATGGATTTATCTTTAAGGTTTTGGGTAATGATATTAGGCTAGTTATGAAGGCTGAGGGTTTTGTTTTGTTTTTGGATGGTTGAGCATGATTATTGTTTGAGGGAAAGTCCTAAATGGAAAGAGTTTCAAAGGTGTGAAGTTGCAAGCAAATAGAACAAGCTTTGGCCAGAAAGATAGATAATTGCAGGTTTTAGTCCATTGGGCTATGGAGTCATAATAGGGTTTAATTGAAATAGCAAGGGGCAAGAGTGGTCCATGGGGAAATTTATCTATGTCTAAGTATCTTTTTAAAGTTTGATTTTATGTGATGAAGTGTTACAAAAAGAGGGGATTTAAACAAATGAAGAACAAAGAGTAGCCTAAGATCAGGCAAGTACTTCTAAACTAGCCTGATTTTGACATACACTTAAGAAAGACATAAAATTAATCTAAGATCAGGTAAGTACTTCTAAACTAGCCTGCTTTTGATGCACTTTCAATAGAAAAACATTTTAAAACAAAGGGAAACTTGAAGGCAACTGTTGGAGAAGAAACTAGCGGGTCGGGCTCACCACAAATCCTCTCCTAGCTCTACTCTACTTGGTAACTTTCAAGACAAATGCAAAGATAACAAAGAATGGCCTAAGATCTGGTAAGTGTTTCAACACTGGCCAGCTTTCAACACATTCCAAGGGAAACATTCAGACAGTCTTTGGGGATAAAACTAGGACCAGGGCACAACATATCTTCCTTAGTTCATCTCTACTTAGCATATACTGAAAATAAAATTTAATAATAACAATTAGCTAAGGCAATAGGACGAGGGAACGCCAGCATTCCTATGCTTAGAACTGAATTAAAACATTCCTAAATAACACGAATTGGAAGAAAACATGTAGATAAATATTTTCAATCAGAGAAGGGTACTGATATACAGTAGGTCCTAACTCTATGCATGTTGTTCTTTATAAGAGAAGATGAACACAGTGAACACAGAAATAAAATAACAATTTATAATAAGAAATAATATCACCATTCTACATAGACCAAGATCCCATAAATCAGCTTGTATTGATGCTCCAAACCAGTTACAGCTTTAAGTCCAATGCTCTAGCTTAACAATCATCTACACTTCCCAGACTAACTTATCTATCACAAGCAGAGCTTCAAGACCCAGTGAACATTATTTACAAGTAGAAGTCTCAAGCTCAATTATATTTCAAAGTTTAGCAACCAACCTTTTTCTCATCTTCTCCAGTAGTATTTATAGAAGAATGAGGGGGTGAGATCTGATAAAAGATCTCCAAAGATAATTAATACAGTCTTAATGGCTTCTTGGCCTTTGGGGGGCTTGATGAAGAATTTTACAGGTGTTCTTTCTATATTAATGTTTTTCATTTAAGATTAAGCTCAGTGGGAGCTCTTATTGAATTTTGAGGCTCTGTGTTATGTTAAAGTAACTCTGATGATATTTTTTCATTAAGTTTATTTGCAGAATTAACTCTTTAGTTGCGCTGAGGCAAATATCTGATATTGATCAATAACTTCGTCTTCTGTTTGAATGCTTTTTGGCACAGGTGGGTTTTTGGTAGTTGGGAGGAATCAATTTTCCTCTGATCTAGCAGTGGAGGCTTTCATGTCTGATAAACACTTATGATTTTCTTTAAACTGTGTTTTAATTTGGAGGATTAGGATTTTGATAATCAATATTAGCCATAATCCCCACAGATCTGTCTTCAATCTCATGTTTTGGTGCGTTATTTCTTCGACACTAATACTCTTTGATTGTGATTTTCTTCACTGTGTCTTGCTAATGTGTAGGCCGCGCAGGGCTCATATGGCATCAATGTGATGAAGCGCGAAACCCACTAAAAGTAGCTTCGTCTTTCATTTACCAAAATGAATCTACAACCTTCATATATGTATCATTTTCACAGATTCATAACTCTAAAACTGATCCTGGGACCTGTGGGTTATGGGCCCACATACATAATTGACAGGTTTTAATTAAATTCACACGCCATACCTTAGTTTATCCTTGGAGCTCCTTTGAGTGCGATCATCGTTCGATGAGCTAGCCTCAGATCGAACGGCATACGTCAATATCGCGTTGAGCCCACAGTTGAATTTTAATGCACGATGAGGGAGCGATGAGGCGGTATTGTCACATCGACATGGTGGCTTTTCATAGGATTGCTTTCTATTGAGTGGTTTCCTTTCTGTACCAAAAGCGGTGCGATCAAAACTGCTTCCGGCTTTTGAACAATAAGTGACCGTAGGTTAAACCGGGGTTAACACCCTGCTTCCTATTCACTTTGGTCCATTAAACTCCAGGTTCAAACCTTGGAACTGTGGCTCCATTAACTCATTCCCAGCCTTCAGCTTTCTTTTTAATATAATGGAAAAACCTTTTAATCACCCTTTATCAAATAACATACCCCGGACTTCAAAACTCCCGATAAAACCAAGCTGCATAAACCATTTTGGGTTACAAAAGGAGCCCGCTGACGTCAGGGTCTTTGTGACCCGAAATTTTTATCAAATCCGCCCTATAAAGTGTATCGGATCCATTTTGGAGCCTGCTGACGTTAGCCCAAATGTGACCCGAAATTTTTAACAAATCTGCCCTATAACAATTTCGGATCCGGATTTCACGACCATGCGAGCAACCAAACAAGACCCACTCCAATTAGTTGCTGCTGCGTGTGTGCTAATGTGTATGCTGCCTAGGCGTTGGGGACCACTGGTTCTGTGGGACTGCTGACTGCTGTCGTGGTCGTGGGGTCCAGGGAAATTGATTGTGGGTCGTTGATCTGCAAATCAGATCAACGGTGGAGATGTTTTGAGAAATGTGTCGGCGGAAAACTCTTCAAACCATATGAAAAACCCAAAAAATTAATATAAACAAAGGTTTTATGTGCCGGGATGGTTTTATATATACAAAGTGGATAGGCGCCCGACTGCGGGGCCTTGGTCTATATGGAATGATAATAGGTTTGGGTCTTATATAAGAGGGCCAATCGGCATTGTAGTTTGGTTTAAACACAAACAAATGTGCTCCGTGAGTTGCTCCGACGCGATAAGCGCTCAGGACCCTAGCACTTGGTTCTAGCACTAGGGCACATGGAGGGGAAGTGGTTTAAGACTAAGCCCAAAGGGGCTTAAGCCTTTGGTAAACAAAACTTATTTTTTATGAATTTTTCAAGTTTTCAATGGATTTTGGGGGTTTCGGTAGAGTTCAAAAATGAGTTTTAAACATGAAAAATGATTTTCATGAATGGAAGAAGGGGAATCATGAAAATAGAGGAGTTTTATGGAGGAAAAAGGGGAGCAAAATGAAGGTTAGTTTTCTTAATGGAGGAGGGGGAAAAAGGGATTTTTGCAGCAGTATTTTCTCATGAAATTAGCAGAATTCTAGAGTCTAAAATGGGCATAGTAGGGAAGATTTTGGACAGAGGCATGAGGCCTTCAAGAGTCTTCAAGAGATAACACTTTTTGCAAAAAAAAAATTTCCTTGAAGGCTCCAAAAAATGATTTAGCCACCTTTTGGTATAACAAATTTCATAGGTGGCTAACAGTGGCTCCACTTGGGGATGGTGCCTTCTTGAAGGCATCAAGAACTTCAGACTTGCATTCTCTGGGAGGTTGATCAGTGCCTCATCCATTGGGCTGCATTTCTTTCCTTGAATTATCTTCTTTTGCTCTGAAAAAATATTAGCAGCCATAAAAACAATGGATCTTTCATCAACAAGCTCTCTACCTACCCAATCCTACAGATCTAACATTTTTTCTTCTTTAGAGTGCACTTGGATTGGCAAACTCTTTTACAAAATTTTATTCTTTTGAAAGCAGGAAATCTGATCTATTTCTACTCCTTATTTCTCCATGGACTCAGATTAAACAGTTGAGCCCATATGATTCTCTACCTAATCTAATATCTGTTGGGATTAAACTGTCCAACAGATTTTATTCACTAAATTCTACAACAGAAATTTAAAAGCATACAAGTCAGGATTGAACAGTCTAAGTTGTTGCTGATATATGGCATAAAAAACAAGCTGCACATAAATCTTATTTTGCAGAAAATTAAAACAAAATGGAAGGCTTAGGATCTGAAATTTCAAAGCATTTCCTTCATCATTTTTATAGCTCTGTTTTGACTTTTGTTTGTGTTGTCTTTCCTTTGTCAACTGGTCCAGATTTTGAGCTATTTGGAACCAGATTTACATAATTTTTGACTCAGAATTTTAAACAAATTTGTTTCATTCTCTTTGGGAACTTAGGTTCAGATTTTGAGCATGTTTGAACCTCTAATTTCTATCCTAAACTATCTACTGATAAGCCAAGATTAAACAGTTAGGAAATTCGAATTCACTATCCTATCAGCAGAAAATTTAAAACCAATTAGTCAAGATTAGGTTGTTTGACTAACTAGAAATGTGTTCTTTAGGAGTGGCATTTGAGCTTGCACACTTTCATATTTGTTTCTCTTTTTGGTATGGGGTCGTACCTTTCTTGTTTTTACAATCTACCCTCACACTTTCAGATTTGTTTCTCTTTTTGGTATGGGGTCATACCTTTCTTGTTTACAATCTGCCCTCTTTTCTTTCTTTCTTTTGTTTTTGTACTTTTGTGTTTTTTATTTTTCTTCGGAGACAAAAATCAACAACTATCTAACTTCTCAAAACTGAGCTATATTGACATTCCTATCTAACCTATTCTAACTTGAAGTATTTACATCTTCATATGATACAAAAGTTCCAATGTAGCCAGTTGAGTAGTGTCATAAAGAAAAAGAAACTCTGGCTGCTTGTCAAGGGTATCCATAGTACATTTTAAAGATTAATCTTCAAAACCAAGACTATCACAGGTAGTGACAGTTTCTCATGCATTTGGCTCTTGCAAAGGATCCATGCTTGATAGTTTGAGCCATTTGGGGCTTCCACACACTTTTCCAAAGGATCAACAAAGAAAGGATGAAGATTCTCTTCTTTTTGGTTCTCCATATCTGGTAGATTGTCTGCTTCCAAGACTTCAGCTTTGAGGAGTATATCTTCAGAAATAGCAAGCGATGAAATTTATTTTTTCTCTAAAACTATACTTGCTTCTGATATAATTTCAGGTCCTTTGGATGACAGATTGATATCAGTGATGGGAGAAGTTTCTTCTTGAAAAGATGGTATATCCTCAGTAGGATAGTCTTATATTTGTTTTTCTTCTTCAAAGTTTTTCTAGTATCTTTTATTGTTTGGGACAGCAGGTCTGAATTTTTCTTGGATTGTATATCGTCTGCTCTCCCAAGGCTTTAAACATGTACTAGCCACAAGGGCTAAACCACTAGAAAAACTTTTTTGGTTTTTAGGAACAACAATAAGTTGGAAATATTTAAAATATTTTCATAAATTTATGGTATCATCCTTATAGGCTTTAAGTTTGGGATGTTCAACAATGCATTCTTCTTTCACTTGCCTAATTACCAATTCTGCATTTCCGTGAACTGTTATCTTCTGGGCTCCTAGTTTTTTCAATAAGTGTAGCCCTAAGAGAAGTGCCTCATACTCTACAATGTCAATTGTGCATTGAAAATTCAATTTGTATGAATTGGCTTCAGAATAATTGTTTCCTGTATTGTAAAGCCATATTCCTACACCTGCATTATTTTTAATACATAACCCATCAAAATTCATATTCCAAAGTGGACTAGTTTCATTATTATCATTGATTTTATTACTATCATCTTTGTCTTGAGTGCCATCGGATTGTTCCATGGAACAGGCACCATGTTCATGATTCTCTGGTTGAGATGATGTTTTGGAGGGTAGCTACTTGCTTAATATTTGCTCAATTTGTTCTTCTGTTAAAGGAGAAATTTTTTTTTTCAGTATAAACAGAAAAAGAGCTACCATGTTTCTTATGACCAACAAAATAACTTTCTTCATCTTTATAACAAAGTTCTCTATGTGAATGAGCAAGAGTATTTGTTTTGCAATAAATATCAGAGACTGACTGTTTATTAAAAGTCTGATCTATCTCTTCTTTTTTCAACGGGGAGGATATTTCTATGTCCCTTTAAACAGAGGTACAGCAGTTCTTTGTCTCTTGTAAAGGCTGGTTTTGAGGCTGGATGTTTTATTGAGCCTCTTCTAGGAGATCTTGACTTGTGTTTGCAGGGAAACTTTGAGGTTTTTCTATTGTTTCCTCAAAGCACTGCTCACCATTCATATTTACAATTTGATTGTGAATATCTCTTATCAGCATAGTACAAGACATAGGAAGGCAATCAAAAGTTCCTTGACTACCTTCTTTATTGCTTTCTTTGTAAGTTTTATCATCATTTTCCATAAGGTGTTGATCATAAAACATATATTGGTCACTGTCTTGACCTTGAGGTGATTGGGCTTGTATTTGATCAGGGGAAAGCATAGCTTGCCCCAGCACATCAATATTCATATTAGCCATCAACCTATCCATTCTCTTTCCAAGCATGTACATCATCTTTTCCATCATGATTTCTTGTTTATTTTCTTTATAATTTTTATCTTCGTACATATCTTGTCGAGGTAGGGTTTGTGTTTGGACAGGAAAAGGCACATGTTGCTCTGGACCACCAGTGTTTAAATTAGCCATAAACCTATCCACCCTTCTTCCAAGCATGTACATCAATTTTTCCATCATGACCATATGTTTGTCATATGTTTCTATATCTAAATCCATGTTTGTTAATCAGAATAAGAGGTCACTATGTCTGTTCAATCAGTTCAAGGTCTTCTACCAATGGATTCATTTGGTCTTTTGGGAGTTTTAGAGTGTGGAGTCGCCAAGTGGAAAATTTTCAGCTCGTAAGGAGGTAAAATGTTTTATGGTTCCACCACCATATGACTCTTGTAGAGCTGCAATATTTTTAGAATTGAATTAGCTCTCAAGGGTGATCTGAAAACAGTTGAAAATTTAATCTTAGGAGAATTCCTAAGGATACTTTCTGGGTCATCAACTATCTCAGGTGGGTTTGGGTCAGGGTAGGCTCTAGTATGAATCTTTCTAGGAGCCACTATGCTATGTTTTTAGACCCAACTAATCAAGAAAAGTTCAACCAGGTATGACAGTCTTTAAAAGGTCAACTAATCTGTTTACACAAATTTTGATCCTATAGTCCTCTAACTGAGTTTGAATGATATTAAAATTATAAGGGTTATTCCTAGTGGAGTCTTAAGGTTTGTTCAGGATTGTGGAGTCACCAAGTGGAAGTTGTTAGCTCTTTTTCAGAGGTAAAAGGTTTTATGGTCCACTACCATGTTTATTGGATACCAATCTGAAATATTTTTGGATTTTCTGAATTATTTTTCAGTTCTATTGGTTGTTAAGAGTGTCCTAAATCTGTTTCAAAACTTATCTACGGTTATGAGACAAATACAGTCTACTCTTATGGCTAAGCCAGCTGATCATTCAAGTTTAGACAAACTCTTCTGAGAATCCTAGGTTTTGCCTAGTTTGTCATTGATTCAAACAAGCTTCATCATGATTACCATTTCTTGGTAGTGCTTGAAAAGGCTGCTTTTTACTCACTAAACAATGTTTGTATGAAATTTTAAGGATAACCAGAGATTTTGGGTTCGTTCCCCAGTGGAGTCGCCAGAAATGTTGGCACCCTGTAATTAGCAAGATTGGAAAAAGTCCAACTGCAGGGAGAACATTATTTCAACCACTGTGGGATTCTAGGATCTAGCCCTCCTGAATCCGGAGAGGGATCTCTCCAATAAGTGTAAATATGGATTTATCTTTAAGGTTTTGGGTAATGATATTAGGCTATTTATGAAGGCCGATGGTTTTGTTTTGTTTTTGGATGGTTGAGCAGGATTATTATTTGAGGTGGAAATTTCTAAATGCAAAGAGTTTCAAAGGTGTGAAGTTGCAAGAAAATAGAACAAGCTTTGGCCAAAAAGATAGATAATTGCAGGTTTTAGTCCATTGGGCTATGGAGTCATAATAGGGTTTAATTGAAATAGCAAGGGGGAAGAGTGGTCCACGGGGCAAGTTATCTATGTCTAAGGATCTCTTTAAAGTTTGATTTTATGGGATGAAGTGTTACAAAAAGAGGGGATTTAAACAAATGAATAACAAAGAGCAGCCTAAGATCAGGCAAGTACTTCTAAACTAGCCTACTTTTGACATACACTTAAGAAAGACACAAAATTAATCTAAGATCAGGTAAGTACTTCTAAACTAGCCTGCTTTTGATGCACTTTCAATAGAAAAACATTTTAAAACAAAGGGAAACTTGAAGGCAACTGTTGGAGAAGAAACTAGCGGGTCGGGCTCAACACAAATCCTCTCCTAGCTCTGCTCTACTTGGTAACTTTCAAGACAAACGCAAAGATAACAAAGAATGGCCTAAGATCTGGTAAGTGTTTCAACACTGGCCAACTTTCAACACATTCCAAGGGAAACATTCAGACAGTCTTTGGGGATAAAACTAGGACCAGGGAACACCATATCTTCCTTAGTTCATCTCTACTTAACATATACTGAAAATAACATTTAAGAATAAAAATTAGCTAAGGCAATAGGACGAGGTAACACCAGCATTCCTATGCTTAGAACTGAATTAAAACATTCCTAAATAACACGAATTGGAAGAAAACATGTAGATAAAGATTTTCAGTCAAAGCACGGTACTGATATACAGTAGGTCCTAACTCTATGCATGTTGTTGTTTATAAGAGAAGATGAACACAGTGAAAAAAGAAATAAAATAACAATTTACAATAAGAAATAACATCACCATCGACATAGACCAGGATCCCATAAATCAGCTTGTATTGATGCTCCAAACCAGTTACAGCTTTAAGTCCAATGCTCTAGCTTCACAATCATCTACACTTCCCAGACTAACTTATCTATCACAAGCAGAGCTTCAAGACCCAGTGAACATTAGTTACAAGCAGAAGTCTCAAGCTCAATTATATTTCAAAGTTCAGCAACCAACCTTTTTCTCATCTTCTCCAGTAGTATTTATAGAAGAATGAGGAGGTGAGATCTGATAAAATATCTCCAAAGATAATTAATACAGTCTTAATGGCTTCTCGGCCTTTGGGAGGCTTGATGAAGAATTTTACAGGTGTTTTGTCTATATTAATGTTTTTCATTTAAGATTAAGCTCAGTGGGAGCTCTTATTGACTTTTGAGGCTCTGTGTTATGTTAAAGTAACTCTGATGATATTTTTTCATTAAGTTTATTTGCAGAATTAACTCTCTAGTTGGGCTGAGGCAAATATCTGATATTGATCAATAACTTTGGCTTCTGTTTGAATGCTTTGAGGCACAGGTGGCTTTGTGGTAGCCGGGAGGAATCAATTTGCCTCTGATCTGGCGGTGGAGGCTTTCCTGTCTGATAAACACTTATGATTTTCTTTAAACTGTGTTTTAATTTGGAGGATTAGACTTTTGATAATCAATCTTAGCCGTAATCCCCACAAATTTGTCTTCAATCTCCTGTTCTGGTGCGTTCTGTCTTTGACACGGATACTCTTTGATTGTGATTTTATTCACTGTGTCTTACTGATGTGTAGGCTGCACAGGGCTCATATGGCATTAATGTGATGAAGAGTGAAACCCACTACAAGTAGGTTCGTCTTTCATTTACCAAAATGAATCTAAAACCTTCATATATGTATCATTTTCGCAGATTCATAACTCAGAAACTGATCCTGGGACTTGTGGGTTATGGGCCCACATACATAATCGACAAGTTTTAATTAAATTCACACGCCATACCTTAGTTTATCCCCCGAGCTCCTTTGAGTGCAATCACCGTTCGATGAGCCAGCCTCAGATCGGACGACGTACGTCAATATCACACTGAGCCCACAGCCGACATTTAATGCACGATGAGGGAGCGATGACGCGGTATTGTCCCGTCGACGTGGAGACTTTTCACAGGATCGCTTGCTATTGAGTGGTTTCCTTTCCGTACCAAAAGTGGTGCGATCAAAACTGCTTCCGGCTTTTGAACAATAAGTGACTGTAGGTTAAATCGGGGTTAACACCCTTCTTCCTATTCACTTTGGTCCATTAAACTCCAAGTTCAAACCTCGTAACTGTGGCTCCATTAACTCATTCCCAGCCTTCGGCTTTCTTTCTAATATGATGGAAAAACCTTTTAATCACCCTTTATCAAATAACATACCCCGGACTTCAAAACTCCCGATAAAACCAAGCTGCATAAACCATTTCATGTTAAAAAAGGAGCCCGCTGACGTCAAGGTCTTTGTGACCCAAAATTTTTATCAAATCCGCCCTATAAATCTTATCGGGTCCGTTTTGGGGCATGCTGACATCAACCCAAATGTGATCCGATTTTTTTAACAAATCCGCCCTATAACAATTTTGGGTCTGGATTTCACGACCATGCGAGCAACCAAACAGGACCCGCTCCAATCATTTGTTGCCGTGTGTGTGTTGATGTGTATGCTGACTAAGCGTTGGGAACCACTGGTTCTGTGGGACTGCTGACTGTTGTCGTGGCCGTGGGGACCAGGGTGATTGATTGTGGGCCGTCGATCTGCAGATCAGATCGACAATGGAGATGTTTTGAGAAATGCACCGACAGAAAACTTTTCAAACCATATGAAAAACCCAAAAAATTAATATAAACAAAGGTTTTATGCGCCGGGATGGTTTTATATATACAAAGTGGATAGGCGCCCGACTGCGGGGCCTTGGTCTATATGGAATGATAATAGGCCCGGGGCTTATATAACAGGGCCAATCAGCATCGGAGTTTGGTTTAAACACAAACAAATGCGCTCTGTGAGTTGCTCCGACGCGATAAGCGCTCAAGACCCTAGCACTTGGTTCTAGCGCTGGAGCACATGGAGGGGAAGTGGTTTAAGACTAGCCTAAAGGGGCTTAAGCCTTTGGTAAACAAAACTTATTTTTTATGAATTTTTTCAAGTTTTGAATGGATTTGGGGGTTTCGGAAGAGTTCAAAAATGAGTTTTAAACATGAAAAATGATTTTCATGAATGGAAGAAGGGGAATCATGAAAATAGAGGAGTTTTATGGAGGAAAAAGGGGAGCAAAATGAAGGTTAGTTTTCTTAATGGAGGAGGGGGAAAAGTGTATTTTTGCAGCAATATTTTCTCATGAAATCAGCATAATTCCAGAGTGTAAAATGGGCATAGTAGGGAATATTTTGGACAGAGGCACGAGGCCTTCAAGATTCTTCAAGAGATAACACTTTTTGCAATAAAAATTTTTCCTTGAAGGCTCCAAAAAATGATTTAGCCACCTTTTGGTATAACAAATTTCATAGGTGGCTAACATGTCCCAGAACTAAAGTAACAATGGTGCAAATTTTTCTGATCAGTAGGACATGATGAGAAGAACTACCAAACTTATGATCTAATGATAGATCGGGGAAACCTATATCGGGTACAATCAAACCCTTCTTCCCCAATATCCCCCTCAGGCATAGGTGGCTCCCTAGCTAGGGGCAGGGGAGGGGGTCGGGGAGGAATCGTAGGTAGGGGAAGAGGAAAACTGATCTGCTAGAACTCCGGATAGGTAGGGCACTTTGCGAGGGACTGCCTGAACCCTGTAAGACAATCTTGTAGATACTGTAGACAGTTGGACCATGTGATTGAAGATTTCCCAATTCTGATAGCCAAAATGTAGGAAAAGAAGTAGACACCTACACAGAATGTACTGATGGTTAAGGCAGAACCTCGGGACGAAGGACCAAGCGTTAATGTCATAACATGCAGCGGCATGGCCACAAGGGGAGCTAAGGAGAAAGCTGTGGCTGAGCCTCTTATCAGAAAAGTAGCCATCAAACAAGAAGGTTTGGACTTACAAAAGGAAAAAGAAACCTTTGTCGCATTTTACCAAGACTTTGCTAAGGCTGAGGCATTTACTTCTCAAGCCCCCGTGAACCTCAAAGCATATGATGAGATCAAACCATTTTTGCAGGAATTTATGAAGTTGTTGCACAACCAAAGGGTCATAGAAAACCTCCAAGTTTTGATAGATAGTTGCACAGAAATAACTACTCCACCAATGGAGGTTAAGGATGTGCACAAGCTATACAAGCATAATAAATGCATTAGTAGGGAAATGTGGCTAACCGCACAAATTGGTGATTATGAGATGGATTAGGTTATTCTGGACCTCGGCTCAGATGTGAACGTACTGCCTAAGAAAACTTGGTAGTGAATGGGAGAACCAAAGTTGGAATGGTCCACTATCCAGCTGCGCATGGCCAATCAGCTGAAGATCATACCATTGGGAATATTGTCAAAGATCGTGGTAGATATCACATGAGTTAAGGTCTGGGCTGACTTTGAGGTCATTCAGATCATAGAAGATGCGGACCCCTATCCTGGGCTCCTAGGATTAGATTGGGCCATAGATATGGGAGGTGTTAGTCATCAGTAATTGTTGCCTTTGTATATGACTAAATGCTTACCCTAGATTTCTAGAAACAAATTTCATGAACATTGTGAGTTCTAGAAATCTCACTACCTTCATTATCCCTAAGATAATTTTTTCACTATTTCATCATCCCATCATGTCAAGCTCAACTCACCCATCCCAGAAAACCCATCATGACCTCATGTCACTCATTTTGTCTATATTTTGTCACCTTTGGCCTCAATCCTCTGTTTTTTTTTTCCTAAACCCTCCACTGCTACCTAACGCCACCAATCAACCATCTCTCTTATATCTCCAAAATGCCTCAAACATTGATGGTCTCAAAACTATCTCTTTAAGCTCTTTAGATAAATAAAAAACTTTAGATTTTGGATCTTCAATACATAAATCTATCAAAAAACTCGGTTTTACACCTAAGGATCCCAATTCAAATTTTCAAGCAAAGGCCAAGTCCAAGGAACCTTCCACTAGGTCACCTAGGGTTTCATAGGTCATAGGGTTGATTTGGTATTCTAAAACTATGTTTTTCCTATGTAAAGAGGCTTCATTTAAAGAAGAATAAGGTCAAGAAACTTGGTCCAAGAATGATTAAAATCCATTCAAGAGAGGTTTCCTTGGCCAAAGCACAAATTTTGCAAGGGACAGTTGCCCTTGTTCACATTTCTGCAAAAATGATCAAGGTTTCCATCAGCATAAGAAGAGGTAAGGTAATGGGATGAAATAATCACAAGAAGACATCCACAACAAAGAGAAAAGGAAGCATGCATGTGTTTCAAGAGAATCAGGGTTTTGTGACTAATTGGAAAAATAGTGTTGCCAAAGCAAGAAGCTAGTACAAGAACCACAAGGACAGAAGTCACCTCAACACCACCAAGTACACATTGAAGATTTTTAGAAATAATAAATGAACTTGGAAAGGTTATAGAGAACTTATAAGAAAACACTACTTATTTTTCTCTAATAGCCTTGAAACCTAAGACTATGGAAAGATGGAAAAAACAAGTCAAAAGAAGATGATAAGTCCTCCTTCATAATAGCAGAAGGCATTCAAAGGGTTCTCAAGGTGGTTTTTAAGGTTTGTCAAAAATAAGTACTACTTCACTACACCAAAGGAAGGAATGGCAGAAAGTATTAGTGTGATGAAGCCTAGGTCTCCTGGTCCAGTAAATGTATTAAAGATGATCAAAGGAAGAAAATATGAGGTAAAATTCCAAAGGAGAAAATCATGCTGAGCATTAGTTCACTGTTGAGAAGATGAGGTGTCAAAATCCAAACAATGACAAGCAGACCAAAAACCCTATGTTGTGGCACATGAAAAAATCAGAAGTGGCCAAGAGGAAAACAGGGTAAAACTAATGCACACATCTGTGCCAAAAAGATCTCACTGTCAAAAATATCAGAAAAAGATGAGAAAGTCATGTTCAGGTCAATTACACTTAAGAAGGGCAAAAAAGGATAAAACAGTGTTCATAGTTTGTCAAAAGCATGACAAAGACAGTTTGAACAATGCCCAAACTTTTAAAAAGTAAAAAGGGATGAAGAGGACATCTACATCTCATCAACCATCCATCACCACAAAAAGGAGAAAACATGCCTTGAAAGTCTTCAAAACCCTGCAAAAGATAAGAAGGCATCAATCAAAGGAAAAGATTAAAACATAAGAAAAGTGGGTTTATAAGTGTAAATTATTTCTCTCAAAGGGTATAAAGGTGTTTCTGTTTCATTTCAAACTTATTTGAGCACTTTTTGAGGAGAAAGAAGCTTTAGGGAGAAAAAATAGTCGGGATGTTTCTGGGCAGAGTGTTCTGGCGCTGCGCAAATCACCGGTGCTACGTAAATACAGGTCGGTGTTGCACTAACTGGCCCTCCACCCATTCAACATTGCACTGCGTTGCGCTAATAACCCCCGACACTATGCAAACCCCGGACACTGCACAAATGCAAGCCCGACTCACCTGGAGACTGATGAAGCTGCACAAGTCCCGACACTATGCTAACGGGTCACCCGACACCACCCTGCACGATTTCCTGAGCACTGCGCAAACGCCACCCGACTCACCTAGGAGACTGGTAGACACTGCCTCCCACCCGGTGCTATGCTAACCATCATGCAAGCCTTGGCGGCACTGTGCAAACAGCCCGACCCGACAGCTCGGGCAGGGCGTTGTGAAAACGCAAAGAGTCTTCAAAAGGAAAAATCTCTTGCCCTTGTTCAAAATTTCACCCTTTAAGTTGCCTCCAGGATCTGTACAAAAGCCAAGAATTGTTAAGTTGCATCTTTTCCTTGCCACCAAGAAAATTTTCAAGTTAATTTTGGTCTTTTGTGGCTTTGAAGTGCTCAAACCCTAAGTCCTACATGCAAAGGAACCTCTATTTTTTAAACCTCCTTGAAACCAGTTAATGTCATGTAAGGGTGAGTAAGTGAGGGTGGAGGTGAGAACAGGAGCGGTAATGATAAAAGTCAAAGGCTCTTGAGACCAAAACATAAGGGAGGAAAAGTGACAATATTGGAACCTCAAAGTGAAGTGGCCATTACCTCCTCTCCTAGGATCCTGTCATGTTTTCAAAATGAAATATGTTTCCAATTTTGTGAGAGGATCAAACAAGTGAAGAGCCACCCTGAGCTCACAAGGCTCCTCATTCTCAATTTACATGACAAGCACTCAAGCCTTGCAGGAGTGGATTTTGAGATCTCAGCAGGTGCCATCTCTGAGGCCACATGTATCCTAGCTGTGTGTGAAAAGTGGTCTAAAAAAGGCAAATTGGACAAAATCTTTTTAGAGCCGTTTATCAAAACAAGGTATAAAGGAGGCAGCAAAATAGTTTTCCCTTTCTCACACCTCAAACACAGGTTTTCACCCTTGATGTTGGTTATCATGAAATACTTCACCTATGAGGGAAGGTACTCTAGGCTCTATACCTATCATGTTAGACTCCTAATGCATTTCACAGGGGCTAAGGTGCTAAAATTACCTTACTATCTCTATAGGAGCATTGAGAAAATGTCTTATGTTGTCCGGAGTAGGAATCCCACACAACAAATGCATATCTTGTTCCACCATTCCCTAATCAATATGGTGGTCTTACATCAGTTGTAGCTATAGGGTATACCTTGGGATTTTTTCATAACCCATGAAGTCTTTACGAACCCACAGCCTCCTCATCAACCAAATTTGCCTTCCTCATCTGCACAAGTACCCTCACCATAGGAAAACATCCCTTCCTCTCCTTCTCTTGGTGCATCAGGTGAAGCAAGAAGTGGCAATGAAGAATCACATGAAGATCAGGGTGAAGGTGATGAAATCAGTGAGGAAAAGGAATAAATTAATGAGGAATAGCAAGAGGGAAATGAACATAGCAATGGTGAAGACAAAAACAGTGACAAATTAGAGGGAGGCAGTGATGATAGTGATGCAAATGAATCTGCCCAAAGTAAATAAAGGGATGATGCAAATGAACACAGTGATGACCAAGAAGATAGTGAGGAAAATGAAGAGAATGATAGTCAAAAGGACAGTGAACATGATGTTGAATCCTTAGTTAAACTGAGAGGGGGGGGTGAATCAGTTTAACACATACATGAGATTTTTAAACTTTTCATCAAGCTTATTTACAACTTAATTTTATAACCAACTTTAATATGTGAACAGTCTTAATATGTAGCAACAAGTATTAAGTTAATATGACACCAAACTTATTATGAGAGTAGAAAACATTAAGCAGATTGGATAGAACATATCAACACATAGGCAACACACACAGAGACATCAGATATAAGTGGAAACCCAACAAGGGAGAAAACCACATCTTATTATTGTTGTGATGCAAAGGCAAGCTCCAACTCCCTCTCACCACTGTTTTTCTGCAGGCACCAACCTACAGGAGGCTCCAACCTTAGTCAGCTACAACTGACATCTATCAAGCTTCAACTTGATAGGGAAGCTCCAACTTCCTCAATTTATCAATAGAAAATATTTTATGATTTACCTTAGATATCAGCTCTGTTCTGTAGCATCTCTTTCTGCTCCTCCTTTTTCTTATTTTCTCTGCCTCAATTCTTCATACTCTGCATTCCCTAACCTCTCTCTGCATATCAATGTGATATGATTTATAAGTTTTTCCTCATAACAGTTCGTATTCCACAAGAAATTCAAAGTGAACAGCCCTAACTCTTTGTATTCTTCCTCCTCACTTATTTTTCCAGCTCATTCAGAAAATCTCAGCAATTTATACAACTTTCAGTTTTACAGTGGATTTTTATTTCATACGGAGACTTTATAGTGCATCACAAACAATATAAACCAATCAAAAATGTATACATTCAGTTAAAATGTGGATTACAAATCAACCCATTCAGTTTTGGATCACCGTGTGTTTGTCTTTTCTGTGACTGTGTCTGTCTTTTTCGGCTCTGCTTGCTCTCTTGTTCACTGTCGTGGTGTAACTGCTGCATATATGTAATAGCACTTTTAATATAATGCCATTCAACTCTCGGCGTAATAATAAAGTTCTTTTAACACATAAAATTCCTGTTCAATATAACGCAAATGCCTCTCGGAGCCATAATAAAATACCCTTTAATACATAAAATGCCCTTTCAGGCCCACCATCTAAAATTTTCTTATGCTCTGATGCGATGAGCCTTATCCAGATTTTTCCGATTGCGATTGATTGCATTCGCAAGATTTATTAACCTGTTCCACTATGTTGGCTTGTTCCGATGCGATGGTTCACTGTTCACTACACTTCACTACGCCGATGCAATTGGAGTTTTCTGATGTGATTGACAAAGGCCCCACCATGTAGTCAAACAGCTCATATTCGCCATCCATCCTTCAGCAAATTCGACGGTTGTCATCCGATCACTTAATCACAATCGTAACTTTCAGTTTTATGTTACTCTTTCACTTCTAATGCGATGAATTGCTCCGATGCGCTTTAAGGCGGAACTCAAACAAATATGAGACTCACCGTTTATAAATGAATCGAGTCCACTATCTCAATCAGAAATTTTGTCAGCACGTTCCGCTGCCATAATTTTCTCCGATGCGATTCGTGACTTGGGTCCCACCATATACTGCTTTGTTTGTTTTAAGCCAGAACAATAGAACCCTTTGTTCTTTTAATATCGTGCACAATAATACATATGCTTCATATTATAACCTTTGTCCCTTGTACATAAAGCACTACATACATACATACATACATATATATATATATATATATATATATATATATATATATATATATATATATATATACTTTGCCGCATCAGCCTTTATGTATCCTTCAGCTTGGGTTAAGATTCTCGAAATTTTTGTAGGGGGGGTCCCACACTACACATATAATATCCTTCGTCAACATTATATTAAATATTTGACTCAGACTTAAACCCAGCACTAATATATGTAGTAATATAACTTTTCGGGCTCCAGAGTTATTTTAACTCGCCTTGTTTATAATGATATAATGCACTGTCTAAAGTTTGGGTTACCTCTTCGTCAATCTGCAACATAGTCGGGGTCCACAGTTAATATATATAAAAAATTCAATCATTAAACATTTTCTCCAATGGTTAATCACTAACCATTAACATGATACTCCAACTAGGCCCACCGCAACTTGTATTCACATATAAAATGTTTTATATGCCTTTAATTAAACACGTAAGCATTTATAACCTTTCAACCATGGCTTATAACATTAACCCAACACTTCGTAATGTATTGCATTCACGGGCATGTAACTTACTTTTAGGCCACATATTAAACTCAAAACTTCATGTAACTATACTTGGGCCCATAGTATCCCTTTTCACTCACAATACATTTTATATAATCCCCGACACATATGGAAGGCCTTTCAGGCTTTATACTACAACTGTGAATTAAAATAACCTTCGGGCCCACACTAATTTGTTATTTACATTTTGCCTATTTATTAACTTTAATAATACACATAATACATAGGATTTCATATAATACTTGGCATATATTAAGCCCCAACGCTAACCTTTATAATGTTCGGGCCCCACAGGTTACAACTCTTCTCAACCGAGGTTTGACTTTGGTGTATGAATCGACCACCAGCATATTGTAGCATGAAACACTTATAATAGTATATTTTCCATATACATGTAACCAAGACCTAAATATAAGGCCAACGCTAACACACAACGTTCAGGCCCACATATTAACAAACCTCACACATCCGACGACAGGTGGAGTGTCGTGTTCAAATCAATGATCCGACGGATAGAATGCAATTTCACGTTTTTTATTGGTCCGAGTTTTAACTCTTCAAAATGACGCAAAATTAGTGGTTTTCAAATACCACCAAAATACACGTGTCTTGCTCAAACGTATATTGTGTTTTTATTTCGAAATCCATTTACCACTTTTAAAAAGTCCGAACCCACTAGTTTCTCATCTCCAGGTTTACTGTACATGTTCACGATTCTGCTCTTGACTCTGGGTTCCAGTTCTCATAATTTTTAACTCTTATTAAAATAATTCCACTTTCGCTCCTGTTTCCTCTTGCGTTCTCGACATTACAATACAATGCTTCCATATGTTGAATGCCCGACTCCATTAGGTTTTCACTATGTAATTTTGGTTACTTTCTTGGTTCTGCGCCCTTACTGTTTCACCTCTATTATTCTCTATCTCCGCCTCTGTTATTCTTTGTCTCTGTCTCTGTTTCACTGTGCTCTATGTAACCTTTCTCTGTTGCTCGACCGTTTCATCTCACGGCTCTGCCTCTGTATTCTCTGTCTCTGCATCCTCTGTCCTGTGCATGACTGTTTTACTATGTTACTGTAATCTGTACTCTGTCTCAGCATCCTCTTCTTTTACTGCCTTGCTTCTTTTTTTGTTGCTCGACCTGTTAGGAATTTGTAATCAGCAAGATTGGCAAAGTCCGATCACAGAAACAACATCGTTTCAACCACTTTGGGATTCTAGGATCTAGCCCTCCTGAATCCGGAGAGGGATCTCTCCATTAAGTGCAAATATGGATTTGTCTTTGAAGTTTGGGTAATGATATTAGGCTAGTTATGAAGGCCAAGGGTTTGTTTTGTTTTTGCATGGTTGAGCATGATTACTGTTTTAGGTGGAAATTTTTGAATGAAAAGAGTTTCAAAGGTGAGAAGTTGCAAGCAATCAGAGTAAGATTTGGCCGAGAAGATAGATAATTGCAGGTTTTAGTCCATTAGGCTATGGAGTCATGATAGGGTTTAATTGGGACAGCAAGAGGCAAGAGTGGTCCATGGGGCAAGTCATCTATGTCTAAGGATCTCTTTGAAGTTTGATTTATGGAATGAAATGGTACAATGAGAAGGGGAATTAAAGAGATGTAGAACAAAGAGCAGCCCAGGATCTGGTAAGTACTTTTAAACTAGCTAGCCTTTGACATACACTTAAGAAGAACGTAAAAGCAAACTAGGATCTGGTAAGTACTTTTAAACTAGCCAGCCTTTGATACACTTTCAATAGAAAACATTTTAAAACAAAGAGAAACTTGAATGCAACTGTTGGAGTAGAAACTAGCGGGTTGGGCTCACCACAAATCCTCTCTTAGCTCTGCTTTACTTGGTTACCTTCAAGACCAACACAAAGATAACACAAAATGGCCTAAGATCTGGTAAGTACTTCTAAACTAGCTAGCTTTTAACACATTCCAAGGGAAACATTCAGACAACCTTTGGGGATAAAACTAGGACTAGGGAATACCATATCTTCCATGGTTCATCTCTACTTAACTAATACTGAACACAAAATTCAAGAATAATATTCATCTAAGGCAATAAGACGAGGGAACGCCAGCATTCCTATGCTTAAACTGAATTAAATCATTCCCAAATAACACAGATTTGAAGAAAACATTCAGATAAAGATTTTCAGTCAGAGAAGGTTACTGATATACAGTAGGTCCTAAATCTATGCATGTTGTTATTTATAAGAGAAGATGAAACACAGTGAAAACAGAAACAAAATGACAAGTTACAATGAGAAAAAAATCAACGTCAACATAGACCAGGATCCCATAAATCAGCTTGTATTGATGCTCCAAACCAGTTACAGCTTTAAGTCCAATGCTTTAGTTTAGCAATCATCTACTTGTCTCAGCCTAACTTATCTATCACAAGCAGAGCTCTAATGGCCAGTGAACACTATTTGCAATCAGAAGTTTAAGCTCAAATGTATTTCAAAGTTCTGCAACCAACAATTTCTCATCTTCTACAGAAGTATTTATAGAAGAATGAGGAGGTGAGATCTCAATAAAAGATCTCTCAGGACAATTAATACAGATTAACAACTTCTCGTCCTTTGAGGGGCTCGATGGAGAAGTTTATAGGTATGTTACTGTATTAATTGATTTTCATTTATGAATTAAGCTCGGTGGGAGATTTTGTTGACTTTGAGGCTCTGTTTTATGTTAAAGTAACTCTGTTGATATTTGTTGCATTAAGTTCCTTGCAGAAGTAACTCTCTGGCTGCGCTGAGGCGAATATATTCATTTGATCAATAACTTTGGCCTCTGTTTGAATGATTTGAGGCAACAGGTGGCTCTGTGGTAGCTGGGAGGAATCAATTCACCTCAAATGTGGCGGTGGAGGCCTTTCTGTCTGTTAAAAACTTATGATTTTCTTTTGACTGTGTTTTAATTTGGGGGATTAGGCTTTTGTTAATCAGTCTTAGCCGTAATCCCCGCAAATCGATCTTCAATCTCTTGTTTTTTTGTGCTCTGTCTTCAACACTGATACTCTTTTAATCGTGATTTAATAACACAGTGTCTTGTCGATGTGCAGGGCCACACTGGGCTTTCAAGGCATCAATGCCCATGAAGCATTGATGAAACGTGGAGTGGAGCCCCATGAATGGTTCTCTTTTATGAATCGAAGGCATAGGAATCGTCATCCTCGGCCTTCAGCCTTTCTTTCAATATAACGAATAAACCTTTAACACCTGCAAAATACAAAACTTATTAAGAGATCCTGCGTTTGTGGGTTTAACTGCTACAGAGGATGTGGGGAGGAGCGTAGTCGTTGGATGGAAGCATCCGACGGTGGAGATCATGCATAGAAGAGGTTAAAAATGAGAGCGGAGGGATATATATAAGCCGTCAGATGCGACTAGACCCACAGAGATCGACGGCAGATATTAAATCGGGAGATCGGCGATCGGGGCGAACAAACAAACGCACCCGATGAAAATTTGCGATGCGATGTAGCGCAGACCGTTGATCTGATGATCAAATCAACAGTGGAAAACGAATCGAAGGGTTGGTAGATCAGAGGGAGCAAACAAAGTATGCGATGGAAAACTCCGATGCGATTTAGCGCAGACCATTGATCTAAGGATCAGATCAATGGTGGAAAATGAATCGGAGGGTTGGCCGATCGGAAGGAACAAGTAAATGCACCGAATGAAACTTGCAATGCGATTTAGCGCGGGCTGTTGATCTGAGGCTCAGATCAATGGTGGAAAATGAATCGGAGGGTTGGCCGATTGGAGGGAGCAAACAAAGTATTCGATGGAAAACTCCGATGCGATTTTGCACGGGTCGTTGGATCGGTTTACAATCAACGGCGGAGATTGGTTTTAGAACAAACTGGTGGAAAACCCTTTAAAACTTTATAAAACCCAAAGTTTAATATTTATATGAAGTTTTTGGCTTCAGGGGCGGGTTTTATACATATGAAGTGGATAGGCTCCCAACAGTGAAGCCTTTAGTTATATGAAACATGATGGACCCATGGGTTATATGGAAAAATAATATGATCGGGGTTTATAAACACGGGGCTTAATTGCTTCGGAGTTTTTGTGATGGCAAACAGACTTGCGCACTTGGACTTTTGCGATGCGATAAGCGCTGAAAAGGGTTAGCGCTTGGTTCTAACACTAAGGCACATGGAGGGGAAGTGGTTAGGACTTAGCCCAAGGGGGCTTAAGTTGATAGCAATAAAAAACTTGTTTTTTATGAAAATTTTCAAGTTTTTCAATGGATTTGGGGGTTTCGGTATAGTTTTAAAATGAGTTTTAAACTATGTAAAGAGGTTTTTTATGAATAGGAAAAGGGAAATCATGAAAATAAAGGAGTTTTATGGAGAAAAAGGGGAGAAAATTAAGGTTATTTTTGAGTGGGGGAAGGGGGAAAATGATGATTTTACAACAGTCTTTTCTCATGAAATCAGCAGAACTTCTGAGTATAAAATAGGAACAGCAATGAAGATTTTGGATAGAGGCATGAGGCCTTCAAGAGTCTTCAAGAGCCAACACTTTTTAGCAATAAAATTTGTTCCTTGAAGGCTCAAAAAGTCTTAGCCACCTTTTTCTATAACAAATTTTATAGGTGGCTAACAGTGGCTCCACTTGGGGATGATGCCTTCTTGAAGGCATCAAAAACTTCAGACTTGCATTCTCTGGGAGGCTAACCTGTGTCTGATCCATTGGGCTACTCTTCCTTTTACTGGGATGATATTGCTTTGAAACATATTAGCAGTCATAAAAACAATGGATCTTTCATCAACAATCTTTCTACCTACCCAATCCTACAGATCTAACATTTTTTATTCATCAAAGTGCACTTGGATTGGAAAACTCTTTTCACAACATTTTATTCTTTTAAAAGTAGGAAATCTAATCTATTTCTACTCCTTATTTCTCCATGGACTCAGATTAAACATTTGAGCCCATATGATTCTCTAACTAATCTATTGTTTGTTGGGATTAAACTGTCCAACAGACTTTATTCTCAAAATTCTACAACAGAAATTGAAAAGCATTCAAGTCAGGATTGAACAGTCTAACTTGATGCTGGCCTATAGCATAAAAACAAGCTCCTCATAGAAATTTATTTTGCAGGAAATTTAAATCAAAAACTGAAGTCATACACAAAATTCGATCATGATTTTTACAGAATTGTGAGTATGAGTAAAATCTCCATGATTCATAAACTTCCTTGAGGTGTTGTACATCAATCTTTGTCCATATTTTCTGCACTCAATAATTTTATGGCCAAATTCCTTACAATAAAAACAGTAACCATAGAAACAATTTGCATACCTGATGTGAGGTTGTCTTCTCCATTTGTTTGCTTGAGACAGTCTCTTCACTGTTTGCATGCTGGTTTGAATTACTCCTCCTTGTATGACAGTATGCAGCAATATGTCCCAGCTTGTGGCAGGCATAACAGGTGGCATTTTTCATAGGAGGGAAGAATCTCCTTTAATGGCTTCCAAATTTTACATACTCAAGGGTATATGAGCATTTTTCTATTAGCTGAGTATTTTTTTCATTCTTTGTTATTAGAGGTTCCTTCTGGTTTCTATCACCTTTATTGCATGTTTCTTCTTTTGTAGGAATCATTTGAGCTGCTTCATCAGCCTTATTTTCTTTTACAAAAATAATATTTTTTTTTCCTTTTCTTTGCCTTTACTTGATTCTCCTTCATAGCCTATCCCATTTTTTATTAAAGGAGATCTTTGAGCATCCAAGATTTCGTTCAACTTACCAGAGCTTGTCATTTGAGAAGAGTTTATAGACACTTTCCTTTGGGCATTTTCTAATTTCTTCCTCAAACATACTACTTCTTCTTCCAACTTCTCTTTTATCCTTGATTTGCTTAAGTAACATGTCTTCTATCTTCTTTGCTTATTCAAGCTCTAATTTCAGCTGCATGAGGACTTCTGAATTTTTCTCTTCTCTTACATACTTGGGGAGAATGTCTTTTTGTTTTCTGCACTTTAGTTTGAGTCTTTCAATCTCCTCCAGGGCACTTCTTAGCTCCCACTCAAGATCAACTTCACCTTCTTCTTCTTCATCTTCTAGAAGGATTCCTACAAGTTCTTCTATGGCCAACAATAAAAATTCAAAGGTTCCTTCTTCACTTGAGGGTTCATCTGAGTCTTCAGATGCACTGCTGTCTTGTTGAGCATAGAAAGATTTTCTATTGAATTTCTTTCCTTTCTGCCAGTTCTTTGATGTAGTTTTCTCTTATTCTTGAGCCTAATTCCTTTCTTTCTTATGAGGACACTTAGCAGCATAGTGTCCAACTCTTCCACAGTTAAAGCATTTGAATGGAATTTTACCTTTATATTTACCTGAGCCTCTATCCAGTTTCTTGAAAAAATTGGCCTCTTCTTCATCAGAGCAGGAGCATATATCTTCCTTTTCTTCTTTCTTATTTTCTATTTTAAAATCTGCCTCCCTCGCACTTGGCTTCTTCTGTGGGAGTCTCATCTCATAGGCTATTAGATTTCCAAGTAACTGGTTCATGGTAAAGGTTTCCCAATAAGATGTTTCTTCTATGGCAGAAACCTTGGGGTTAAAGCTGGGTGGAAGAGATCTCAAAATATTTTTAACAATCACAACTTCTTTTATTGTTTCCCCTAGAGCTTTCATGTTATTTACTGTTTCTGCAACCCTTAAAAATAAGCTGGAAATATCTTCATCATTCATTTTTAAATTTTCAAATTGGGCTCTATAGACTTGAATTTTGGCAGTCTTCACCTTCTTGTCTCCCTCATGGATGTTCTCTAGAGTGTCCCACATCTCTTTGGTTGTCTTGATGTGCATTACTTTGATAAATTTTTCCTCACACGGTCCATTTAGGATCGCATTCATGGCCTTTGCATTGGCTACAAAATCTTTTTTAGCTTCTTTCTCTGATTCAGTTGCCTTTGGGGCATATCCAAATTCCACAGCAATCCAAACTTCTATTCCTAGAGACATTATGTATGCTTTCATTCTGATTTTCCAGAAGGCATAATTAACACCGGTGAAAAAATGGGCTTTATTGTTTGAGCTTCCTTCTTGACTAGCCATCCTAGGGACCTAGGATCTCCTTTCAGTTGTTAAACGGGTACAAAAGGAACCCGCTCTGATACCAATTGTTGAATACTTAGCTAAACTGGGGGGGTGAATCATTTTAACACATACATGAGCTTTTTAAACTTTTCATCAAGCTTATTTACAAATTAATTTTATAACCAAGTTTAATATGTGAACAGTCTTAATATGTAGCAGCAAGTATTAAGGTAATGTGACACTAAACTTATTATGAGAGCGTCAAATATTAAGAAGATTGGATAGAACATATCAACACATAGGCAACACACATAGAGACAGTAGATATAAGTGGAAACCCAAAAAGGGAGAAAACCACATCTTATTATTGTTGTGATGCAAAGGCAAGCTCCAACTCCCTCTCACCACTATTTTTCTGCAGGCACCAACCTACAGGAGGCTCCAACCTCAGTCAGCTACAATTGACATCTATCAAGATTCAACTTGATAGAGAAGCTCCAACTTCCTCAATTTATCAAAATAAAATATTTTCTGATTTACCTTAGATATCAACTATGTTCTGTAGCATCTCTTTCTGCTCCTCCTTTTTCTTATTTTCTCTGCCTCAATTCTTCATACTTTGCATTCTCTGACCTCTCTCTGCACATCAATGTGATATGCTTTATACATTTTGCCTCATAACAGTTTTTATTCCATAGGGAATTCAAAATGATAGCCCTGACTCTTTGCATTCAGCCTCCTCACTTCTTTTTCTATCTCATTCAGAAAATCTCAGCAATTTATACAACTTTCAATTTTACAGTGGAGTTTTATTTCCTACGGAGACTTTCCAGTGCATCACAAACAATATAAACCAATCAAAAACATATACATTCAGTTACAATGTGGTTTACAAATCAACCCATTTAGTTTTGGATCATTGTGTGTTTGTCTTTTCTGTGACTATGTCTGTCTTTTTCTGCTCTGCTTGCTCTCTTGTTCACTGCCGTGGTGTAACTACTGCATATATGTAACAGCGCTTTTTATATAATGCCATTCAACTCTTAGCATAATAATAAAGTCGTTTTTAACACATAAATTTCTGGTTCAATATAACACAAATGCCTCTCAGAGCCATAATAAAAGACCCTTTAATACATAAAATGCCCTTTCGGGCCCACCATCCGAAATTTTCTTATGCTCTGATACGATGAGCCTTCTCCAGAGTTTTTCGATTGCAATTGATCTCAATCGCAAGCTTTATTAACATGTTCCACTGTGTTGGCTTGTTCTGATGTGATGGTTCACTATTCACTGCACTTCACTGCGCCAATGCGATTGGAGTTCTCCGATGCGATTGACAAAGGCCCCACCATGTATTCAAACAGCTCATATCCGTTGTCCATCCTTCAGCAAATCCGATGGCTATCATCTAATCGCTTAATCGCAACTGGAACTTTCAATTATATGTTACTCTTTCACCTCCGATGCGATGAATTTCTCTGATGCACTTTAAGGCGAAACTCAAACAAATATGAGACTCATCGTTTATAAATGAATCGGGTCCACTATCTCAATCGAAACTTTTTTCAACACGTTTCGCTGCCATACTTTTCTTCGATGCGATTCGTGACTCGGGTCCCACCATATACTGCTTTGTTTGTTTTAAGCCCGAACAATAGAACCCTTTGTTCTTTTAATATCGTGCACAATAATACATATGCTTCATATTATAACCTTGGTCCCTTGTACATAAAGCACTATCTATATATATATATATATATATATATATATATATACACTTTGTTGCATTAGCCTTTATGTATCCTTCAGCTTGGGTTAAGATTCTCGGAATTTTTGTAGGGGGGGTCCCACAATACACATATAATATCCTCCATCAATATTATATTAAGTCTTTGACTCAGACTTAAACCCAGCACTAATATATATAGTAATATAACCTTTTGGGCTCCAGAGTTATTTTAACTCGCCTTGTTTATAATGATATAATGCACTGTCTAAAGTTTGGGTTACCTCTTTGTCAATCCGCAACATATTCAGGGTCCACAGTTAATATATATAAACAATTCAACCATTCAGCCTTTTCTCCAATGGTTAATCACTAAGCATTAACGCGATACTCCAACTGGGCCCACCGCAACTTTTATCCACATATACAATTTTTTATATGCCTTTAATTAAACACGCAAGCGTTTATAGCCTTTCAACCATGGCTTATAACATTAACCCAACACTTCATAATGTATTGCATTCACGGGCATGTAACTTACTTTTAGGCCACATATTAAACTCAAAACTTCATGTAACTATACTTGGGCCCACAGTATCCCTTTGCACTCACAATACAGTTTATATAATCCCCGACACATATGGAAGGCCTTTCAGACTTTATAATACAACTGTGAATTAAAATAACCTTCCGGCCCACATTGCTTTGTTATTTACCTTCTGCGTGTTTATTAACTTTCATAATACACATAATACACATGATTTCCTATAATACTTGGCGTATATTAAGTCCCAGCGCTAACCTTTATAATGTTCGGGCCCCACAAGTTACAACTCTTCTCAACCGAGGTTTGACTTTGGTGTATGAATCGACCACCAGCATATTGTAGCATGAAACACTTATAATAATATGTTTTCCATATACATGTAACCCAGACCTAAATATAAGGCCAGCGCCAACACACAATGTTTGGACCCACATATTAACAAACCTCATGCATCTGACGGTAGGTGGAGTGTCGCGTTCAAATCAATGATCTGACGGACAGAATGCAATTTCGCATTTTTTATTGGTCCAAGTTTTAATGCTTCAAAATGACGTGAAATTCGCGGTTTTCAAATACTGCCCAAATACATGTGTCCTGCTCCGACGTATATCGCGTTTTTATTTTGAAATCCATCTACCACTTTTAAAAAGTCTGAATCTGTTGGTTTCCCATCTCCGAGTTTATTGTACACGCTCACGGTTCTGCTCTTGACTCCGGGTTCCAGTTCTCATAATTTTTAACTCTTATTAAAATAATTCTTCTTTCGCTCTTGTTTCCTCTTGTGTTCTCTACCTTACAATACAGTTCTTCCATATGTTGAACGCCCGACTCCATTATGTTTTCACTATGTAATTTTGGTTCCTTTCTTGGTTTTGCGCCCTTAATGTTTCACCTTTGTTATTCTCTGTCTCCGCCTCTGCTATTCTCTGTCTCTATCTCTGTATTCTCTATCTCTGTTTCACTGTGCTCTCTGTAACCTTTCTCTGTTGCTCGACCGTTTCATCTCACAGCTCTGCCTCTGTATTCTCTGTCTGTACATCCTCTGTCCTATGCATGATTGTTTTGCTGTGTTACTGTACTCTGTACTCTGTCTCAGCATCCTCTTCTTTTACTGCCTTGCTTCTTTTGCTGCTGCTCGACCCTCTCTGCATCTTGCTGCCTCTTTTTCTCTCTCTCTTCTATGTTGTCTCCTTTTCCATCTCCTTTTCCATCAATGACAAAATTTCCAACACATGACAATCAAAAGGAAAATATGCGTGAGCATGACAGTGAGCAAAGTCATAGTGAAAATAGTGACAAAATGGATGAAAGTAGTGAACATGAAGAAACAGCAAATGATGAAGAGGAAATAGAAGAACGGGAAGAGGGAAATAATGAGGCAGAAACAAAGTTTTAAGAGGGGGACAGTGATAAAGAGGATGACTCTGACAGTGCAGCCAGCGGGAGACAGAATAGCAAAGAAGACAGTCATAACTTTCATGACAACAGTCATGACACAAATCAGCCTTCTAGTGATGATAAAAGTGAACACGGTACAGAGGATGATGAAGAAAAATACCTTAATGATGAACAAATCCAGGATGAAGCAAGTGCAAGGGTTGATAATCCCAATGAAGACCAAAGCTACAGCACAGAAAGCAGCAAGGAGGGTAATGATGATGATGGTGTTGAAGGTCAAGAGGGAAGTGATCAAACAAAGCATGAGATGACTGATGGGAATCATAGTGAAGATGAAGAATTTGGTGGCAACACCAAGGGTCACAGCCATGATGAATACACTTCCAAAACCACCATCACTCCTCTTACATGCACATATCACAGAGGGCCAAGGCAAGTGTTTGTTGCCTCCAAAAGGAAAGGGGCCTTGCCATCTGCATTAACTCCAAGGCTTGACAAGGGAAAGGAAAAGATGGAAAAGGGTAAGAAGCATGTAATGGTGGAAGAGGAGGATCCTGAAGTAGAAAGGGAGTTTGAAATTATCGACATAGAAAGTGATGAAGAAAAAGAAACAAGAATTTTAAACTCCCTCCTCCAAAACAAGAAAGCACAAATAGAAGACCTAGAAGCTGAGTTGGAGAGTGAAAAGGATGCCATGCACTTCTATCAAATGAAAAATAAGAAAATGAGTGCCTAGAAAGCCATCTATGAAGCTAGAGCACTCAAAGCCTAGAAAGAAGCCCTAATAACACAATTCAAACTAGAATAATACATGGGCCCATATGAATAAAGTGAAAGTGGAAAGGAACAGCCTAGGAAGAGGCCAAAATACATTGGGTTAAGGGAAGCATTGGCAAAGTAGAAGGAAGAGGAATCAGCCCTATCAAAGAAACTTTCCCTCACTACACTCCTTGCCATGGAAATTGTGCATGATCAGGAGTCATGGCTTGAGAGGGAAAACATACACCTAGAGGCCAAGCTAAAGAAGGCAAATGCCGACTTAGAGCTGTAAATAAAGATGACAAAGTACTATGACATGAAACACAAGCTTGTTTGTGCCAAACTAAAGGAAGCCCTCCTTGAGGCCCAAACCCTAAAGGAGGAAAAAGAGCATGACAGCCTTGGATTTTTGGCTAAGGCTTCTCAACAGTTGTCCAAGACCCCTTAAGGGAACTCTCCACTAATTTTTAGCAAATTTGGAGCATTTTTGGTTTTTTGAGATTTTGAAGGCTCATTAGCACAGCGCCACTTGCGCTACGCTAATACATGGAGAATCTTCAAGAGGAGAACTTGAAATATTTGGATTTTTCACACCTAGTGCATTATTCTCACCAAGTTTCAAATGATTTGGAGCAGGTTTGACCCCTCAAAAGGTCAAAAAAAACTCTCTTTTTTCACCTTTATGCCACTATTTTGGGCCTGGCACTGCGCAAATTATAGTCTTTGTATTTTTTACTTTTTTACTATGCTACAGGGGTTGTATCAGGATGATACAAGATTTTTTGGAAAGTAGGCTCATCAGGATTTCCAACGAGCCATCACAGAGCCAAATCCGACATCGGGAAGGGGTCCAAAACTTGGTTGCAAAAGACCCCATTTTCTGTTGAAAGTGGCGCTGCGCAAATGGACTGTTTAGAGTGTTTTGGACCAAAAGTCAACAAAACACACTCATTTATTGAAAAATAATTTTTTTGTGTTTTTTGAAGCAAATCACTCTATAATTAGGTGCAATAATTTATTTTAGCATTTATTTCATGAGATATTTTGTGCCTTGGGCCTTGCATGGTCTCTTAGGCATAAATGACATTTATTAGTGATTTTGACATTTTCCAACCCTATCTAGGGTTTTTTACCTCCTTTGCTGAGTTAAATAGAACATAAGGGCTTCATTTTAAATGTTGGCATTTGATGAACTTAGAAATAAATACATGGTTTTTATGAGCTTGGAGAAGAAATTGGTTTTGTGAAGTTGATGAATGGCTTACTTGGATTGATGATGGAGAAGCTTGTTTGTAGGATTCATAAGCTTGGTTAATGGTGATGTCTTCTTAATTTGTTTATTTTTTCTTGTTATCATTATGTTTCATTCTTCTTTTTTGCTATTGAAAAAAAAATTATAGGTTGAGAAATGCTCCTTGAAGCACCTTAGTCCTCCTGTCTTCTGTGGCCTTGATGTTTTCCTCTGCTGGGTGTGCTTGAAGAATTCTTAACTGCTCTTTAAGCCTCCTTATGCTTGTTTGTTTCATCTATGGATTAATATACTAGTTTACAAATATGACTCATGGTATGCCCTGCTTGTTTGAAACTATCTAAACTCTATCTTGAAACCTCTCTTTGAAGTACTGCTTTCTAGGTTAAGTCAAAGAAGTCTTGTTCTGATCTTACCCTTTGCCCATGCCTATCAATTTGCCTCAGAGTTCTTTGTAGCTTAATCAACAATGTTTAGTATTTCCCTCTTTGATTGATGAAGGTTATTGTGTAATCTTATATATTTTCTAATTCTGAAGGTGAATTTACTAAAGTTAGATAAGCTCTTATGCTTTCTATGTTTCACTGGAATGTTTATCTTGGATATTTATTTGTTTAAGTATTGTCATTGAGTAAATGGTTTGCCCTATCTCATGATTAGTATCTTTTTCTTATCATATTTAAGACCTTCCTGTTTATGGGTATATGACAAAGGATACTTCACTGCCCTTTTCCTTACCTTGTTTTTCCCAAACTTAATGTCCACTTCACTTCACTCATGACCTTAAGGATCCATTGACCACACTAGGTTGCCCTGCAACACACTCTGATTCATTATTGAGATACTCATGACTTTTATTGACTCCATAGCCCAATGATTTAAAGACCTCTCACTCCACCTATTCTACCTGTTCATCTTACCCAACCAAAATAATCAACAAACCCTACACTTAACAACTAGCCTAAAATCAACCATCTAAAACCAAACAAGAACACATCATTTGCATCTAATAGAGAGATCCCTCTCTAAGTTTAGGAAGGCTAGTTCCTTGGACTCCAAAAATTGCATGTTGCCCTGTCATTTGGTCTACCAATCTACCAAATCACAGGACCCCAACAGGAGGTATCATCAATCTAAAGAAAAGAAGCATGGTGTTTGAAAATGAAGGTACGTGGGTGATAGTACCATTAGACCCTGTGGAAGGAGAATAGTATACAGAGCTGGTGTGCAAAGAAGAGGATGTGGATCATATCTATAAGTTAAATGCGTAGGATGAAGATTGGATCAATCCCATGGCAGATGGTGTACCCTGCTGGGAAAAATATAGTGAATGTTTCTCTGACTCCAATGGAGAGATGGAAAATTGGCAGAATCGGTTACATGATGTATCTGTGTTGAAGTGCCTTGGAATCACCAAGGAATTCCAATGCATCTTTTCTTAGGTAAGATAAATTCCCTACTTTGATGGCTCTGGTAGTATTAAGGATTTTTTACAAGAATTTGAAGCTGAGGTTCCGAGGGAGCGAAGGTTATGGACCCTTGATCTAGCTATGCATGCAACACCTGCAAGGTGGTGGGATACACATAAGGGGTCATTCCAAGATTGGGATGAATGTCGGGATATGATGGTCCTGTGATTTGAACCTTTGGTTCACTTTTGTGTAAAGACATTCCTTGGGCCAGGGGACCCGCACGAACATTTGTTCGCTTGGATGGAGAAATGGTGTGACCAGATTGCATAAGAATGGGTTCACCTATTTATTCATGCCTTGGGACCAATTCCCACCACATGGTACTTAGATTCGAAGCTACATCAGCACACCCACCACTCGAAAACATTAAAAGACAAATTTGTAGGAACATTTTGGTTAACAGGGGGCACGGAGGCACTTAACGAAGCTCTGCAGGATATAGATACCTTCGTATTTAAAGAATCGCACCCTTACGCAGTCCTTGGGGTACCAACGTGGGAAAAACAGATGCAAGATATTGTCAACTACCACAATATAGCAATAGAAGAGTGCGATGAAGATCCGTGCAATGTATTTATCCCAAAATCGGAGGGAGAACGCAATTTCTAGACCCCCACTACAAGTTGTCGATGTTACTAAGACTCTGAAGCTATGAGAATTCAATATTGGCACAGAAGAGAAACCTAAGTTGGCTAAAATTGGGGATTACTGGGATGATGATACAGTAGGAAAAGTTGTAGAGCTGCTCACAGAATATCAGGACTTATTCCCCACGAAATTTTTGGAGCTTAAGGGTATCACGGGGGACCTAGGGTTCATGTGCATCACATTAAAACTGGATGTGCACCCTGTAAAGTAGCGGCCTTATCGGTTGAACCCTAAGTATAAACAAAAGGTCAAGGAAGAAATTGACAAGATGCTCACAGCAGGCATCATCAAACCGGTTGAACTGTCCAACTAGGTAAGTCCGATGGCAGTTCAGGAGAAAAAAACGAAGTGAGAGATACAAATTTGTGTGGACTTACATAAATTAAATGATGCCTGCATACATGATCCCTTTCCCTCGTCGTTCTCAGACGAAATCTTTGATAGTGTGGGAGGGTAGGAAGCATATTCATTTACAGATGGGTTCTCGGGCTACCATCAAATCAGAATCACACCTGAAGATCGCAGCAAAACTACATTTTCTACTGAATGGGGATCCTTTCAATATACAATCATGCCATTTGGACTCAAGAATGCCCCTGCCATATTTTCACGAGTAGTAGTCGCAGTATTCAATGAGTCCATACACAAATTTTTGGAGGTTTTTTTTTATGATTGGACTGTCTTTGGCTTATTGAAGAAGAACGTCTCGAACCTACGCATGATGTTAGATGCCTGTAGAAAACACCAAATTTTCCTGAATATCAACAAGTGCATATTCTACGTACCCTTGGGGATCTTGCTTGGACATATATTTTGTCGACAGGGGTTGATGATTGACCCCATGAAAGTCACAATTATCATAAATCTGGCAGTACCTACAACTGAGAAACAACTGCATTCGATCCTCGGACATATAGGCTACTACAGAAAGTTTATTCAATGATACACACTAATCACAGCGCCTATGGAAAAGCTACTTAAGAAGTATGATACGTTTTTTTGGGATGACAAATGCCAGAAGAGCTTCGAGCTACTCAAGGAGAAGATGGTCTTTGTGCCTATTCTCATCTTCCTTGATTGGGTGAAGGAATTCCATGTTCACGTAGATGCATCAGAAATCGCCCTAGGAGTAGTCCTTACGCGGCCTGGAGACGGAGACATTGATCACCCGATTTCATTTTCTAGTAGGAAAATTTTTGGTGCAGAGCGCAACTACTCCACCACAAAGCGGGAAGGGTTGACCATGGTCTATGTATTACAGAATTATCGGCACTATCTATTAGGAGGACACTTTAAAATGTTTACGGATCTTTCGGCTTTGAAGTACCTGGTGAATAAGCCTGTGTTGGGGGGGGGGGAATCTGCCGATGGCTACTTTTGTTCCAGGAAAATGACTTTGAAATCATTATCAAGCCGGGGAAGTTGAATGCTAGGCTGGATCACTTGTCGCGCATTTAGAGTGGTGAGGAACTGACCAACCTAGAAGAAGGATTGCCTGATGCGCACTTGTTTTCTATTAAGGTATTTTATGCACACTTCGCCGACATCATCCAGTTCCTAACTACAGGCATGGCACCTGTAGAGTATTCGGTACAACAAAAGAAAGAGCTAGTAACCCGCGCTGCAGATTTTACCATCATCGTAGGTCATGTATATAATATGGGAGCTGATGAAGTGCTGCGTAGATATGTTTTGGAACATGAACGGCACGCTATCTTGGTAGAAGCCCATGACGGTGTAGCGGGAGGTCACTACGCAAGGAAGGCAACAGTGCAAAAGATCTTAAGAGCTGGACTATGGTGGCCTACCCTAAATAATGATTCTCGTGACTATTTTAAAGCCTACGGTACATGCCAACGAACAGGAAGGTCATCACATAGAGATGAAATTCCCCTTCAACCAAAAATGGCCCTGCAAGCATTTGACAAATGGGCCATCGATTTTGTAGGACATATCAATCCACCCGGAAAGAATATAGGTGCACGTTACATTATCACTGCCACTGATTATGTAACCAAGTGGGCCAAAGCACAAGTAGTGAAGGATTGCACTGTAGATACTACTGTGCACTTCATCTTTGAGCATATTCTAACCATATTTGTATGTCCGAAAATCTTTATGAGTGATAGAGGTACACATTTTGTTAATGAAACGATCCAGGCCTTGTTGGAAGAATTTTGGATCCATCATGCGAAAATCACTCTATATCATCCCCAAGAAAATGAAGTGGTCGAAGCTTTTAATAAAGTCTTGGAGAACACACTAACTAAGGTCTGTAACATCGATCGTAGTGACTAGGACGTGTGCATCCCGCCTGTTCTATGGGCCTACCGAACCACCTGTAAGAATTTTACAGGGAAAACACCGTTTAGGATGGTCTATGGCAAGGAGGCCATTATGCCCATGGAATACATTGTTCCTAACCTGCGCATCGTAGCCTTTACGAATATGGCAGAGCCTGATATCATGGAGGAGCGGTTAACGCAGCTTGTGTATTTGGAGGAAGATCATTTCATTGCTAATTTACATCAGCAGGTTAAGAAGGCTCAGGATAAGGCATGGCATGATCGACATATTCGATAAAATACCTTTGCAGAGGGTGAATTAGTCCTAATTTATGATAGATAGTTTGTGAAACACCCGGGGAAGCTCCGACAGCACTGGCTAGGACCCTATGCAGTTAAGAAAACACGGATGGTGGAGTTGTTCAGTTAGAAACCTTCCGCGGTGATATGAACCTAGCTATTTCAATGGCAGTCGGCTCAAAACATATCAAGTCAAATGACTATATGGCCAGAGTAGTTGTATGAAGTGGGGTACGCCCACCAAGGAAGGTAAGAACGGAAGGCACCATAGTACACATAGGAAGCAGCCACATGTTTGGAAGCTCGGAGGGGTGTGCCGAAGGCGCAGGAATATGTTCAGAATGCAGTAGGTGCACTGGACGCACAAAAGTACGTTGGGTATACAGGAGGTCCGCTGGGAGCGCAAGGGTGCGTTGGGCACACAGGAGGTGCGAAAAATAGCCATTGGAATAGTAAAATCGGTTAAAAAGAAAAAGTTACCGTTGAAAGGAGCAGGCTGCCAGCATTTAATGAGGCAAATTCTGAAGATTTTTTACTATATACTTGATGGTAAGTTCCAAGTGAGTTTTACCCAATCGTTGGTCGATCGCAAAGGCTATAAAAGGAGAAGAATAGATTAGACAAGGGTTCCATATCACTTGAATAGTTTGTACTTGCCGTGTTTGTCCTTGAAAAGTTTGTGATGTAAGATTTTTTGTGCCTATAGCATCCCTTTCATGTCTGAGCATCCTACACCCTCTGACAGTTGCAACCTGGAGTTCATCTTCTATGCCAGAATGATGGCCACTAATCCCACTGAAGCATCAGAACCGATGACCTCGACGAAACAAGAATCTAAGGAAGTAGTGGAAGTCGAACCCGAAGCTGAGGAAGTTATGTCTATGTCGAGCCGAGCCAAGAATAAGGGGAAAGAAAAATTGCAGGGGTCGGGTAAACCCGTGAAATGGGTTGGGGTGAAGCCCCGTACTTCCCAACGAAATGTAAATTCCCCGCGAACGGTGCCCCAGGCACGTTCACCCAAAATAAAAAATCAACCTCTACCTGCTCAAGAAGAAGCCCAGGTGGTCGAACCTATCAATTGGCTATCGCCCTTTATACAGCCCCAAAGGCCCTCCACATGCACGCCGAAGAGTCTCAATGGCCTATGCACCTACCTGCAAATGCCGCTAACCCCAGGAGAGGTCCCCGTCATTGGCGAGCCCTTTGGAAGGCTCCATGAGGTGAAATTTGATGATCATGACTTGGCCAATTTAGAGGCCTTCCCTGAATTGGCACCCGAATTATATATTGACAAAATTCAGGAAGACGATGGGAGAAATATTATCCCCATGTCCTGGGTATGCGGATTGGAAGGGTTTGGGCTCTTAAAATTACTAAGGATGCCACACTTTGGCCACTATAATATCACAGACCATTTGGTACGTCTGTTGCTCGCCCTGGTCCATGATGGTTGCTTATGGATCTAGGATCAAATCCCCATCGATGTTGTGCTCATTCATCGAATTATGGGTCTCCCCATCGAAGGGCTAGACCCTCTGCGCACTGGTAAGAAGTACGAGGGGAATATCACTGACTACGTGCACCAAACCTACCACGTGGAGCAGAAAAATCAAGGCTTCATGTTCAAATCCATCGGCGACCCTGGTATGCAGTTGGGTACCATGTTATTAGCATGCAAGATGATGTGAAAATTCCAGGTGTCCTCTGTCCCCGCATATGTAATTCAGTTGGCAGGCTGGTGCGAGAAAGGGGTCTGCTTCAATTTGTCCCAATACTTGTGCAACGATTTTTTGGCCAATGTCCGTGAATCCCAGGAGCAGGGACGAGCATTTTGTTATTCCTGGTTGCTTCTTCTCATTGTATTGGTCACCTAGGAAGCCCCTGAGGAATTATTCCTCCCTGAGCTCACCCCAGACATGTGCAAGGGGGCTCGATATACAAACTTGTGGTATTTTAAGGGTGCGCAACACATTGATGACAAGAAAGTATTTTGGGTGTTGTTTCAGAGTGGGCTCGCAGCAGCTATCAACTCTCATCTACATCTATTTCTAGCCATCTACGACAAGTATAAAAGCATCATTTCCTTCCAGGTGACTATGCATAATTTCCAAATCCGAGGCCGCAGGGATCTTACATGGGTTTCGCTCCCCTATATGGTTGTCGATGAAGAAATTGACCATTTAATTGCGCAATGGCCTCCTCACTGGATGCTAGGCTTCAAAATAGGTGTGAAGGGCATTGAAGTAACAAGCACCACGAAGGTTACCCCACCTATCATCACCAAAGAAACTGGAGGACCGAGCAAAAGCATGGGGAAGGGCGCCAAAGCCGTGTCACAGAAAGTTTCGCAGCCCGGTAAGAGTACAGGGAAAGGCATGAAAGCAGCGGTACAGAAGGATGTGCAGCAGGATCTTTGTAAGGAAGGACAAGAGGCAGAAGGTGTTGACTCCCCTCGAGAATCAAAGCAAATGGGTGACCCTGCTAAGGGACCACGGAAGAAGCAGTGCTCCCAGTGACTAGAACGTGATGAAGCGGTTACACTGACTGAAGGGGACATTGAGAAATTTGTAGATGCAGTTACTTTGGCTACAGAAGAAAAATGGTTGGCTCTGGAAGAGCAGCAGAAAGCCGTGGTCGACACACTTCAGGCTGAGCTCCGAGCTCTGCAACTAAATACGGACACACTGCAAACCAGTATGATTCAAGTACAAACAACCTCAGAAACTAGCAGCGCAGCACTTGTTACAGTGGAAAGCCACCTTTGTTCTTTGCCAGGCGCAACCCTCGCGATAAGTCCACCCGACTTGGGAGCGCAAGTCCAGGCCTGTGAAAAGGTCCAGCTGGATCTAGCTAGGTTGCCACATGATTCATTACAGGTTCTCCACACCTCCTTGTTTGAAGAAATTCAACACCGGGACCATCGAATGCACCATCAGCTCAGTGTATCTGAGCAGACAATTGAGGAAAAAAATGTTCAAGTTTCCCAGGTACAGGCTACGTGTACCCTTGTCATTACGCAGGAGACAGAGATGGAAAGCCTCATTAGTAGGCTCTGTATGGACATTTCTAAAGATATTCCAGCTTCTTCCACCCCACTAGTCAAGATTGAAGGGTTGGTCACATCTTTAAAGGCCTCGAAAACAGAGATACAAGTGGTCAAAATGCAGATGGAGCAATACATTGTGGATTTACAGGCCAAGTTGCAGCCAGAAACACCACTAGAGGTAAGGGCCCAGCAGGCCGCGCTGGTTATGAAGGCTACAAATTTTATCGCATAACAAATCGCTCAAGGTGCCCAGTTGTTGGAAACAACAATGCAACTATGGACCAAATTGCAGCGTGATCCTCTCCTGTGTGAGATCAATCAGGCACTGTGACATAAGGAAGAACGGTTTGAACAGCTGGAAGCTACAATGCCTACTCTAATCCCTGCTCAACGGTTGGCACGGCTGCGTACCAGCCATACCTTGCGAGACGAAATTGATGAGCTCCTCTAGAAAAAGAAGACCATTGGAGACCGTCTCAAGCCTTGGGTTGATGAAGCCCTTCAGCTCCCCCAGGACATTGATATCGTAGTAAAATAACTCAACCAAAGTTTGGAAAGTTTCACAGTAGCCACAGAGGGACCAACTTCACAAAAATTGGTATATATATCTCAGAATGTTGCTGCACAAAGTGAAGGAGTATTTCTCAAACTGGTTGATGCAATCAAGTTGCTGCAAGCAAAGGTGGAGAGCCCACCACCGCAGTGACTCGAGACAAGTCACAAGATTATGTTGGTGGACTGTTGGAACAGGGTCCCCTAAAAGCTACGAATTTTGTACAATTTTGTATATTTTTGGTATTAATTAGTCTAAGGCAGGGGTTTTGGGGTGGATCAAAACCCCGAATGAATTGTAATGGGTCAAGGGTAGACCAAGAGTCCGCAAACCACGGTTTGCAAACCATTGGAAGTATAGGCTAAGTCGATATAAATAGATGGAAATTTGAGTCTTAAGGTAGGCAGAATTAAGTCTGATGCTAAGTGCGAATTGTTAGATCTATGGTTGGGTTGTTTGGGTAAGGACTCCTACTGGTTGTGTGCACGGAGATCCTCATTCCTACTATTTGCAGACCCTGCTAGCTGAGTGCACAGGCTGTGTTTGGATTGTACTGGATTTTGATGTTAATATATGCGGATAGAGTTAAAGTAGCTCTGTGTTATCAGATCTAATGTGTTACTGTTGATGCGATCCTTTGGGATAAGAAGAAATTTTTGTTATCTATTATCTGTTATGTTGCAAATATGTCTATGTTATGGTATATCTGTAATTTGTTAATGATGCTTATGATATTATGTACTGATAATTGTTGATACGCATGTGGATGCAAAGGTATTGAATAGATCTGTAGCTCTATTATATTGTGGATTATGTTTTTTAATAAATCTACGAAGAAATATGTCATGTGCAAACTCGATAAGCTACGAATGCAGGTGTACTTGACTTACCTACTCTTTCTCTCAGGGTGCGGAAACCTGGTTCCAACACCCTCCCATACTGCTTTGTGTGAGACTTTGGCCTGCGCAAACGGGTCACTGCTGAAAGGGCTAGTAGTATAGGGTTTTTTTGGCAAATCTTAACCTCCAAACCTAGGTTAGGACCCCTCGAGCCAATAATATCCCTCCTCCATTTTTCCTTACAAGGCCAAGCAAATCATCTCCATACTCTCATGTTTGCTAGGATATTATTCAGATGAATGGGTAGATGAACCTATTCTAGGTTTTTCATCCATTTTCTCCACTGAAGAAAAGCTCTCTGTGATTTTTAACTTCAACCAGTTCCTTGTTGATAGCATCCATGAACAATTCCTTAAGTTTCAAACTAAAGGAATGTTCAAATATGCTTTTGTTTTGATTTACATGTTTTTATTTTATCAAGCAAACAAGTTTCCATTTGCACTACAAAAGATGAATGAAGAATTCAAAACTCACATATGAAGTTGAATGAAGTTTTATGGACTTCCTTAGTGAGGAATAATTCAAAAGAATATAGTTTTAAATACTATATTGATCAGTTTATTCATCCAACCACATGTTTACTAAGCAGTGACGTAGAATCCAGGGTTAGTGATGAGATTTAGAAGATTTTACACCTTAGTGAATAGGCTAAGACATGTAACTGGTACTTGTACCAGAATTAATCTAAAATAAGAGTGTATGGGTGTGAGCTAATACCCTACAAGCTGCCCAGATATCTCTCAATTAGAATTTTTTCATTAGAATACATCAAACAAATGCTAAATTCATATGAAATCCATTTTGTTTCGGCAAAGAAGAAATCACAGCTCAAGATAAAAAATCAGATTTGACCATTTATTTCCAATAGTGGGACAACAGGTGAGGAGGAAGATATCCTCCTAAAATAGATGAAGTTTCTCTTAAGCTTCACTTGGTCATATGACCCATTTTCACAATTTATGAGCTAAGGGTGGAACAAATGACCACTCCTTATGTTCATACAAAAATACCCGAAATTGAAAAGTACATGAACCAAACTCAATAGGAAGAAAACAAATTACAAGAAGCAGAGGAGTAGATTCTCTCTCTAGCCACTTTACAGACTCCCACGCCTAATGAAAAAGCAAAAAAAATACCAAGGGAAGAAGGCTCTCCTTCAGTCACAAAGGTCTCGGCAAAATAATTCAAGATCTATAGAAAGAAGACCAAAAAAAAATCCTAAAACATAAATTCTAAAGCGAGGAGAAGGACAAGCCACAATAGTCCTAAAGGGTCCATGTTCTTCATCACAATTAGATAGCATTTTTACATGGTCTCCAGCATCATCAGTTTCACTAGGGAATCCAAACATAACTCAAACATTAGAGTTAATACATGGAAAAAAAACGATAAGATTTTTTTTATAAATATAAGGAGATAAAGCACAAAAATGAGATTCTCAAAGACAACACTTATGCTCACTTTTGGAAAAAAACATCCACTTCTCAGCATAGAATTTTGTCAGCAATTGACACAAAGAAGGGAAGATTGTAGATGGCATTCTTACAAGAACAAGTCCCCTATCCAAAATAGCAGTTGATTACAAGAAGACTTCTTTTGAGTTTGATACAAAGGAAATCCATCCTATTGATCATATGGATATGCATAGATATACAGGGGAAATGATATGTTCCACATTGAAAAATACTGCAATGACTACCTCTAAATTGAAATTATCACTCTCAAATATACAGTCTCAATTAAAAATTGAAAATTTTTCTTCTTTAGCAAAAGATAATAAAATCAAATCCTTAGAATATTTGGTCATTAAGATAGGATATGACCCACCCAATGTTAAAGCAGTAGAATAATTTATCAATAAGAAGAATGTTGACATTGCGGCACTCAGGAAAAAGTTGAAATTGTTAGCAACTAAGGATCCACAAACCAAAGAAATAGGGGAGACATAGAGCCAAAAATAATACATGCTCAAGCTAATTATGGATAAAAATGCACAAATTAGAGAAATGGAATCAGAATTGGACAAAATAGTTAAGGAAAAAGAGTAGAATGCACAGTTAGTTATATTCCAACTTGAGGCAGTACCTATTACAATAATAGCACAAATAGGGATGGCTAACTCAAATACAACATGGGTTTCTACATAAATAACACGCCCAACACAAGACTTAGATGTTGCTGGAAAATTAGTAAAACCTATGGAATACATGGCCATACAAGGAAAAGAAATAAAAATGTTACAAGGACAGGTAAAGGCCCTACAAGAGAAGAAAGAAAGGATTGATACCTCACATTTGTCTGAAGTACAAAAATCCTAGAGACTCACTCAAAGGCTACAAAAATCAGGGAAGGAAACTACCGTGGCTCAAACCTTAGCCCAATCTAAAAATTATATATGGATAGATATAACAAATCCATGACTAAGATATGGCCATCCATACAGATTATCTTTGAATAGAATGAGCTTATACAAAAATCCAGAGCATCCATTGAGCAAATCAAAGAATAGCTAGGAGAAAGGCCAGCTAAAGCCACATACCTCATCAAATTTCTAAATTCAAAAAAAAAATAATGAGCTAGAAGAATTGGAGATTGAGGATAGAACTGAGACTATATTGAAGATCAAGAAAGTATTAACCAAGAAGAACCTCATGTTGCAGCTGGAAGATAAGTGTCAAGTTTTGGAAATTGGTGTCCAGAGGTTCTTTAACAAGTTTGAAGTGTTGAACAAGAAAGGACTTCCAATTTTATTAGTGTTGAATGACATATTAATCACTTTGTCTGATTACAACCAGAAAATGGTGGTCGTTGCTAAGGATAGTTCTAAATCTGCAAGGAGACAGGGAAGCATTACAGGTAAATCTTTCCTAGAGACACTAGAGTATGATTTAAACATCCAACATGAGATTAAGCACATTTTTATCATTAAACCCACCTTTGCTAAGTATATAGAAGTGGATGAGATCTATAGAAAATTACTCAAATTGTCAATTCCAAGTGAATACAGGTTGAACAAATTATGTTAGTTAATTGAGTGAAAAATTCATTCTATCTTCATCAGCAGGGCCAACAGCGCAGCAAAATTGAAAGGACATATCAGCAACAACCTCCTCAAAAATAGTGCCAGTAATCCAAATAATTTCAAACATGCCCTATAATTCTGTAATAAAATATGTAATCAATTTTATTTATCCCTAAATTGCATCCTAATCTGTCATGACAGTATTTTTTGTAAATAAACTTATAAATACTTCTCATTTCGAAGTATGAGAGATTTATTTTTGCATCCAAGAAGGTTATTGTATATTTTCAAGTACTAATCAGTAATAAAGAAGGCTTTTTCACAGGATTATTGTGTCAAATTTTTGGTGAAGTGCATATCTCATTGGTTATGTGTTTAATGTCTTTGTTTGCCATGCTTATGTATTCATAATCTGAATTATTCAACATAAAATTGAATAACAGAATTTTCCTTAAAAAACACTCTGGTTCTGGATTTGAATAATTTTCTTTCTTTCATATGAAGTTAAGTAAAGTAATTCATAATTTCTATTTTCTTAATGGAAAATCTTTCATTTCCTCTTTTACACTTCATTTAAATTCACATAATCCAATTAGTTTGGTTGTCTTTCCCTATGAAATCACTTTATAAAAGTTGAAATGGATCCATGTTTAAGTCATAGACTCCATATCCCAATGGTAATTTAGGAATTTAATCAACCAAAAAATATCAATCAATCAAGCAAAAATTTAGCATTCATAACTAGCCTAATATCTCAATATAAACAAATCTAAATATGACAGAGAGATCCCTCTCTGAAGTTGGAAGGGCTAGATCCTAGCTTCCAAAGTGGTTTTGTGGTTACCTTACTAATTTCTCTTGCAACCTTGGAAATTATAGAGTGATAACAACCTATATCCATTCATTCTCATCCATATCATTAACATCATGATGACAAGGTTCATAACTGATTACAAAAGTAGAAACAACATGAAGTTTGAGTTTCACAGTAAATAAAAAATTGTGTAGCAGTTGCACAGTAGGCTCTAGCTCGACATATACTCATGTTGCATCGATTAACAACATGTTGAAAAGGATGATGACTAATCTTATGAATTGTAGGGGGAGCCATCTAATGCCTCTTTCTACACGTGCAAGCTCAAAATTTTCCAATTCAACACTTCCGCAGCAATTGCACAGCGAAATTTAAATTTCTGAAATTTGGTTGTCCTTCCCGCTCCAAAACAAAACAAAAAAAGTCCAAAAATCATCATATATACCTTATGACTCCAATAATTCTTCCAAACTACCAAAATTCGAATTTAAAAATCAAAATTTAGAAATATCATAATTATGTCAGCAAAATTGTGGAATATGGGTCTCCAAGCGACACCTATAAGTCCCAAAATGTACTACCTGTGTAAAAACTGAGATATTATTTTGTATACAAATTTGTTTTTGAGATAAATCTCTCTCAGTTTCATCAAATTATGCCCCATGTCCTCATAATATGTTCCCCAAAATTATGGCTAAAACATTAAATTGCGCAGTCTGAAAAAATAGGCTTTGAAGATGCATTTGAATCTCCCAATATATGACACATGGGTAGAAAATGAAGGAGTTTTTTGTTCTTTGTTTTTTTCTTGATAAAAAAAATAAATTGAATTCAGCTCCATTTTTTCTGAAACCACTTTTGAAAATGGTGACTAAAATAGTCACTTTTGCAGCAAATTCGTAGCAACTCTAGGTAGCCCTCCATGGTTGATTTGGTTGCACACCTCCTATGGAAAAATGGATCAAATGGGTAGGCTTGAAATATTTGTGTGATAGTGTAGAACTCTTAAAGTAGGCTATACAATGCTTTCATACCTCCTATATGGTTGACACCCACTTGCGCAGCAGTTATGCAGTGACTGTGCAGCTCCAAAATTTGTGTAGTGATTGCGTAACATTCCTCCACAGTCAAATAAAACTATGTTTTCACACCCTAACTACTTCTCTCTAGCTCCATAATGTGTATGTAGTCACTGTGCTTCAGAAAGAGTGCTAATGTAGAATGGAGAGTGAGACAAGGGCGATATGAAAGAAACTTTGAATTGTGCCCTTTTGTTTGCTTTGTCATGAGTGTAGACTTACGACAAGGGTATTATGGGTATAATATTTGTTGTGAGAATGACATATTAATAATAGTGATGATTTGTGAGGGTATATTATCAATGATTATAGGATGTGAGTTTATACATATGGGTAATAATGATTGGGAGGTGTATTTAGGATGGGAGGGTATGTATAAAATGTTTGATGTAAATTTTCATGTAGGAGGTGAAATGTGTGGTGGAAGAGATTTTATGAAATAGGGTATATGAAAAAAAAGTATAGGAATGGAGAAATGTATGGTAGGGATATATGTATGGAACTATGAATT